>JAHDVF020001236.1:0-105338 GCA_022606425.2 Lepidostoma basale | reverse complement strand
TATAAGAAAGGAATGTAGGGCGGAAGAAGGTATTATGAACAAAATTATGAAGGATCGCAGCGAAGGTTCGGACATATGGAACGCATGGATGGAGAAAGAATGGTTAAGAAAGTATACGTTAATGATGTAAATGGGGTACGAAGTCGAGGCAGACCGAGGAAAACATGGCATGACCAAATTAATCAAATTTTAAAGATTGGTCATGTTAGAAGTCGGAGGAATCGACGTGCGTGTATGACTCGTTGTATGAATGTGTATGACTCGTGTATGATTCGTTGTACTCTTAACCACAATCAATTTAAATATAAAACGTATGACGCACAGCACGTTCATTACTTTTATTAAGCAATACATTATGATACTCTCCATTCATTTGGCAGACTCCTTATACGTCATTAGGAGAATAAAATCACGCCACAGTCAAAGCGATGTAATTAATCAAGATTTTTTAAGAGCACTAACGCGAAGCACACCCTCATCCATCACTATTAGAATGACTCATTTCTAATCGTCCATAAGTAACGAATAAGCAAATAAATGTATACGATTTTGTGCCAAGGGTGGATGAATAGACACAGATGAAGCAGTGAGATTTAAAAAAAATGTACACAGGCTTAATAACTTCGGTCGATAATTTTTAACTAACAAGGTTAATTGTTAGTCTGTTAATATTTTTTATAAGATAAAATATAGGTTTTCTTAAAAATTAATTCAAATGGTAGATAATAATCTAGAAACTTCATTATATTTAATGGATATCGAATGTTTTTCTTTCCTAGGGAAAAATATCATAAAAAACGAGAATCAAATACGTATTTGTTCATAATTTAAATAGTAAATAACGTTTTTTTAACACTGTTTTTTCCACTTTTGAGTTTTTTTTGAAGTTCATAGGAGTCCCACCGCTTTCCCGAAGCTGTTATAGGCGGACGTCGCCTTTCGTCAGCTTCGCTCTGTCAATCCCTAGGCCCGTCCAGTCTCTTGTCCATACGGGACTTAGGTTACTGGGGTTTTGTGATTAAAGAAAAACAAGAGGGACCCAGGCCTCATTTAAACTACCAATTTCCTCTATGTCCCGCCGAAATGTAAATTTATTCAATTAACACAATACAAAAATTAAATTTTAAACAAAAACAGAGCTACTGGAAATTATCTCATGGGTACATAACGGCGGGAGGTCAGGTAAGGATCAGAGAAGGCAAATGCGGGCAGGGGAGGTTAAGAAGGCAATTTTTACATTTAGAACACGGGATGGGTTTATGGAAACAGAAACATAATAAAAGTTTATAAATAAATATAATATCGTCGTGAGGGAGAAGAACGAGGCCCAGCTCAGTTCGAAACCCCAACCCTCAGCGTGACAGTCAGCACCCCCTCAGAGGGGTCAACGACGGCACAACATGGCGACTTCCCACATTTGAATTTATTTTTATTGATACGTTTCGAAGGCTCAACGATATAAATTGCGTTTCCCGATAATGTAAGTATAAGCCTTCGAAACATGTCTAGAAAAATAAACTCAAAAGTGGAAAAAATTAGTTTTAATTCATTCAAAAAAATATCATTATGTAATTCTACAGTGTTAACGCCTTAAGTTTATCTAAAATAAAATATTTAATAATATTATCTGAGTAATATTTAATTATATTACCATAAATAAATATAATAATAAATTCGGAAAATGCTTTTTTCTAATACATTTAATTTTACAAAAAAAAAACACTTAGGAGGATGTCAATTTGAAACTATTTAAAAAGTAATAGTATTGTAGTAGTGAAAATACAATGTTTTTTTAAAAATAGCTAGCTTATACATTGCCCTTTTTATTTATTTTAACGTGAAGACCAATGAAAGCATGATAATTTTTTTTCACGCTGCCATCGTTGGGCATTGAACCCGGGACCTTCGGTGTAGCAGTAAAAGGTGTCACAAAAGCCACAAAGACCGTCGTAACAAATTTCATGTCTACATATTAATATATTAAATTGAATATATCATACCTTAAAATCGAGAATATCATATATTTTGCATTCGATTATTAAATCCAAGTTATAAAGTGATTAAGTATATTTTAGCAATGAAGTGAGATAAAATTATCGCTTAATTGAATACGATTATTCTCCGCTTTTCCACTTCGAATGACTTGGCAAAATCTATTGAACGAATAACTTTTTGCTCTATATATAGCCGTTTCAGTACAATTTTTACGCTTGACGGTTTTCGCTTAAGTTAGTGACAAGTTCCAAACTAACCTTCACGCATCCTAGCGTTAACTGCTTGATGAATAATTGACATATCGGGTGCAAAAAGGACTTACCGACACAACGGCCCTTTTGTGTCATTTAATAAAACATATTTTTATTTTAGATCTGAACCTTTTATTGGGTAAATATTATAAAATAGAGCCGTAATAACCTTAATAAATAGGAAAAACATCTGTTTTATAGAAATTTTATTACAATTTACTGGAATGATATGTTTCGCCTTTCTATGGCATTATCATGAAGAATTTTTTAAGGCATTTTCAAAATCTTAAAAAGGCGAATAATAACATTTACATTAACTATTATAAAACTTCTAGAAAACATACGATTTCGTTCGTGTTATTTATTTAATTTGGAGTTTTATATTATTCAAAATACACAACAGTAATGTTAACATTTACATTTGCTAATGTTTTGATTTAAAATTTAAAAAAAAATGCATAGTTCGTCGAAAAATGTAGCATTGGTGGGAGTGTGAAATATTCCCTTCCCTTTCCTTGAGATATTCCCTTATGCTGGAGAGGGTTCAGAAAAAATTTCTGAGGTATCTCTACATGAAGGAGTATGGTAGCTATCCATGGCTCTATCCCACAGCGTTTCTTTTGGGAATGTTGGGGTCTATAATCTGCAGCTTCGAAGAGACGGGTTTCTCATAACCCATTTCTTTAGACTAATTAGGGGATATTTTGAAAACTTAGCCGTGCTGGAGGGTGTAGGTCTTTTTGTTCCCGACAGATATCTCCGACAGCGCCAGCATAGATTGTTTTACCTACCCGCCGCCAGAACCAACCTGGATCTGGTGACACCGGTGGGAAGAGCAATCAATCTGTTGAACGCGGTCTCCTCGGAGATCGACGTCTTTTATATCAGTGAAAGTACATTCAGAAGGCAAATACTCCGGCAAATAATTCCGGATAGTATCCTGTCTTCCTAATGTTGAACCATCTCTCATGCGTTTCTGGTAGTATACTATACACAATATATTATTTTACCTGTTCTCAATAGATGCCTTAAAAATTAATTTTGTAATGTCTGTTGATGAAATAAACTGATTTATTTTGATTTGATTTGAAAATTATCAATTGTAATTCTATTTATTCAAATATGGATCCATAACACAAAGTGAAAGCGAATATGGAAGAAATTTAAAACTCTCCTTCAAATTAAGTATGTTAAAAATAACTCAATTAAAACTATGCTAATATTTTTGTATGATGTAAGCAAGGAGTAACATATCATTCCCATATGAAATAATTAAACTTCTTGATATGATATGTGTCATTGGTAATAAACTCTCGAAATTATTTTAATACAAAGAGTTATTTTATTCGCAAATAAGGAAATGGTCCTTTTTTAACATTTTAATAAAAAAATATAAGAAATTAATTTTTAAATCAATAAATAACTTCAAGACATTTGATAATTCCTTAGTAAAGCTAAACATGTCATTCATATAACATATAAAATAACTTTTGTAAATAAACGTTTTCGTTCATAATAATATTTTTATATATTTTTCGTAATAAAGCCCTTTTACTTCCAACGAATCGGTTCCATTCGATGAATAATATTATCCCAGCGCTAATTTGGCCGGCGCGAGATTTGGCTATATCTCCGTTTAAAGATCAAACTCGGGATAAACAGGGGGAAGGAAAGAAGTGAAAGGTGAGATTGAATTTCTACGGAGGTCTACAAGTTTATTTACAGTCATAATGACGGTATTTTCGAGCGTTCTCGTTCAATAAACATGTTTTTTCTTCTTCTGAAATAATATTATTATAAGATAAATAGTGTTTTCTTATGTAAGTACTTATTGACGTAACTAACCTTAAAAAAATATTATTTGAATTTTCATAGTAGAAATTCATTATACAATAAATAAAAAATAAATAAAGTACGCAATTTTTTTTTAAATGTATGTATATACAGTTAAAATCCTCTAATGTTTGTGTCTTCGACCAGTTTCGGCAGCTAGCTGCCATTTTCTGCGGAGAGAAGACATCCAGAAGATGGCAACGAGCTGCCGAAACCGGTCGGAGACACAAACATTAGTGGATTTTAACTAAATATGCATTTAAAAAGATTTTTTAATATATTTTCATAAGTAAATAACCATAAAAACACGTATTTTGTCGATGCCAGCGAGCCCGGCGAAATCGGTCGTTGTCGAAATGAAGACGAAAGTGGATGTGTTTTTAATTATTATTTAAAATGAACTTCCATCAAGAGATTTCAGACAAAAACATTTGAAAATGTTTTTTTGCTTTTGTATTTGATAATATTTGGAGAGGGATTGTTTTTCAGAGAATAAAGGTGGGGAGTGGGAAGGATCACCATAGCATGACCCCGTATACCGCACATATCACATAATGCAAATTTCTGATTTCTGTTCCAACAACGTGATATAGGGTCGTGGCAAATCCGATTTGCGTAGAAAGTACTTCGAATGATGAGATTAAAAGTGATAAAGGTTGGTTTGCTACAATTTTTTTTTAAATTGTCTTTTTAGTTATTATTGATTCAAATATTAAAAATTGTGATACTTTTTATGAACATATAGATTTTTGCTTCAAATTTAGTCAATGTGAATATTTAAACCGTTCGTTAAATCGTTCGTTTTCCAGCATTTTTATTATACAAGTTTGGTGACATATTTACCCTAATATACACTAATTTATACTCATATGTATATACCTTGTAAATATTAAATATTTAAAATAAACTTTAGCATATGTTTATAAGAAACAGTTAATAAAGTTTTGAGGAATTAAAACACTATATTTTTTACATTATTAAATTTTTTTCTCTCAAAATGTTTCCAAAGTTTTACACCATGAAAGTGTAAAACCTTCGAAAAATCCCGAGGAAAATAAATATCAATACATAAAAAAGAGTTTTATTTCATAAAAAGTCAATATTGTGGAATCATTCAAAGTTTAAGATTTAAGTTTATTAAAAATCAAAAGTTAATAAAATGATGATTGCCTAAACACAAGTATAATATATATATTTTTTATCAATAAAATTGGTATTCATATTAAAATACATTATGTCAAAATAGTGGTAGAAATGTTATTTATTTTTATAAGTAAATGCACTTGGAACACTTAAGCTATATTCGGAACTTACAGAAACCAAAATTTTAAATGACTTCAGAACGACCAAGATGAAAGATTTGTGCTTTTGAACTGCGATAAGAAGTTTTTAACGTAAGTTTAAAGCGGAAGTTCTGATTCTCAGAAGCACACACGTAGATTATTAATCGTAATACTTTCCATCTAGGGGTGTTTAATATTGTGTTGGAGCTTGCTTCTTTGCATAAACCTTGAGGGTTCCCTGATTTGTTTTGTCTTGTTTTTGTGCAAGACCTATGTGATCTTATTTTAGTACGATTATTTAAAAAAAATTCTATTAATTGTGTAATAAATCATGCTTTGGTTTTTATGGTTTATCTAAGTTTCTCATACTAGGTACATTATAATTTATCTTTAAATAAAAATAAGGTATAATAGTAATCCGAGCCATAGAGGGCTTCCTCCATTGATTCGGAGCTGTTATAGGCGCAGCGGCGCTTTTCGTCAGGTTTGCTGATGCACTCACTTGTATATGTGTGCAACCAAGGGGGACCCAGACCACATTTAAGCTACACTACTCTACCTCGATATCAGAAGGTAACCTCAATAGAAAATTCCAGAAATGGGCAACTGGAAACTACTCCAGTAACACCTTCTGTGAAATCACTGTGCCAATCAAGTATTCGCCACAGTGATGGAACGTCGAGGGAACCTGACATCGGCAGACTGGTGTCACTGATTACTTGAAAAAAAATCTTGTTTAACCAACCATGATATGTATGTATATAAAAAAGTAACTTTATAAGTGCCACCAGTCTGTCGATGCCAGTTAACTTGGCGAAACCAGTCGCTCTCGAAATAAAGTCTTAAAGTAATAAAAAAATATTTAAAATAAATGTCCATCAAGAGATCTCAGTTAAATGATTAGATTATCGAATAAACCAATCAAATGACACAGTAATCATTTTTTTCTGCTATTATAAAAAAGGGATATACTAAGTCAAACATTATATAGTTATTTAATATAATTTACGATTAAGTTATTAAGTTACTTCGTCCTTCTTATTCCTTGTGTTGAATTTGATGATGATTGGATGCGATAGGCACAAGACAGGAATATGCGGAGAAATATAGGAGAGCCCTATGTCCATCAGTGGACGACAACGGCTATTTAAGTTATAATAATAAGTAATTACTTGTGCTGACCACTTGATATTGTTCACATATTATCTTAATTATATTATAATTCTTATTTTTAAACAGTTTAATAACTGAGGTTACATTGATGACTGAGTCATTTGATTAGTTGTTCAGTGCTCTTCTGATTTAGTTTGAGGGATTAATTCTTTATTTGGTTTTCATTCGATTTTTTAAGGCTTTAATTATTTTTCATAAATAATTTAATGTTTTAACTTACTAACTAACTAACCATCACGCCGTCTCCCCAAAGGGATAAGCAGAAAGAATGGACTGCCACACTTTTCTTTCCTGACATATTTCCCTTGCTTCCTCAACATTCATACATCGTGTCATACACGCGCGTCGGTTTCTCTGACTCCTCACATGGTCGACATCCAATATTTGATTTATTTGATTGTTCTATGTTTTCCTCGGTCTTCCTCTATTTCTAGTTCTATTTACATCGTTAACATACATTTTTTTTACCATTATTTCTTCATTCATTCTTTCCATATGATCCTGTCATTATTTTGTTCATAACACCATCATTCGCACCGCATTCACTTCTTATATTTTCATTTGACACTTTATCATACACAGAGTATCCACGCATTCGTCTAAGAGATCTCATTTCTACTGCATTTATTCTACTTTCATCCTTTATACTTAATAATGAAAATTTCTGTTCTAGAAGATTTATTATATTTTATGGAAACGACATGTTGCTTAATTTTTATTGATTATTTTTCATGAAGAAAAACTACTTATAAAAACAAAATAAATTGTTTTTCAATATTCAATAATTTTATATTATATTCCAGGCACGTTTTTTCATTCAGAGGACTTGCTCAAGAAGCCAAGTCCTTAAAGGATAATATTTATTCCAGAAAATCTAGCCCTACTAGGTGTACGAAGCGGGAATACGAAATTCAATAATAAATCCGGTTTTATCGATTTTTCTGCTTGGAATACCTACTAGGACCTGTGATCTGTGGCGCCCTATTAACCCACGGTGCTCGAGGCTACATTAGATTGAGTAATATTGGATATAAAGTATTTCCGTTATTTTTTATGTTTCAAGAACGGAAATTTGTAAATGTAATTAAATCTTCACGTGGCTTGCATTTTGAAATGTTTTTATATAATTTTAATTAACTTAAGGCTTTAACAATATGGAATTTTTGATGAATAAAACACTCTTTTTTTCCTCTTTGAATTTATTCTTTTCGACTTGTTTCAAAGGTTTTACACCTTCACCATACAGGAAAACGATATAAACTGTTTACATAAAAAGTAAACTCAAAATTGGAAATAACTGATGGTTTAATTTAAAAAAATCTGGTAAAATTTTGTTAGTCTTCTTCTTCTCCTCCAAGAAACGTCTCCATTCGGTATTGTCTCTAGCCGCCACCTCCCAGTTTTGCTGCTCCAGGGTCCGATAGTCTACCATGGCACCATCCAACCATCGCAAACTCGGTCTGCCGACGCTTCTTTGCCCTACTGTATTGTCAGAAAAAAAACTATGTTGGAGAGCACCGGATATCTCATGCGGTGCAAGTGCCCTAGTCAGCGCATTCTCTCAATCTTTACAAATTTGAAGACGCTGAAGTCCTGGTATAGATCGTAGAGTTCTGTATTGTATCTTCTTCTGCGCGCCTGACTATCTTAAATGGGTCCGAGGGTTCTGCGGAGGATTTTCTTTTCGAAACAGTTTATCTTTGCTCCATCACATTTAGTGAGTGTCTATGTTTCCGAGGCATATGTTAAAACTGGTCTAATCTAAAACAAAGATAAAAAAATTCTCACCAAGTCATTGTACTTAACGAATGTTTTACGAATGATCATAGGAATCACTTAAATATTTATTACGAGAGCCCACATAAAACAGGTACCTATTTACATTCTTCCCTCAAAATCTACCCTTCTACCCATGCAGGTTCAAGATTGTGATAGAACCCGCCAAATTATCAAGTTAAGACTCTACCAGCAAAGGCAGAAGGCAAATATCCGGTGTCAAAGAGAACGGATGAAGTTCACCCGAAAGATTGTTATTAAATAAGATAAAGTGTTAAGAAGGCTAAATGGCAACTTTATTTATAAATTTTCCTCAGAAAGTACTAAGCGTACCAAAAATAATGAGCACGATATTTTTATATTTGTATGAAGCAATTAATTTGTGGTGTGGCATTACTGAATACAATTAAAAACACTTGTATACTTTATTTTTACACCACTTTATTGTGTTTTATCTAACCAACGAAACGTCTTAAATAAAGGTTGTAATTTTTGTTTTTGTATCAGAATAATAATATATTGTTTTAATGAATATCATTTCTGTTTAAATTTAAAACACTTATGATATCACAATTTCTTTTTATTCACTCAGAGTGTCGCGACAGCTGTTTCGCCAACCGATGTTGGCATCATAAGGTGTTACAATAAACTGTACTATCAGGTGTTATAATAAACTACCAGTTTATTGTAACACCTGATGATGCCAACATCGGTTAGCGAAACAACCGTCGCGACACTCTCAGTGAATAAAAATAAATTGTGATATTATAACAGTATTTTAAATTTTAACAGTAATAATATTGAAGTATTACAGTGTTTCGGCCAAAACAATGGACTATTTAATGATTTATTATTTTAAATGTATAATTTTTTTTTCTATTGATTTTTATATATTAATTAAGGTATTTTTTTAAATATTGATTAAAGTTTTGAATCAATGTTATTAAAATATTATAAATTTTACAAATCATTATAGTACACAGAAATAAAAATTCAAAATGCCATAAAACACAATTGTCAACAGTAAGACTTCCTGGCATCCTAGAGTGGTCTTTGTAACCCCACGAGGCTTACTGACCACTGAGATTACAATCAGGGTCATAGCAGACAGGGAGATAGTGTATGGCGTATCTTCCAAAATGTCAAAATCCGAGACTATTAGATTCAACGTCCGAATTGCTCTTCCTACTAGCATCACCAAAGGCAGGTTGATTCTGCGTGACGGAGAAAAGAACAATTGATGTCGGCCCTGTCGCAGGTAAAATTCAGGAACAAAATTACCTATTTGCTCCAGAACATAGGGGTTCTAAATAGAGCCCCGAATCGGCTTGAAAAAATGCCTTGCCATTAATCTTCAGTTCGAGAGAGTTATATCCCAGCATACCCAAAAAAAATGCCGTTGGATAGAGTCAAGGATATACCCAGTATTCCCTCATGTAGAGGGCTCTCAAGAATTTCTTTTGAACCTCTCTATAGTCTATTATCTCTAAGAGATAACTGAGCCTCATGACGATTCCATAACACGGCACCTCCCTCGAGTTTGCTTCTGACTAAGGAGTTATATAGAGTTCTTAGGACCCGGGTATCTCTGAAAACCCTAACAGTTCGAAGAACAAAACCCAGCATCTTCAATGAAACGTCACATATCTTCTCGATCTGAGCACGAAATGTCAATCGACTTTCGTAAATTATCCCAAGATCTCTGAGAGTAGATACACGTTTGAGGCTTTCATTACTCATGGAATATCGATGATATGAAATGTGGTGCACCCTAGAGAATGAATAAAAAAATCACCCTGCATACCTTTAGTTAATTATAAATATTTCTACGGTACAATGAAATATTTGGTAGATCAACTGCTTACTTTACATTCGTGGATATAACAAAATATCAACACGATCAAGTTACGCGAGAAGTTTTAAAAGCGAGTATTTATGAGCAGTTCCTGAGAAGGGAGTAACGAACTTGTTAATTTTCAGTTTAAAAATTCCTGGTAACTTTCATCACTCACCGCGCTGGAATAAATTAGATGAAAATTTCAAGTAAATAAAAAATAAAATTAAAATAAAGTCTTACATTTTGCAAAAGCTGGCCCATTGAAAAAATGTTGAACCTCTGCTACTTAATTGAATTATCTTCTTGTTAATAAGAAATATGTTAAAAATTCTAAAGTAATCTTAGGAGGCCAACTGGAAAATCGGTTTTTGGAAGTGTTATTATTTTAAATAATTAGATTTTTTTTCTTAATATCAAACTTATAACTATGTATTCATATATTCATTTTACTTATTAAACGCCAAAACTAATGACATTTGTTTTCGACGACAGATACATAAAAAATAGCATTGAAAGTTAAGACATTAACAATATGGAATTTAATTGGAAATTGAAAAATAAAAAAAATTATTATCCACTAAAATATTAAAAATCACGACATGTTTATATATTTACACCTGAAGATGGAGCTATCCTCCGAAACATGTCTTCATTTTTAATATTTTAGTGGATAAAAAATAAAGTTATTTTTAAATTTCTGAAAAAAAAAGGAATTTACAGAATTTGTGACAGCTACAAAAAATACGAGTATTTTAGTAATAATAATGTTTTCCATCTGAACGAGCATAATTTTTTTTAACACTAGGGATTTAACCGTTTCAGTACTAAAGGGATTAATTAATCTCAAGAATTTTCAAATCGACAATGAACTCTCAAAACGCATTGTTAATGGGTTTTTATTATCATTGATAACATGATGTTTATTTTGTGGTAATTTCGCACGATTCGTATAATTTTGAAAGTAATAATATTTTTATTTCCAGCATATTGAATCAAAATTGTATTAACAAATCTATTTATGAAAATAAAAAACAATGTCATGCTGCCACGTAAATGAAAACATTTGGTTTTGTTTTGATTCGAGCGTAACTTGGACACAAAATGTTTTAGTACTCACATAGAATCATCCCCAAACGTAATGTGATTTTCTCCCCGGGAAATGTCGGCCAAGCCCGAGGGGAATACTAAAAAATCTCCGTTCTTCTCTTAGAGAATGAAAACTAAATGGTCCTATACACGAGAATCGCGAAGAGAAGCAACCAAATATTAATGCCAGTAAAATATAACAGCAGTGACAAAATTCCTCGGATATGTTTATTTTTATCTATTAAATGTTATTCCAAAAATATCGTCTGATAAATATGTTATGAATAAAGCAAAATAAAATTAGAAGAAATGCAGTAGAAATTTGATCTCTTCGATTTGTATATGACAGAGTGTCAAATGCAAATATAAGAAAATAATACAATGCGAGTAGAGAACAAAATAATTTAAAGTAAATAAGATGGTCTGGACACAAGAAAATAATGAATAATAAAATAGTGGTAAAGAAATTGTACGTGAAAGATGCATAAGAAAAAAAATAGTAGAATAGGAAAATTATTTTTATTTATTATTATTTATTGTAGGGAAACATACAGTTATTGTTAATACATATACAAACTAACAGTCAAATAAAGACATAGAAGGGTACCCGTCATTTAGCGGCGTCCCTTCGTCAGCTTCGCTCAAACAATCCCTAGGTCTGCCCCCATCCACGCAGGACTTACATAAGCTGGAGAATGCATCATTCCAGAAAAAAAAATTAAAAAGCAAATGGGTATCTAGGCCACATTTAATCCAGTTTAATATTAAATCACTTCTATGTCACAATCTTACAAAACACTGCATATTTCTATGGTCCATCACAAAGTCACCTCAGACAGACATTGGTGGGGGTAGGACAGAGTGTGGGAGGGAAGAGAAAACTTGGAATGATGACAAAAAAATCCTTAGTAAATAGAGATGGTCAACAGTCAAATAAACTAGGGGCAGCAACACAGGGAACCTAACGTTTGAATGTGTATAAAATAAAAACAAAATCGATCCAAGAGGAAAGAACGGGGCTCCGCAAGGTGCCCCCTCTCCCCCCGAGGAAGATAAATAAATAGATGGGCAGAAGAGGGCTGTAGGAAACTGGGAAAATTTGGAGAATGGAGAAAGATGACCAAGGACAGAAGCCAATGGAGGGCTTTTGTAGAAGAGGCCGAATCCGACACAGAGTTGTATTATTAATTAATTAATTAATTTTTAACTGAAACAAACAAAACAAATTTGAAACAAATTTGAAACAAATTTGTAACTGATTTGTAACTGATAATTAGCGAAACAAATTTGTAACTGATATTTGTATAAGAGATTATATGAATAAAAAACAAAGTAAAACCATTAAACATTCACGTTTATTATTATAATTATCAGAGTTGTATTGTTGAGAAGAAGGAAATATGGAAAACTACAAGAATTTTACTTTGTAACTCTGTTTTAAAGTATTCAAAAATGCTTGTATACAGGTAAAAAAAAATATATACAATCAATATGACTATCTTCTATGTTCGCCTTTACTTTATATTGTGGATTTATATTTAAATATATATTCATACATTGAATGAATTCCATTGTATTAAACTAATAATTCTTGTTAACTAACTAACCATCACGCCATTTCTCTGGAGGGATAGGCAGAGATGATGGGTCGCCACACTGTTCTATCCTGATATAACTCTCGCACCTCGTGACATGCACGCTCGTTGATTGTTCCAACTTCGAACATGGTCGCCTTTCGGTAATTGATTAATTTTCATTGATAAAGCTTAAAAAAAAATCGTGATTTCATAGCACCCGCGAAGTTTAAAAGAAAAATTCACATTTGTTTTTATCACAATCGCATCATGCTTTGCATATTCTCTACATTTCGCGTCATGGATTGCGGTATCTAACTATATTAATATGGGAATCTTCTTAGACGCCATAAATTAACATAGATGCCCCTGGAAATAATTGTGACGTAATTTTGGGTTAGAACCCTATTATAAATCACATGCATAAAAGATAAGGCTACAGAGGTAGGCGGTGCCTGTCAGAATACACGAGTGTTCGTTTATTTATGTGTTGTGCTTAAATGATAATATATGCATTACATTTGTGTTTACCGTGCATTAATCTATTTTATGATATATATAAAAAAAATAGATGATGGCTCCAAAGATGGCGTTAGTATGTGGATTATATGGAGTAATCTTTAAAAAAAAAAAATGTAATCAAAAAATCTTCATAGATGGCATATTAAAACTGACATGTGAAGTTAGGCATAGATTTGTAACATATATACAACTTCCAAAAATTTGTCTTACATGGTCATAAAGAAAAAGGTGGAATGGGGAATGTTGTAATTACATAAAGCGTGCGCTTAACCCAAACAATGACAGGTCATAAGTCCTGTAAACACCTTGATCAACCATATTCAGTTTCCAGTTTGCATCTTCGTCTCTATTGAGATACAATTAAAATTTATGAATTAATAACCCACCGTGGGTGAAATCCAGGATTCGTATACAAGGATTAGTGTACATTCACAAAAAATAAACTTATTTATAATAATATTTCTTCCATATTCGCCATAACTTTGTGTTGTAGATGTTTAATTTTTATACTTAGTATACAACACTCACTTTATTAAAAAAAAAGCAAATTAAATATCAACCATGTTTCGGAAACACAAGCGCTTCATCAGTGATATTATGTAAATATAAATATTAATATTCTAAAAAATATTCATAAATGTGGTCAGTTTGACCGATATTTAAAAAAAAAATAATATATGATTTATAGTTTCTTGAATAACGATGTAAAATTCCATATTAAAAAAAAAGTTACTGACAAAAAAAAAAAAACATACAAACCATCACGACGTTTCTTCGCAGAGGTAGGCAGATGGAATGCACCGCCACACTACTTTATCCTGTCACACCTAACACTCGAGTCATACGCGCACGTCGATTCTTCCGACCTACCTTTAAAAATTGATTAACTAGGTTATGCCATGTTTTTCTCGGTCTGCCCCGACTCCGTCTTCTTTTTTTTTATCCGGTCACACCTCCGTGGTGCATAGAGCCTCAAGGAACCTTCTCCTCCCAACTCTCTCGCATGCCTGATGCCTAACATCATCCCAAGTGAGGCCTGCTGCTTTAACCTAGTCCTGCAGGGATCTTCTCCAGGTGGCTCTAGGTCTGCTTCGCTTCTTCTAGTGCGCCTTAGTCTAGTGCGCCCTGAGCGATGCAGGCTGGGTTCTGTCTCAAATTGTGATCGATCCCCTGCCATTTGCGTCTAGGGGTTTGTTGCTCTGCCTCGACTTCGTACTCCATTTATATCATTAAAGTATACTTTCTTAACCATTCTTTCTCCATCCCGTGCTCCATATGTCCGAACTTACGCAGCGATCCTTTCATAATTTTGTTAATTATTTATTCTTCCGCTCTCCATTCCTTTCTTACATCAGCATTTGAGTTTCTGTCGTATATCGTTCTACTATTCTTAGGGATCTCATCTCTACCGCAATAGATATTAATAAAAACGTTTATTATAAAAACGATTTGATATTTCCATCTCAAGAAAACACTCTCATAAACTATAATAAAACTTAAATGATACAGATGTCCCCATCAATAAATAAGAAATTTGATGGTTTATAAAGCGTAGAATATAGTTTAAATGTTATTTTAGTCAGTGGAGTTATACGAATAAAAAAATGTGTACTTGGTAAATCGTCAATAAATAAAAAAATAAATGATATGGATCGGCAGCTGGGAGTCGACCTCGTAAGAAGCCAATTCCTCTTAAGAAGGCCTACACTCGGAAGAAGAACAGAAGAGACACATCTTGAACTAAGTTCTATAAAAATTAGCAAAATATAATTAAAAAATATATTGTATATCAAGCTTTTATCGGGTTTATAGGACAAAAGAAAACACGTGTATCTGATTAATTGATTTATTATTTCGGATCTTTTTGGTCATATTAACTTTTTATTTAATACATTCTTAGCTTAAACATGTTTTCGTTTTGGAGTACATTTTGATTACAA
Organism: Lepidostoma basale; assembly: GCA_022606425.2. NCBI lineage: Eukaryota > Metazoa > Arthropoda > Insecta > Trichoptera > Lepidostomatidae > Lepidostoma > Lepidostoma basale. The sequence continues at coordinate 90,068 of JAHDVF020001236.1, read as the reverse complement.
TAGATTTTAGACTTTATCTCAGACTTTACATGAAATCAAATCATTCACACAAATGGTGAATACTCAATAAAAAACATAATCAATATAAACATTATTTTGTGGAATAAATTATCAAGCACTTAATTTATAAAAGATTAATAAAAAAAAAATGCAAATAATTAAATAAAATGCAGAATTGAGGCAGCAAGAGCTACGTTTAATAAAATGAAATCACTCTTTTGCAATTAAAACGTAAACTTGAAACTCCACCAGAGAATGATCAAATGCTATGTGTGGTCTGTTTTATTGTATGGATGTGACCGGTAGGAGACAAATTTCCTGGTTGCGAAACGTGAGGGATTGGACCGGCATCCGAAGTATGAAGGAGCTGTTCCGAGCGGCGCAGGACACGGACAGGTTCGCCGAGGTGATCGCCAACGTTGGGGGGACCCAACAGGGCACTTGAAAAGGAAGAAGAAGAATTGAAAAAAATAACATCTTTTTGGAAAGGATATTTATTTCTTTATTTGAATTAAATTATCTAATCCTGATTCCTTGTGGCACTCAGTAGTGGAAATGAACATTGCATTCGGATCATAAGTATATCCTTTAAAATTTGCTCTCAGAAAAACACAAAATAATTTTATTTTAACTCCCCGTATCCTACCAAAACTTTATTCGCCAGTATTATTACCTCACGATTTTCTGTGGGTTGATAAAAAAAGTTTGCGTAACAAACCGTTTTCATATTACACCTTAAACTTTACTCAAATTGTTTCTGAAACTTTAAGGTTTGAAAATATGATTTTCACGTAATATCACAATCACAGAATTGCCAACGTGACATCTGGAAAGAATGAAAATGATTAAACTGTGTTTCATTTGTTCGTCACGGCGTTTATTTTATATTTCACGTAGCATAATTTTAAGTTTTCCATTCATTCAAATAAGATGGATGCCTCGTATTTTTTTATTTGAAATAAAAATACTGAAAAGTCATATCAGAGGAGCAAGAATAATAAAAGCTTTATTTGCGATGACATTTAACAGTCAATTATATGTAATTAGTAAAGAAAAAATTAAGTTAATACTGATTCATTGAAATATATATGGGTAGATTGAGTGACAAGTTTGTATTGAGATGATTTCTCTATTAAATTAAATAGAAGACTTCGCTTCAGAATAAACTAGTCACAAATGATTTATATGTGCATGGAAGTTATTTTGATATTGAACGTATTCCAGATGGCCTTATAATAAATAAATATATAATATAATATTATATTATAATCAGCCCTATAACATTTATTAGACCATAGTTTTCCAATCTTTTCTGGGCCACCGCCCTCTTTACAAGAAAAATAACGCCAACGCCCCCCTCACATAAAAGTTATTCCAAATATTTAGAAACACATAGTTGAATTTTAAAATATTATTAAATCTTTTATGTATCTGAAAACGACATGTGGTAAAATACTTAACGAAGAAAATGAAGAAATGATTAGCGTGTTTTTTTTTTTTGCTTTTTAGACTATATTTATTTATCTACCCACGCTCTGTATTTTTTCTGGGTCTTCTACTACCCCCCTGAAAGTCCCAAACGCCCACAAGGAGGCGTTTTCGCCCACTTTGAGAACCCGGGTACTGATACCCGGGTTCTCGTCTAAACGTGCACAAATCAAGTAAAATATGTCGTGTTTACAAAAATATATTTGGCACGTTGGAAGATAAATTTAAAAAAATATATTTCAAAATGAAAATTTTATTTAAAAGTTATGTCATTGAGTATAAACATTACTTATAAAAAATATAATAATTTAAATAATTTGCTATGCAAATTGTTGCTGGTACAATTATTTGAAATTCCATATTTAATATTAAAGAAAACAAACGTTCGGTCACATTTGATAATGCCATTAAAAGGCTCAATTTACCACTCACATAAAAAATAATTATGCTTTTTTAAAACGTGCGTTTTTCTCAAAATCAAGTAGTTTTTGGGTGCATTGTAGATCTTACGAAGCAAGCAAATTCAAATCACAATAAATAAAACATAGAAGCAAACAAATTAAAAAAAAAATTTAATAATGTATCTAATTTGGCATTTCAATTATTAATTTAAAATATATTTTTTACGTCTCTTTCTGATAATATCAATATTATAATACATTCCTACGTCACTACTTTTTGGTGAAATTTACCTACTTATATTGAAAATGTTCGCACATTTAATATAGCGCGTGCAATATGATATTTTTTCATATAATAAAATTAATTTTTAAATCTAAGGTATTTGGTTTTAATAAATAAAACACGCAGTTAAATATACATGACCATTGTTGAATCAAATTACTGTTTTTTATTACTATTATCTATATGTAACACAATAGGGTTACTATGATAAATATAATATATTTATATAAGGGCTATATTTATAAGTATTAAAATAAAGTTTGTATTATATATAATCTACAGGGGTTGTATCACAATCTAAACATTCAATTACATATTTGGCTATACACAAATTCGTACACATTAAAATGTAATATAATTGGTTTAAATAGAATATTATTATTAAAAAATAAAAATTTCTCTCCGTCCCCGATTACATACGTTTATAATATATCATTATTCATAAAAGAGTATATAATCTAGAACTGAAAGGGGAAAATATTTGGCGTTTGAAAGATATAATAATATTTTCTTTTATTTTTGAAAAAACAATCCTGCATGATAATTTTGTTACGACCATTTACCTTGAACCTTTGACATTGTTTTTTTCAAATACAATTTTTTGGTATGAGAAGAGCAAGCAGGAATTCGAGTACTTTGACGCAATAACAAGAGTTTGGGTTTGAGAGATACATAACTATCTAACCAACCATCATGCTGTCTCCTCGGAGGGGGTCTCTATACTTCGTAACACGCACTTCCGTCGATTTTCCCGGCATCGAATGTGGCCGCTTTTAATTATTTGATTTATTTGGCCATGACATGCTTTCCTTGGTCTTCCACGGCTTCTCTTTGGATTAATTTGATCATGTCATGTTTTATTCGGCCGTACACCGCTTCTTTTTGCATTCACATTGCTTATACACAATTTTTAACCATTCTTCTCTTATCCGTTCATTTCATGTGTCCAAACCAAGTGATCTTTTTTAATTTTACTTGGGATGCAATTATCTGCCTTACATTTAACATATTACTTTCATCCTTCTTTTGGCAGCTCTAAACTTCGCTAACATATATAAAGGTTGGCACTAGAACTATTTATTTGCTCTTAGAGATTCATACATGAATTACGGAATAATAACATATGATATATAATATATTGTTGATATAAAAAGAGCAAAGTAAATTCTTTGTTTTTTTCAAAAGAAGGTTACAAAATCTTATTCCATAAGTCAAGCATTTTAATAATATATCACTCATCTACACACAGCGATATATTGCAATTATAACGTATGAAATAAATTTTTTTACTATAATTACATCTAAATATTACATTTACTTTAATTCTGAACTTTTATTAGTCATATTTAACTGTAAAACCAGTTTTACACATTTTTAATACTTTTTATACAGTTCAATTAATTACACATATTTAAAGGATTAAAATTTATATTACGCATTTTATAAGGACGCACTTTCAGCATGAAATATTATTGAATACGATCCTAGGTACAAGGGATGAAGAGACGCTTCTCAAAGTGTTGTTCATTCGAAAAATATAATCGTTCATATTTTTTACATATAACTAGAAACATATATTTTAAGTAAATAGTTTCGATGAAAAGATATTTAAAATATCGTATTTTACTATTAAAATATCAAAAACTTCAACAGGCATAAGACAAAGAGACAGTTTGAGCCCATTTCTTTTCAACCTCATTATGGATGAAATAATAGGAGATGTCACATCACTTGGTTTGGGATACTGCACAGGGAAGGATGTAGTGAGCGTCATATGCTACGCGGACGATGTTGGACTGATAGAAAAGTCGGAAGACAAACTGCAAATACTTTTAAACATATTTCAGACATCGGCCGCTAACTTCAATATGATGATCTCAGTGAAACAATAGGAAAAGTCAACAAGGCTTCGGCGGTATCAGGTTGTCTCATGAATATAATATGGGAAAACAAGTATATGAGGACTGACAGTAAGGCCAGAATATATCAAACCTGCGTAAAGCCTATACTGACATATACCATTGAGAGCGGATACCACAAGAACGAAGGCTAAAGTACGGGTGGCAGATATAAGGACGCTGAGGATGATAGCAGGAAGGACTATTCGAGATAGGGTGAGGAACACGGCCATCCGCGAGATCTGCAAGGTGGAGGATGTCGTGAGATGTGGCAGACAACGTAGAAGATACTGGAATGCGCACGTGCAGAGGATGGATCCCACCAGAATCCCACACGCTGTGGCGTATCAGATTCCTGCCGGCTGCCGTCCCCCCGGAAGACCGCCGAAGAGATGGAGAGATAGTTGGGAGTCAACCTCCCAAAAGAAGTCAGCCTGATTTCAGGAACAGACCAAAGGTCTATAAGGAGAAGAAGAAGAAGATATTTTAGTTGTGTGATTTCTTCTTTTCTTGCTTAATAGAACTAATAGAGAAAACGAACAAAGTAAATAAAAAAATGTGTTAGTTTATATAGTCGGTATTACTTGGTTATAAGGAGGAAGGTGAGATCAATTGAATTTTGTCATTAAAAGCATTACTCGTTATTTCAGAGAATATGTAATTTATATGCAGTATACTTACAAACATATCATAACTATGAAGACGAGCTCCTCTATAATTATACTGCGTATGCAGTATAATTGTAGAGAAAGAGCTGTGAATTAATGCAAGTATAGAGAAAATTATATACTAAAATGTCAAGGAATGTTTCCTCGTTACATCCAAGATCTTACTATTTCCATGAACGTAAAAACCATATTCGGCTGTATTTGGTTAACTAAATATTTTATAATTATTAGAAATGGTTTTATTTTTGTAACACTATTTACTTGCATTTTTCAGACAGTTCTTACTTACTTGGGTGTACATATTAAATGTATAAACTGAAGAATCAAGAGGCCCATAAAAAAAACTGATTGTACCATCCAAATACGTGTTTTGTGTGTTGTGAAAATAAAGTTATTTTAATAGTTTTTACAAGTTCATAAGATTTACTGATAGTTTGCTAAATAATTATGATTTATTTTGGAAAAGTATTTGAAATACTTGTATTATTACAATATTTCAGAGTTGCATGCGGTAAAAAAAATCTGTTTAAAATTAAATCTCTTAAAATTATCATTATTGTCCTAATAAATAATGAAGATATACAAAAAATGTTTTAATGTACTGTATATAGTTAAAATCCACAAATGTTTGTGTCTTTCACTGGTTTCAGCAACTCGCTGCAATCTCTGGTCGAAGACACAAACATAAATTGATTTTAACTAAATATTAAATAAACATAGAACACAAAATAAAAAATAACATAATTAAGTCCTTACATATTATATTAATTTGGCTACATATGTGTTGTGGTGAAAAAACGATGACCAATCAACGACTGTTTAAAATCTCTATTATGTCTAAAAATAAAAAATTATATATGATTGAGTAAAATAACATACGAAGGTTTTACCCAAAAAATCATTTGAAGATTCGTTGCTCTTATAATATGATGCTGAGCAAGTATTTAGATTTTTTTTGTTACATAAGAAATGCCTGAATTATTTATAGTGTTGTTGATTCTAGTGATGGGATGTCCAAATTCTGTAGCCGCGGGAGCATCAAACTAGACGTTGATGTAATATTCCCTCGGCTTGAGCCGTTCTCATGCGTTAACGTAGTAGTCCCTGCGCTTGTTGCACTTCTCGCGCAGGATGTAGCAGAGGGCGATGGTGATGAGGATCGCGATCGTTATTCCCATCCCTATGCTGACCCAGATTATCTCCTCGTTGATGCCGCTCGTAGATTTCCCTGTTGGTGGAAGATTCAATACATCAATGAAACGTAAAAAAACTTAAAATTAAATAGTTAATAATGAAAGTGGAAATTTGGCAATATGTTTTATTGATAAACTTAAGGCGATTACACAGTAGAATTGAAAAAAAATGAGTGGTGTTTTTTCTATATTTTTTTGTACATAACAAGATATTTGAATCAATTTTTATTTTATTTTATTATCATTTTTTATTTAATAAAAAAAATAGTAATACCAAGGATTTTAATCAATGATATTAGAATTTATTTCACAATCTTCAATGTGAGCAGAAAATAGCTCATTATTATGAAGAAGGAATCTGGTCGTGTCCAGGCTTGAACCCATGTCCCCTGGATCAGGAGCCAAGCGTTCTATCCCCTAGACCACCACCCGATTATTATTTAAATCATTTCAGGTATTGGTTCCCATGAAATGAGATAGATAGATGGTCTATGGCCATTATTATTGTCAAGTATAATCTCATAGATCAAAGACATGTGTGAATTTTATAATAATCTAATGATTGTACTGAAATCGCTTGATGGAAGTTAATTTTAAATAATAATTACATTAAACCAAGTTTTTTTAATAACTACAGTAGAACATAGATAATTGGAACCTGGTTATTTGGCAAAACTCTTTTATTGGCATAAAAAATCCGGTCCCACCCCCTTGGAGCACTAAAACGAAACCTGTTTAATTGAACTCGACATTATGGCCGTAAATCTCTGTAATTGGAGGGCACTGCATTCTCTAACTAACTAACTAACTAACCATCACGCCATCTCCCCGAATACATCGAGTCATGCACGCGCGTCGATTTCTCTGACTCCTCACATTGCCGACATTCAATATTTGATTTATTTGATCGTGCCAAGTTTTCCTCGGTCTTCCTCTATTTCTGGTTCCATTTACATCGTTACATATACTTTTTTACCATTCTTTCTTCATTCATTCCTTCAATATGTCCAAACCATCTAAATGATCCTTTCATTATTTTGTTTATAACACCATCATTCGCACCGCATTCACTTCTTATATTTTTATTCGACACTATCATCCACAGAGTATCCACACATTCGTCTAAGAGATCTCATTTCTACTGCATTTATTCTACTTTCATCCTTCTTTTGCCAGTTCCATGATTCGCTTCCAAACATAAGGGTCGGTAGAAGAACACCATTGTGCACTGCCATTTTAGCTTTTTTGGATAGAACTAATTTAATAACAAGAATTTACTCAAAAAATGAGAAAACGTAATAATGAAAGGTTAAATTTTAATTAAACTATCCAGGTTTTCAGTCCTTAAAATATATTTCTTATTAATTTAAGATGTAAATTAAAAATTGTGTTTTCGTTTTAAATTAAGAATTCAAATAACAAGGCAATTATAATTCTTGAATTGGTTTCCTTTTACGGTAGACGAAAATGAAAATATTTATTTTCGAAAATTTACTGTATCTGTTAAAAAAAAAATCCGCTTTAAGATAAAACAACAAGGTCTTAAATTTGTATAAAAAAAATATTTCACCTTAAATATACGTGGCCATGATTCTTATTTGTGTGAATTGTATTTTATTTTACTTATTATAGCTTTGGATGTAAGTTATGTGTTTGTATTATTAAGTTTAATAAGAGTGACATGTTTAACCTTGCTAGGGAGTTATCGTTTGTAAGGGAAACGTTTTTAATAAAATTCCAGTAAAGATTATTTTATTATAGCATATCAAGGTAAAACTTGTCATATCCATAAATTATGAATAATAAAACTTATAGAAAACGGATCATTTTGTCAATAATCCGTATCATATTTGATAATATTGTTTAAGAAATAAATTCGCCAAAGGTCGTACATAAAAGTTTACTGATCCACTGAAAATTGATTCATTCCCAATTACGTATAGAATCTTTATTCAAGAAATTAAGTTAACATCATGTTGTTTCCCCGGAGGCGTAAGCAGATAGATTGGACAGCCATACTACTCTGTACTGAGATACCTTTTTTGCTATCTCTAATTTCATACATTGTAACATGCACGCTCGTCTATTATTCCCATTTTTAATATGGCCGCCTGTTCATATTAGGTACTTGGTCTTCCACGAATTCTCTTTCCATTTACACTGCTTCTATACAACATTTTTACCATTCTCTTTTCGTCCATTCGTTCCAAATCCATCTAAATGCACAAAAATATGTAAGTGTAACTTATTGAATTCAGACAAAAAATACTAAGAATAATAAAATTCATTGGAACTGTATTTTATTAAATGGAAACTAGAAACGTGTTTTACATATTTTTTTATTTTTGATGACGTTAAAAACGCCTGACGCCTATCATCGACTATTTTTTAATATATTGATCAAAATTTAATTATCTTCAATCAATTTAATTATTAAATTTAATAATTATTAGATTTAATTATTGAGGTCAATCTATGGTGTGACCAAATAAGCAATTATTTAGTATATGAATAAAATGGAAAGCTCGTGGCTATATGACCAAAATACTTAACCCATTGCGGCGAAATTTTCACTATTTATTAATATTAATTCGTCAAATGTTTAATATATGAATTTGATAAGAACCGAGATATAATGTTCTTTAAAATTGAATTTTAAGAGTTCTTTGTGTGACTATCAAATAAATCTTTTCAAGCCAGGACGTTATATTGGGTTAAATTAATTTGGTTTGATTAAAGTGTTTGATTGTGTGAAATGTATGTCACCAAGAGGTGGCGCTCAAATCAGTTTGAATAACAGCTGTCAATCGTCAGTATATCGTTTTGATGTTACTGCACGCGTATTCAAACAAAAAATAAAATCATTGATGGGTTTCATTATTATATATAATGTACATAAGGGTATTAGTTGAAGTTTGCCGGTTTTACTCATAACTCGAGATATGTATACATTTCTATGATTTGGCATCTATGTCATATTTTTTTGTGGACATTAACCTTCAAAAATACACAAGTTACATTCTGCCAAAATAATAGTGTCATAGTTGTTTACCTCAGTGAATATGTCGAGTTTCGTTCCCAGTAAATCGCATTTCTGGCATTCGTTGCTTTTCTTATTTCATCAAAAGAAAAAAGCAGTTGAAGCTCATCGGTTGCTGGTAGAAAAATATAGTGAATATGCTTTAGTGATTAGAACATGTGAGACATGGTTTCGTCAATTTAAAAGTGGAGATTTCGATTTAACAGACAATGAACATCCTGGTGCAACGAAAAAGTTCGAAGACGAGGAATTGCAGGCCTTATTGGATGAAGACCTAACCCAATCGCAACAACAATTGACCCAAACACTTAATGTGACCAGAAGAGCAATTTGCCAACGTTTAAAAGCCATGGGAAAGATCCAAAAGTATGGAAAATGGGTACCACACCAAATGAACGAGAGAAAAACCAAAAATTGAAAAACCATTTGTGAAATGCACTTACACAAGAACACTCTCAAAGCATTGAATTGGGAAATATTATTGCACCCGCTGTACTCTCCAGACCTTGCCCCGTCCGACTATCACCTTTTCGCATCGATGGGACACTCACTCGCAGAGCAGCGCTTCGCCAATTTAGAAAAAGTCGAAAAATGGCTATTCGAATGGTTTGCCTCGAAAGAGAATTTTTTTTTTGGAATGGTATCCATGATTTGCTTCAAAGATGGGCAAAATGTATAGAATCCGATGGTCAATACTTTAAATAAATTTTTTGAGATTCCCTTGAGAATGAAGCGTTTTCTTTATTGAAAAAAACGGCAAACTTCAACTAACACCCCTGGTATTTGGAAAAACATATTGTTGTCTATATTCCGTTGAATGGCATATCAAACATTAATTATATTTATTCAATTCATATTCAAATCACATGTTTTCAATAGATGCCTTAAGTGAATAAAGTTTGTTATGTCTATTGATGAAATAAACCGATTTGATTTGATTTGATTAATTTGATCATAAATTCTGAATGTATTTATTCGAAAATATAGAAATAAACAAACGTCGTCAGTTCCGGTAAAATAAAATAAAATTGATAATGTTAACAAAATACTTATTACCATTTTGTGAGAGTTTCTTACCAAGTCCATATTATAATTTATAAATGGCATATTCAATTTTTAAATATTTTGGTGCTTCAAAGATGTATATGTGTGTGAAAATAATATGAAATTTGAAAAGTTATTCCAGAAAAAATCCGCTTACTATGTAAGGATAAGTATATTCTAGAGGAAAATATTCAAATTCATTCAATTTGGTTATAAGGATGGGTTCAGATTATCATTTCAGAGAGGGGTTTTTGCAAACGATTTGTGGGTGCTCGAAACGATTCTCTCAATTTTCTTTTAGAGATGATATTCTAAATTTTTATAGTATTAAATGTTATATATGATTTAATAACTAAATGTAAAGAAAGGTTAAGTCACTAAATTCAACAGTAAGTTTGGATGATGTATTATAAAATATATGTTTTCTCATTTCCACCCACAATTTCTTTATCACATCACGACATATGGTAATACCAAATTAATCAAATAATAAAGATCGGCCATGTTAGATGTCGGAAGAATTGACGTACGTGTATGACTCGCTGTATAAATGTGGATGAAGCTAGAGTTGTGTGTCAGAATAGGGTAGTATTATCTCTCTTTACCTTTGGGGAAACGGCGTGATGGTTTGTTGTTTTTGCTAACTCACAGTTCAACTAAAATGGAAGTTTTATAAGCAACAAGCGAAGTTAACGTAAAACTTCATGATGAAACTTACAATGAATTATATCATAAAAACATGTCGTTACAACTTGAAGCGAACTGAAAGTTTTTATGGTTAAAATATGTTTTTTTTTTTTACATATAGTTTCTTATTTACCTCATGGTATTTACGGTTTACGATAAGCAACGGGAAACTAGCACAAAAAGGCTGAAGTGGCATCTCAAGGAACCGCAAATTTTTTAAAATTTGCTCCAAACCAATCCATTGAATTGAAACTAGCAAAGAAGATTTACGGTTTATAGCGCGGGATTTCCAATAAAACTATCTATGATTTTATGGTTTTCACTAATATTTTTCTTTCTATAAAGTCAGGTTCTCGTCTACTTTAAAAAATGAGGATTCCTTTTAAATAAAAAGGTCTTTGATTTTTCATAGACGTATCTAAAAATAATTCGAAATCAATTTCCATTTTTAAGTAATCCCAAATTATTATTCAACTCATATTTTCCTTTTTTCTTGTAAAATTAATTTAACATACACATTTTTTATTATCTGAAATCAGGTTATCTTATACACGACGAGTTAATTCTTCAACAATACATCTAACACAATTAAAATATGTGGTTGTGTCTATTCATTTACCTTATTCGACGTAGGCAATTTTAGAAATTTTGATTATTTTCTAAGTTCGCAATATCGAAGGTATTTTACTCTAATCAATGTGTTTCAAAAATTAATATTATAATATACTGTTAATTTTTTATACGATAATACAAAACAGAAACACATTTTACATATTTAATCAAAATAACAGATTCAACACTATCCTTTGTTTTTTCGAAAGGCGGGTAAAAATTAATATGTTCACGAAAAACGGTTCTTATTAATATATAATAATATATTAAAGTTGGTTGAAGGTTTGATTAACTGTTTTTTTGATAAAAAATTACTTAAATTGAAAAAAGGGTTTATATTATTACAAATAAGGTTCGTTTTATTATAGTTTTTTCTATTAATGTCTAGCATTAAAAAGTATTAAACGTTATTATTTTTATTAGTGATTTGCCGATTGATGCTTTTAGCCGTTTTTTCCCCTCTAAATTTTGGTTATATTAGATTTGTAAATTGCGAATTTAGATGAACCACTTATATTATAATTATTTTTTTTACGTATACAACAGGTCGCTTGAACCCTATTGCAGTATACAATTTGTTTTTAAGCTGATATATTGATTTTAAAATCTTAGATTTGGGTGAACTGTTATACTAACTCTGTATTTAGTTAAACAAAGGAAAATGCAATTAAATATTTGATATTTCATCGGTCTGCAGTGATAATGTGAAAATGAGAAAACATTTATTTCTTAGGTCAAACTGATTAATAGTAACATTTTCATCGTGATTTTCGGAGCAATTTCGTACATAATTGTGAAATGTTGCCCATCGTCACGAACTTGTTTCTTCAAAATATCAAAGTGTAAACTTTCCGTGAATTGATTGGATCTCTGTTGCCTCAACCAGTTAGTAAATAAATAATAAAGATTCTTGTTCACTTACTGAGAAAGCTTTTAAGCTCTCAAAAGCATTGTTTAGAATTCAAGACTCTTAAAAGAGAAGTGGGCTCTTGTCCTCTTTGCGTAATTTGCTTTCATCTTGACGGCGTACATTTTGCGTTTCAACCTTATTAAATTGTAGGTAGCTGATATATTGTACATCACACGGGGCTAGTATCGGAAAATCTTTGATAGCACTCAACGGGTATTGCTAGAAACAACTCAAATTACTTCAGAAAATTAATTTACAATACTTAGAAAACGGTTTTTATCGTATAATATAATTATGGATAAAATTTTATCCGAAGGTGCTGTTGTTAAGAAATAATTTTACAATGTTATGAATTTTCAATCAAGGAATATATGTAGAAAATGTATTTGTAAGCTTATTTACTGAATTTCACGCCGTTTTCTGTAAAATATAGGCAGATGGGATGGTCCACCATACTTTTTTTCCTAATAAGCAAATTATCTTTTTTGTCAAGAGTATATTACCACTGAAACCTCATTTGTAATATACATTTTTTTTTAAACTTACTAGCTGACCATTCTGCCGTTTCTTTGGAAGGAAAGGCAGATATAATGAAACACTTTCGTACCCTTAAATATTTCGCGAGCTTCTTCTTAATTCCTACATCGCATCATGCACGCTTTTAGTTTTTTTCCGACTTGTGGCTCCCATTTAAGTAAGTCCTCGACTTTCTTTCGGCATTAAAAAAATGGATTTGGCTTGATTATTCCTCTCGGTTAGGTAATCTGTTGATAAAAAAGACTACGACGATTTTTGATTGAATTATATCAACTCTTTTTCCATTATTCACGTTTATTCAAAGGTGGAAAAAACAGTATTTTAATTTAGGAAATTAAAAACAACTTTGTTTATTATCTACGTAACAAAAACACGACTTGTTTCGGAGGATACCTCCATATTCAGGTGTTACTATAATAAAAACTAAACAAAGAAAGACTTATATAAAAACCACTCATTTAAAATTCGGTACAACACATTAAATATAAAAATTAACCTGGGTTAAATGTTATAAGTTCCAGCTTTCAATAAGTGTTTTAATTCATAAAAATTGCCGTCTTGCGATTTCATAATGTTTACGCCTCATGTTTAAATAATGAAATATTCTGGCATGTATTTATAATTCATCTTATGAAAAACAAGAACATTTTTTAATTAGAAGTTTAAAGTTAATTAGAATATAAAATGTTTTCTAGCATCGTGATTTTCTGAGAAACGTGATTAGAAAAATGGATTCAATTTGATAAAATTTTGCAGAATTCCATATTATTTAAGGAATTGTTTTCAAGAAAAATACGCCGTTATTAAAACAAATTTAAAAAATATATACATTTGTTCAAGGGTATTTGTGTCATATTAGGTTATCGCCAAAGGAAAAAAATAACCTTGCGATCAAAAAAATATCACAATGTCCAAAAGCCAAAACGAAAATGAGTTTTTTGAAAGTTGGTAGTAAGAAAAAGGTAGTAATAAAGCTATTTTTAATAATAATTGGTATTTTTTTGTATTACGATTTCTTTGAAATAATATTATATATTTTATTAGTAGAACAAATAATGTATATTTTATTTATAGAAAGGCCAAAAAGGTTTAAGAAACAGTTGCTAATACAGCATGTGATGTTTAAGATATTAGCTACCTTCCATTTTAACGTCATTCTACACTGTGAAAGCCTTAAATTTATCAATAATAAAGTGATTTATATTTTTTTAAGATTGACTTTAGAAGAATTTGGAAGACATAAGTAGAAATAAGGTAAAGTACAATGAAGAGATTTTCTAATTACACAGCGAGGGAACCACATCTTACAAGACGCCACAACACGGATCTAGGTTAACATCGAGCGTTTACCTCCGGCGCCGTCGGATTCAATACATACAATATTTACCATTATAATTGTTGGTATAGATTCCAATCTTCCCGGCGACGCGGGCGTCCGTTAGCGTCGCGACGACAAGGATGAACGTCGCCCATATCAAATGGATTGCTCCTGAAACAAAAGAAACATTTTTTTTTTTAAATATTTTATTCGCCTTCACACCGTGTTCATAGAATTATTGCGGTGCGAATGAAAGTGTTATGAACAAAATAATGAATAGAATATTAAGATGGTTTGGATACATGAAAATAATTTATGAGAAAATAATGGTAAAAAGATATTTATATTAGTTAACAATTTAAATAGAACTGAAAATATAGAGAAATCGAGGAAAACGTGGCACAATCTAATTTATCAAATATTGAATGTCGGCCACGTGAGGAGTCAGAGAAATCGACGTGCGTGCATGGCACGATATAGGAATGTTGAGGAGATGTACTTTACGTAAAGGTACTTCAAGATCTCAATTACTATTTATGACGCCGTTTCTCTAAAGGTGTAAAGAGAAATAATATAACACTACACTGTATTTTTTACTATATAATTCTTGCTTGATTAACATTCATACCTATATCGTGTCAAGCACACAAGTCGATTCATTCAATTTCTCGGGTGCCCGAAATTTAATATTTATTAATTTGATATATGATAAAATACTTGTTTTAGTCACATCAACAATTGAAGGACTCAAACCCAGGAATTTAAGCTCACATTGCTACTGTTTAATTTAATTTTAAATTTAAAACATTTAAAAAATAAATTAAAAAGCCAATAAATTTTACTAAATAAGTTCAATGGGGTAAATAAGTTAAGGGGCTCGAAATGTCAGCAGGGTCGCGGCGAGTCTCATTTTGCTGGAGGGTGTGATTCTATAAAATGCTGCGAAACGGCCAGTTGCATTCCACTGGCAGCACTACTGACTAGTCCAACTCGTTAGCGTCCCTGTCGCAAACCCCGGGCAATGGGATCACACTCATAACCGCGTGATCACAGCAGATAACGAGGGGATGAAAGACGAGTTTCTGGCGCCTCCAAACCAGATCCAACCAGCTAAGTGAAGGTAACCCCGACAGAAAAATCTACCAGAGAAGGCAACGGGAAACCACTCTGGTCACCTTTTCTCAGGAATAACTATGGCGAATACCTTTGCTGTAGTGATCGCCAACGTTGGGGGGACCTGGCACGGCACCAAAAGAAGAAGAAATAAGTTCAATAATCGATTTATTCCCTTTATCACACAATTCTTATACTATAACAATTACTCCTTTCTACAGACATAACTCCTCCTTTATTATTTAGCAAATATTAAATAAAAATGTCCCTTTCTATTATAAAAATGTTAATACTATGAAAGGATTGTGGCCCAAAACATGTTTGTGAAAAATTCAAAAATGTGTAGAATATGATTATAAAAATGAATACATCAATTTGTATTGTTTGACTACACAAAGAAAAACATCAGACTTTGTTGTCAGCCTCATAATTCTAAATGCGAGCTTTAATATTTCTTTATTACTAAATCAGTAAAAAAAACAATTTGGGTTGAGCCTTCCGTAATGGGTTAATAAAAAACTTTCTAACAAGAATAATATGCCAATGAAGTAAATTTATTGATTCATAAATTTGAATTAAGACCCTAGATATGGTCCAAAGTTTTCTAATAAATATTTTAAGGTTTTATTGATACATATATTTACTAAATATTAGTTTTAAAACCACATCTTTCGTAAAAGTTTTTTTTATATTGAAGACGGTTTATTGTAGACAAACATTTATCATCAAAAGTAATGTGACACTGATTTAGAAATAATTTAAAAGCGTGACAATAAAACGATCAAAGATTACCTACTTATCACATGTCATGAGATACAAAAGCTAAATAAATGGGTACAGTTATTAAGCTTAAATTACCTGCTGTATACAAATGTGGAAAGTTAAAGGGAATTACCGAAATATAAAGACCCAAGTGGTATCCCATGAACCAGCTAAACTGTTAATATTTTTTTAATGAATTAAAACAATATTGTTTTTTCCACTTTTGAATTTATTTTACTCGACATGTTTCGAAAGCTTACACCTTCATCATCAGCAGAACGATATAAACAGTTTATATCGTTTTCCCGAAGATGAAGGTGTAAATCTTCGAAACATATCTAAAAAATAAACTCTTAAGTGAAAAAAACAGTGTTTTTATTCATAAAAATTCGTAATTATGGAATTCCACAGTGTTTACACCTTACGTTTATCTAAAATTAATAAAATTTGGTGCAAACTTGATCTGGGATTTATATGAAAAAAATAATAAATGATTGCGTATCTCACAATATTAAGTTTATTATTCTTTCAAATATTTTGCTCCAGATATGCCTTAGAAAACTCCTACCATAAATGAAAGGTTATGAAATTAAGTAGCAGAGAAGTGAATAAACAAGACGATATCACGTGTAAACGCGACTGAATGCCTTGAAGGCAAACTGAAAAATATTCCGCAGAGGATGTCTAAAGCCACTCCAGTAGTTGCAATTTCCACTCGACTTGCAAATCATGCCATTACAGCCGCGGCACTACGGTCGAGAGTCGCTTGAACTCATCCAGAATCTCATTACGGCCGAAGGGATCATGCAAGGTAGGTCCCGACAGAAATTCAAATTATTTCATTCCACGAATATGACATTTCATTTGAACTAGCAAGCATCGTGTTTATCTTGTGACTTCATATGCCATGCTGAATATGACGTTATGAATATGTTATTTCATTGCCTTACAGCTTAATGCGCCCTTGAGGTGATTACATCACAAAAACGGCGCTTTAAAAGTTAGCAAATTATTATTATTATTATTATTATTACTACTCATGAAGATTTTATACATGGCTGATTATTACAAAGATAGCTTATACATATAATGTAAATTGGATAATTTATAGAGCGCATTTTTATGAATTACTCATCTCAAGGGCGCTCTAGAAATTGCTCCGTTTAATCGACTAAAAAAAAAAATAATAAAAAAAATAATAAACATATTAGTATGAGGGCTGCTCCTGACATAGTCGATCAGCCCTTCCTATCAGGAAATAATAATTTGAAAATGTGGGTTTTGAGTCTCGATCTAAACTGTGACTGATTATCTATGCACTTTAAAGGTACATATAAATTTAATTCCATTAGCCAATATGTAACGGAAACCGTTTATAAGTTTTCTGCGCAGACCACAAATTTCGCTGAACAAATAAAACTTTTTATATGTTTTTCGTTGCCAATTTTACATCGCTTCACCATTGACAAAATTTGGCAACGAATCCTTTGCATACATTTGGGTATAAAAATGTTGCTTTACTATAAGCTGTTAGTAGAATTAATGTGACTGCGGTATTATAGGTGGAAGTACGTAAATCTAAAGGTCGGCTTGGGCTAGGTGCCATATTGTCTAGAAACTTTGAAATGAAAATCTTCTTTCAATAGATCTGACGATCTATGGCACATAAATCATGTCTTCTGGGATGATGAGGTCGAGCTGTTCCTCCATCTCTGAGGTAGTCTTCCGAGTTAACGGTGTCCTGAGGGGATTTAGTAAGTGAGAAAGTTTCAATCCTGGGATTGGTTTGCAGCAATTTCTTCTATTCTTCTCTTCCATTCTTCCCTGTCTTGTGCGACTCTTTTGAAATCTGCATATGATGAGCAGCGCACGTCCACCAACAGGTCCTCTAGGTACTCTCGGCGTGGGCGTTCCTTAGAGTTTGTCCCCTCGGTCATACCCTCCATTATGGCATGCAAGAGACCTTCTTGACGTATTACATCTTGCACGCCTTTCGGACAAGGTTCTGAGCAGATGCCTTCCTCCTTCGATTCCTTGAAGAACTTCCTCATTCGTGATGTGGTCTCTCCAGGAAATTCCAAAGAGTCTTCTATAGGACCACATCTCAAAAGCCTCTAGTCTCCGCTATGTAATATGGGATTTAGTAAGCGATTATATATGCGAGTCGGTCACATCCATTTTCATTTTTGCTCCAGTACCTTATTCTGGATCTTATTCACTAAGCAGTATCCTCTATTCCGCAACTTAGTTTTATGTCTGCGTTACGAACACAATCTCGGTAAAGTTTCTTCCGTAATGGATCTTAGGAACTTCATCTTTGATGTTCTTAGCAGACCCTTGGATCATATACTGTCGGCCCGCGTCTCTACAGCATACGGCATGATAAGTCGCATGTATATCTTACAGATTGTGGACCTTGCTGTCAATACGCATTTGCATGTTCTTCCAGACTTGATTCTGACACTCTGACATGGCAGAGGCTTTATTGACTTGTTCTCGTACTTCGGTATACATGTCATTATGGGTGCTCTGCTCACAAATATCTGAAGCTTTTTATTTAGTCCCCAGGTATATCATTAACAATCAGTTAATATTATACATCGTAGGTTGTCTGATTTTTGTTAGACTATTTGTTTTGCTGGCTAATACAGCCATATAATATACTCTGACTGAAAAATGTAAATGAGAAATAAAGAACACATTAGGCGTTTGAAAATTTTATAATGAAACTTAAATGATCAATGTTTATGGATTGATATGACTGTATAATATAAAATTGTAGTTTATTATTATTTTTAAAATAATTGTATTCGGCTGTCATTAAAACTGGAAATAAATGAGAAATGAATAGATGAGAAAAACACGGCTTGAAGGTTTGTATACAATCAAGGTGTGAATTGAAAAATATGTCGAGAAAGTTTTTGGAATACTTGGAATTTTTAAAATAATCAATTAAGGTGATTAATGAATGTAATAGAATTCGAGAGGTATTTTGGAAGAATTTTACGGGAAAATAGCGTATTTATTTTAATGATACAACTATGCCAGTGAATTTCCCAGTTACTAATGAAGAACATTCGTGGAATGTTTTTTTTTAATGAAAATATTAAAAACTCTTAATGAATGAACTTTGTTTTTTGTATCACAATTGTATTTTATTTGACGCAACAACTGTTTCATCAACCAAGGTTGATATCATCAGGTATTACAATGATGTCAACCTTGGTTGATGAAACAGCTGTCGCGTAAAATAAAATACAATTGTGATACACAAATCAAAGTTTATTCATTAACAGTTTCAAATTCTAAGGTATCATAGTATTTCGGCCAAAACAATGGACTATTAATTATTAAATATTTACAATTTGACTAATGACTATTAAATATTTACCAATTATTGATTATAATTGATATTGTCAAGGTCCCCAACTGATAAATTTTCAAGTGTCACTGGTAGAAAAAATATTATTTTAAATAAGTTGTGAGAAGAGCAACGCTCTCCAAAACATCAGTAGAAGATGATGCCTTAAGACACGGAAATGTAAAATTATCATTATTTATACAGAATTTTAAAAAATACTGCGTTACTATGTAAACTTAATTTTGGATGTACCTACTTGTAAAAATATTTTTCTTAAAATAGTGTGTATTTTAAAGTTATTGTTTTATGAACCAGAAAATGTGTAGTTAATTTTAAATTGTAAAAAAGTACCTATTTAATTAATTAAACTTCTTGATAAATTAACCTTTATTAAAACAATTGAGGAAGCGATGCATATTAGTAAAAAGGAATGCTAGAATTCCAACAATTTAATTATCTGGATTACACTGTTTCCCAAAACATTTCTTAAACTTATTAAAATTTCCTAAGTTTAATCTTTCTTAGGAATTTAAGAATAGTGCTAATTACCACAGCCAGAACTAAAATTTGTTTTATATTTAACAGTTTATTAACGTTTATCGCCAAACTTAGTATATCGCAGCTGTATATTAAACTAAGTTTGTCGATAAACAAAAACAGCGTGAAGATATTAATTTTAATTTCCCTTCGTTGTGCATAATAATTTCAAAATGGCTAACCAAATAAAGGACTATGTACGTTAATTGTGAACTTAAATCCCTTATTCCCAAATTAAATTCATAAAGCCCCAGAATAAAGGCTGAACAGGGCGGGAAGCCTGTTTGCATGCGAAGAGGAAATTGTTTGCCCAACTGCTCATACCAGTCCAAAAGCTCTAATGAGGATTTCAATAAAGCACAAAAGTTAAATTATTTTCTGAGGTAATCAAGATGAAAGACTGTTTACCGTATAACTTGCCTTTGAAGTTTGTTCAATAAAAAGTCATTTAACGTATAAAGTTATATTCTTCTTCTTATTCAAGTGCCCTGTCGGGTCCCCCAACGTTGGCGATCACCTCGGTGAACCTGTCCCTGTCCTGCGCCGCTCGAAACAGCTCTTCCACACTTCGTATGACGGTCCACTCCCTCACGTTTTCAGCCAGGAAATTTGTCTCCTTCCGGGCCCTCGGCGTCCCTCAATTTTCCCCTCCAATATCAGTTGGAGAAGGTGGTACTTTTCCCCACGCAGTATATGACCCAGATATGAGATCTTTCGAAACTTGATAGTTGATAACAATTCCCTGTCAACTCTAGCTCGCCCCAGGACTTCGGTATTGGTAACCATGTATGTCCAGGGAACTCTGAGCATTCGGTGATGGAGCCACATTTCAAATGCTTCCAGTCTATTCATTGAGTTTACTTTCAGGGTCCAACTTTCACATCCGTACAATAAAACAGACCACACATAGCATTTGATCATTCTCTGGCGGAGTTTCAAGTTTACGTTATCATTGCAGAAGAGTGATATCATTTTATTAAACGTAACTCTTGCTGCCTCAATTTTGCATTTTATCTATACAGCTGAGTCAAGAGATTCCGTTAGTATGCTGCCGAGGTATTTAAAATTTTACGGCCGTTCAAATGCAATACTGACCCACTGTAGTCAAGCCGTCCGAATGTCATCCATTTGGTTTTGCTGACATTTATATATAAAGTTATAACGATAACAAAGATATGCCGCATATGATAATATCATTTTTCTTTTCTTTTTTCTATCAATTTCTTCACTGCTGGATGTAAGCCTCTTCAAATCGTCTCCTTTTCCTATAACCTGCACAAGTTAATTTTTCTCCTCCGATTTTAATTATATAATAATAATAATAATTAGGCTATTTTGCATAGCGCCGTTTTCGTTGATACCTCACCTCAAGGGCGCTTAGACAATGTTTTAGACATGAGAGCTGCATCTGACACCAGCAATCAGATAACCGTTGATTATATTTTATGAGATATTTTGAAAAGGTAGGTTTTTAGGTTAGATTTAAAATCAATCGGATTGTCGATGCATCTGATACGTGCAGGGAGCATATCCCAGGCGGACGGACCTACCACTGCGAAAGGGGGTGCGCTTTGGCTCAACTTATCTGCCTATTGCCGAGGAGTTAGCTGATTGAAGGATAGATTGCCGCAGTTATGTGGTCAGCCTATCGTTTTTGGGGTCGACCAACGCCTCTTTTTCTCTTTATGGTCTCATATCAAGAATCTGTGTATCCATTCTATCCGTTCCTTGTCTGGCGACATGTCCCGCCCATTTCCACTTTAATAGTTATTGTTCGGAATGAATGTGTTGTTTTATTTGTTTGTATTATTATTGTTTGGAAAAAAATATTTTTTCCTGTAAGCTTAAAAGTAAGAGTTTCCAATATTCAGATTTCCTAACATCATTTCTGACAATATTGTGATTTTTCCTGAAGATTTTTATAAGTTGCTCAAATAACCATTATGGTATATTTTCCTTGAGGTCTACATTATACGAGTACATAGCTTTACGCAGGGCTTATATCGCATTGGTTTTTGAAAATGACAAAAAGTACAAAAAAGGTATCTGAATATTAAATATTCATATAAAACAATTTTAAGCATTGCTAGTGACCTAATTATATACGAGTATAATTTATTTCTCTTATGAAATTATATTGTACATTTCTTTAATACATTAAAACTGATAATTTCTTAATATCCAATGGTAGAAAACAAAAAGATCTGAATGTCATAAAATAAAACTTGTGATACCATTTTGTTCGATTTGCCTTTTTATAACACACACCTAAAATATATATTTTCTTCTTCAAATTCACAAAATCAAATTTGATTTTTCATATTTATGCACGCTTTTCCTTTGTAATATTTGAAAGCTTTTATCGTGCTATTTTTGTGATCTGACATTATAATGAAATAATTTTGAACCACCCACAGCGATACATAAATAAACAGAAGGGAAAATAAACACAAGTTTAGATGGGCGTATGTAAATTTGAATATGGAATCTGAGGATAATTAAAATTGAAATTTTGTTATTTTCGTATCGAAAGCCGGTACTAGATAAGAAAATCATAGTAACAAGACCAAAAACTATATATTGTAAACCAAAGTTATAACTAAGCATAGCAATTGTTTTATATGCGTTTTAATTCAACACGTTCACTTCTACTCATCCAAAGATAACTGCGCAAGATGAGGAATTCTTTGTGGCGAAGCACTATATTATGCAGCTCGAAGCAATCTATACTGCATATAACACAGTGCTCGAGCTCCCCAGTTATCTGCACCGAAGAGTTCCTGTCTCGAGTATCCAGAAGCGCGGTCCGGCTGGCGGACTTCTGGACCAATGATATTTTGACAAAATATTACCATCTCATACAATCTCACACTGTCTTTTTCTGGAAGAATTTACGCGACTATAAATATGGATAGACTAGCTACCTATCACATGTCATGAGAATCAATACCTAAAAAGCTGTATACAGTAATTAGGTTCAAATAACCTGTTATATATTATACAAAAATGTGAAAAGCAACGGGAAACTACCATCTTAAAAGGGCCAACCGGCTTCCCAAGAACCAGCAAAGATGTTGTTAAACATTGCTGTAAACCCATCCCTAGAATTGTAACAAAAACATATTTGACAAGAAGAAGAGGAGTCTGCAACATTAGCGTGAATGGTGAAAATTTGGAGCAAGTAGTTGAGTTCGTGTATTTAGGTAGTTTTTTTACAAGAGATGGGCGGGCGAGTGGAGAGGGATATTGAAAGAAGGGTTGGGGCAGGCAACAAAGTGAATGGTGCACTTAAGGTTGTCATCGCAAACAAAAACCTATCCAAAAAAGCTAGAATGGCAGTGCACAATGATGTTCTTCTACCGACCCTTATGTATGGAAGTGAAGCATGGAACTGGCAAAAGAAGGATGAAAGTAGAATAAATGCAGTAGAAATGAGATCTCTTAGACGAATGTGTGGATACTCTGTGTATGATAGATTGTCGAATGAAAATATAAGAAGTGAATGCTGTGCGAATGATGGCGTCATGAACAAAATAATGAAAGGATCATTAAGATGGTTTGGCCATATGGAAAGAATAAATGAAGAAATAATGGTAAAAAAATTATATGTTAATGATGTAAATGGAACCAGAAATAGAGGAAGACCGAGGAAAACGTGGCACGATCAAATAAATCAAATATTGAATGTCGGCCATGTGAAGAGTTAGAGAAATCGACGCGCGTGCATGACACGATGTATGAATGTTGAGGAAGCGAGAGAAATATGTCAGCAAAGAAAAGTGTGGCAGTCCATTATTTCTGCCTACCCCTTCGGGGAGACGGCGTGATGGTTAGTTAGTTAAGTAGTTAAGAATAAGAATTTTGCTACATTATAATTAATACGCCAGTTTTCCACAAGTTTTTATTATTTTTTATGGGAATGACATGTTTCGCTCTTCTGAGGCATTATCAAATGTGACGAAATTTCAGCTCGTTGCTGTTTATACTAGTAAATGGAGCAGAATAAGGTAATTAACGAAAATTCATGTAACTTTTTACATTTTTAACAAATGATAATTTTAGTAGGCCCAGAAATACTGAAAAATGTTTCTTTCAACTCGTTAAATTTTTTTATGACAATGATAACAAAATTAGGGAATACTGAATGATATTATATAAATAAAAAATTAGTTATTTGAGGTGGGACGAAATAAGGTATTTCTAAGAAAAATATATTTTTACAAATTGTTTACAAATGATTTTACATAATTCAAGGTGACTAATGATTCTAATATAGTATTATTATCTACTACAAAAGTAAAAATATCTTTGTTTTATTGTATGATCATTCTCTTCCAATTTTATTATTCATATATGGTATATATGTACGAGAGTAATAAGAAGAGTTTTTTCAGATTTTTTTTTATTAATTAACAATTTATGTAAAATTTCACTTTATTTCAAATTAAAAATATACTCATTTATGTAAAACATTTTATGTATCGTACTATCCTACGTCTCAGTTTTGAAAACAGTTAATAAACCTGAGTTTTTATTATTATTTTTCCTTTAAGACGTAACTTTACGCAGAAACACGTTTTGTTTTTATAAAACTTTATTTTATTTCAGGAATCGTCTGCTATCTTTCCTTTGAGCAGCGAGTTCTTAAGTCAGTTGTTGGATTCCTCATTTTATTGGCAGATCGCTAGAAGGATCGGGGTAACTTTTTCTTCGAGAGCTTTCAGTAAAAGTTTCGACGAACATCACTCCTGTCTAGACACAATAGCACCACCCTTATTGACGTCTCTGACTATAATATTTCACGATTTTATATACTTCTTATGTTTCTCTTAGATATTTAAGATTTTCTTTTAGTATACTGAATGAATCTTTAAAAATGGTTATTGGGAACAAGAATTTATCAATGAAAGCGAAAATGGCCGTTCCAAGTGGAGTTCTGGTCCCAAACATTATGTATGGAAGCGAAACATGGAACTGGCAGACAAAAGACGAGAGCAGAATAAATGCGGTAGAGATGAGGTCCCTAAGACTTATGTGTGGTATGTGACTAGAGCTTTCAAAATAGTTATTGGAAACAAGAATTTATCAATGAAAGCGAAAATGGCCGTTCACAATGGAATTCTGGTCTAGAGAAGAGGTCCCTAAGACGTATGTATGGTAGAACGATGTACGACAAAATATCAAATGTTGATATTAGAAAGGAATGTTAAGCGAAAGAAGGTATTATGAACCAAATTATGAAAGGATCGCTGCGTTGTTTCGTTCATATGGAGCGCATAGGTGAAGAAATAATGATGAAAAAGGTAAACGTCAACGATGTAAATGGAGTACGGAGTCGAGGTAGACCGAGGAAAACATGGCATGACCAAGTTTATCAAATTTTTAAGGTTGGTCATGTTAAAAGCCGGAAGAATCGACGTGAGTGTATGACTCGTTGCATGAATGTGGAGGAAGCTAGGGAGGTATGTCAGGAAGGCGTAGTGTGGCGGTCCATTCTCTCTGCCTACCCCTGCGGGGAAACGGCTTGAACGAGCGAGTTTTAATTATTTGTATTTTTACTAATTTAAATGATCCTTAATAAAGTAACACTTTTATTTATATTATAAAAACTCACTTACTAAGAAAAAAAGGACCGCTACATTCTACATTATTCTTACATGGCAAGCTTGTCTCGTTTCTTTAATATTCATACAACGTCTCATGCACGTACGTCGATTTCTATTCAGCTAATTTTTTTGTTTAAATAAAAACACTGTTATTATTTAAATGCACAATTGATTACATTTCTTTTGAGATTTTTGCAAGAGTTGTTTCGCTAATCGATGTTATCATTATCAGGTGTTATAATCAACTTCAGTTTTTGTCATAGATAAAATAATCGGTATTCAAAATTTATTTTATGAATTCATTATAAAAATATTTTATTTTATAATATAATGCGAATTGTTTATTTTGAAAATTATACCGTACTTTAATTGACATTTGTTCTTCTACGTTTTTTACAGATAAATAATTGGGAAAAAAAGAATTTGATTAAATAAAGATATAAAATCATTTTATTTATTAAACTAACAGCGAACAGTTTAGTTGCGAAGCATAAAACTGGCAAAAGAAGGATTAATGTAGAATAAATGACTTAGAAATGAGATATCTTAGACGAATGTGTAAAATTTCTATGTATGATAGAGTGTCGAATGAAAATATAAGTATTGAATGCGGCGCGAATGATAGTGTTTTGAGCAAAATAATGAATGGATCATTAAGATGGTTTGGTTACATGGAAAGAATGAATGATGAAAGAATGGTAAAAAGTATATGTTAACCATGCTTATGGAACTAGAATTTGAGGAAGACCGAGAAAATTGTAGCACGATCAAATAAATCAAATATTGAATGTCGGCCACGTGATGTGTCCGAGAAATTGACGCGCGTGCATGACACGAAATGTTCCAGCTAAAAACTGAGCTCGTCGCTTTAGCTGAAACTTGCAATCGGTCCTGGCACTTGGCTAAGTGGAAGCACGGCTTCCTGATGGTGCAGCAAACCTATTCTCACGTCACATTTCCAAAAAATCACACCGGTCTCGGCTCAATCTATTTATTCCCGCCCAAAGACGATATATGAATGTTGAGGAATCTGGAGAATTATGTCAGTAAAGAAAAATGTATTAATAATTTTTTTCTGATTACTCTTCGAAGACACGGTGTGATAGTTAGTTTCTTAGTTAGTTTTATAAATTAACTATTTTGTATGACTTCTGTAAAAATATGTTTGGATGAATACTTTAAGGAATAAATTTAAAAAGTCTCTTACGAAATAATTCACCGTGATCATGAGACGCTTCTTGAATAATTCAATTCGTTCCCCTTAAGAATTCCCGTTCCCCTCATCTCATCTCATCAATAACATTATCGTTACCTTTCTCGTGTTCCTCGTCCCACTCTATTTAAATTCTTATTCCAATAAAGATTTTCCGGCATTTTTCACCACCAAGGAAGGTGAAATATTTACTTAGTTTTGATAGATAATCCATTGTTTTGGCGGAAACACTTTGATATTAAAAAATGATTAATTGTTTATTGAAACAATGTACTGGAAGCTATCCGTAGCTTTATATCATTGCATTCCTCTTGGGCATGCTGGGGACCAATAGTTTGCAGATAAGAAGAGATGGGTTCAGACTTACCAATTTCTTCAGACTTAACAGGGGATTCTTTGAAAACTCCGTTATCTTGGAGGCTATCCATCTTTATGTTCCAGATCTTCGACAGCGTCAGCACAGACTGTTTTATCTCCCAGCATGCAGAACTAACCTGCCTCTAGTGACGACGTTTTTCTTATTCGTGAAAGTACGGTCAGAAAAATAAATACTCTTGACTTTGGAGAGTATCTTGTATTCCTAATGACGAACCATCTCTCGTATTATTCCTGGTATTATTATATATTATATGTTTTTATGTTTTACCTGTTCTCAAAAGATGCCCTAAACTATAATTATTGTCTGTAATATCATTTGAGAAAATAAAGTGATTTGATTTGAATATCACACTTGATTTAATTTCTATGAAATTAACACAACAACTGTTTCGCATAGTTTCGCTGTTAGCATCATCAGGTTTAACAATTAACTCAAGCTTGTAACGTAAGTTACTATTTCTTACTTATTTTCGGTTATCTTAATATTCAGTGTTTAGCTCTAGACCCCATTCAAACCCCTAGTTCCCGTTTTTACCACCAGAGTCCTACTTTAAACTCTTGTTCCCGCGCGCTTCGCGATTTGGCGCTAAATTCACCCCGATGTGTGCGCCCTCTGCAGTTGACTCTCAGCCCCTTCTGCGCAACCCATTCTGCGCAGCCCATTCGGCCCGACTTCACTTCGCTTTGAGCTGTCAACTTCGCGGCATCGATTGGAGGATCGCCGTTTCGACCCGCGATTTTCCCGATGGGATAATCCGTTTTCATCTAGCCTCATCCGCCATGGAATAACTTCGAGCAAGGTATTTGCGGTACTTGCCATCGTGCCCATAAAATCTGTGGCATTATTTCAGGTCTTCCGCCAACTTGTCCTGCACTATGGCGATGCCAAAAGTGCATATCCGCTCCCAGGCCGTTTGTCAAGCCCGACCTTGCTGCGGTTGATTCCCTCCGCCACGGTCCGAGCCATCCTCTGCTCCCGAAATTGCCGCCCACGTGTTGTCGCACATCATGCCCCGACAACGTGGTTGACCTCACCACCATGCGGAACTGCGAGGACCACTTCACGCCGCTTCAGACAGCACCAACAGGTTAGGGAACCTCGTGTCTGCCAGGTGACGCTCTACATATTGATTTGCTGACCCACCATCTTCTGGTCAGCGTCGCTGATAACGTCTACGGACGACGTCGCCGGTCGATGTCCTGACGAGCACGCCGTCGAGGAATCGCCTCAAACAGCCTCTTCATTATTTCACCATGTGCCTCTTTTTTTGTATACGTACGACATCTCTAGCCCCTAGATAACTATTGTAACTATTTTTTTGTGTTATAATAAACCCTCATGTATTCCGTCATATGTATTTATTTACACCTTTCCCTATTCGAATGACAAACAGCCGGAAAGTATCTCACGAGAAAACCGGAGATCTAAGGGCCCGCTCTCTGCGCTAGCCGAGGTAGGGAGACACCCATTACAAGCTCGAAAAAGCTGTCGTGACAATTTCACAGAAATTAAATCAATTGTGATATTACAACAGCGTTTCAATCAAACATTTATAAGTTTTAATATTATTCGTTAATACGATAATGGTATTTAAAATGATTATTGAAACATCACAGCGAATGACCATTCGAGACATTGACGTCTAAACAATAGTTGGCGTGGGTAACAAAGTAAATGGAGTTTTAAAAGTAATTATTGGGAATAAGAATTTATCAATGAAACCAAAAATGGCTGTTCGTAATTAAGTTATGGCTCATAATTAAGTTATGGGCTTGTGTAAGAAAACAAAGCACGGAAATGACAGAAGAAGTATGAAAGCAGAATAAATACGTTACATATGGGACTTCTAAGACGTTAGTGTATAAACTAATGTACGAAATAATTTCAAGCTCCGATATCAGATAGATGTCAAGCTGAAGAACGAATTTTAAACAAAATTATGAAACGATAACTGAGTTGAATTTGACATATGGAAAGCTTGGCTAAAAAAAGGGTTGAGAAAATATACGTTAACAATATAAAAAGAGTATGGAGTTGAAAAAGTCTGAGGAAAACATAGCTTAGTTAGCCATGTTAGAAATCGGAAGAATCAATATGTCTCTAATACGCGCTGAATGATTGTGAAGGAATAGGAGTAGAGAGGTGTGTTAGGATGTTTTTCCTTCTGGGAAAAAAGGCGTTATGGTATGTCGTCGTTGTTGGAAATATTAACCAAATTTAATCATTCCTTTTAACTGGATCATTGGATGTTTTGTTTCTGAAAGAAAAGTTTATATTCACTAAAAACGTATGAAAAATTCTTACGCGAACACATTTTTGTATTAAAAAAGAAAATATTTGTTACAAATGTTGACTCCACAATCTTTTAAAAATACAGAAATAAAAAAAGGCATATTTGTCCATTTGTATAATAATCGAGGGTAGAGTGGTTAAAACATTGTATGCATGCAGTGGAAATTGAAAAAAAGTCAAGAAAAAGGAGACTGAAAAATATGGCAATATCACATAAGTTAATTTAAAAAAATTAGTCATGTTCATAATTGAAAAAATAAACGAGCATCGTGTAACGATGTAAGAATGTAGAATAATCTTGAGAGGTTCAACAGGATAAAATTGTGCGATGGTCTAACCTCTCTGCCTACCTCAACGGTTTAACGGCGCGATGGTTAGTTACGAGTACATAGATGGATAAAATATAAACACTTGCAAACAATGATGTGAAACTCGATTTTATATCATCAATACAAATGAAAACATCTGTTTTCTAGAAGTTTTACTATTTTTTATGGGAATGACTGTTTCGATTTTTTAAGGTATATTCGAGTTTGTTTCGACTTTAAATACGAGTATACTCGTATATATTAACAGACGTTTTCACTTGTTTAAATTACATAAACTATTTTTGTTTATTTTCCTAGCATCTTTGTTAGCTCTAACATGTTTTCGCGACTTGATTAATGTTACATGTTTCGTATTTCTTTCAACAAAATGGTGTTCGGTTTTCAGGTTTGTGTCTTAAATCACAACCAGGGAATACAGTTGTGCAATTTTATAGCTACTGCAGTACACATAAACTCTGGTAAAACGAAACATAAATACAACGATGAAACAAAATACGTTTCCTTTTAATTTCGAAAAAGATTTCTATACAGCATCATTATCAAGTTTTTATTTATTACATAGCCTAAGTATTACAATATACATTTATGAAATATGTCTTTAATACGAATAAAAACGTGTATTTTCTACAACTTTTATAAAATTTTACGAGAATGACGTGTTTTGCCTACTTGAGACTTTATAATATGTTCTTCCTTAACAAGGCGAAACATTTCATTACCATGAAATATAATAAAACTTCTAGAAAACGAATGTTTTCATTCGTATTTTTTTAAATAGGGAATTTTACATAATTTTTCACGAAACAATGAATGATATATGTCATATTTAAGAGGATATAATAGAATATGTAATACAATTTTTCCTGATTTTATGCGTATTAATATTAACTTTAAAATTTGCGTTTTTATCAAATCAAATCAAATCTCTTCGGTTATTTATATCAAACAAAAACACGACTGTCAAGTGTCAAAAAATATTTCTTGTCACCACACACAATGTGTGATGACACACAATCATGGCCAAAAGCTTGTTTTTTCATCATAAGTATTTAAAACATTTTATCTCATCGTAATAATACAATATATGTATATAAAAAAAATGATGTGAAGTCTAGAACGTTGGCCTATTTGGGAGACATTCTCCGCAATGAGAAATACGATCTGCTACACCTCATCATGAAAGTGATCGAGGATAGGCGCGGTGTGGAAAGACCCCAAATGTCTTGGCTCGAGAATATCAAGTAATAGACCGGAATTCGGGGGTTGAGAGGGTAGTTTCGTCTGGTACAGGACAGAGAGGTCTACACCAGGGTGATGGCTAACGTCAGGGGGACCCGACATGGCACTCGAAGAAGAAGAAGATAAAAAATATAAATAAATAAATGTAATACGTTCAAGAATAATAAAAACATATGAAAAAAAAAACATTTTGTGATGCGTCGTGTAAATTTATTTTATTTTTGAATTATTATTTGAAATCATGGTAATTTCGCACTACTTTTTATACACTTTTCACAAGCATGTTTCGGGCCACAGACACGCTTCGTCAGTGTAGAAATATTAACAATAATATGAAAAAATCTTTACTTATATACTTCATGAAAATGAAAAGGGGCGCTTTTTTTAATTTTAATTTTGGACAAATTTTAAAATTTTTATAATGTACCAGGCGTCCCGTCAAGGTTAAGAATTACTACTTTTTTAATATTTGTTTTAATGTATTGAATATATTTGATCAAGTAATAGAATTTTAAATTATTATATTATAGAATACAGATGAACTATTTAAGAGCCTTTGCTTGTTATCGAACTACGTACGAAAAAAAATCAAAAGCTTCTTCGGAAATTGAAAATAACGCTTTTTATAATCCACAAAATATTAAAAATACTTTATTTTATATTTTATCGATTTTTAAATGCGTTTTTTATTGGTCTTTCTTTGTTAAGTTTTTATTATATATTTACACAAGAAGATGGAGGCATCCTCTGAAACATGTCGTGTTTTTTTTAATGTTTTGTGGATTAAAAACAGCGTTTTTTTCAATTACCAAATGGTATTACTATGTAATTTTACAGTGTAAATGCTAATGTAGTATATTAGCTTTCAATAACAAGCTTCTTTTGTTGTCCGACTAAGGTATGCCAAGAGTGAAACCAATTAGAAAATAAAATTATAAATATCTAAATATTATACCGAAAAATATTTTGTAAAGCGTAACGACGAAGAGTGTATTAATACATTTTTATATCATAAACTACAATATCAATTTTCAAACATAAGGGTTTATTAAATTTCATAAATTAAATTAAAATATAATGAAAAATAGGTGTTGAACATTTTTCATGAATATTTATGTAATATTTTAATTAGTTAAAGCTTATTACGAAAATATATAATAATTGGTTAATCGTCTGATGGAAAAGCGTGAAAGGTCAAACTGCCTAGTCGAGAATTTAATCAATCGCCCCTTTTCCTTAAACTTCATTAAATTGTATCGAGACCCCTACTCAATCATTCAATTAACCAAGGATTGGATCATTTTCAGTAAAACACTGGATAAAGGGGATACTTAGAAATAAATTAAAGTTTGTTTCATACCCCAAAAGAAATTGGTATACATGTTACAACCGAGTTATATATAGCTTGTACATTTGAAACAAAAGTTTACTGTTATTTATCCACTGTATATAGCTAAACCTATTCATAAAATACGAGGAGAAATCCATCGGTAATTTATTTTTATCAGAAGCTTCGTATATCGTGAAAAGCTCGCTCATTATTTGTACCAACTTCAAACATGGTGACGCCTTTTCATGGCCTTTTCACTGTCTTTTCATGGCCTCGGTCTTTCTGTATATATATTTTTTCATTACCACTATAAATTAATTAATACGAACGAAAATACCGTTAGTATAAACCCACGGGAGATACTATTTGATAAACTCAATTTTAAAATTAACGTGTAAAACGAACAAACCAACCATCAAACTGTCTCCCTGAAGGAATTCGCAGAAATAATGGACCGCTATACTATTCTTTCCTGACATTCCTACATCGTGTCATGCACGCACGTCGATTTCTCAATATTTGATATATTATGTGCCACATTTTCATACTTCTATATTTCTAAATTAAATTATAAAACTTTGTTTTTATGTATCACAGTTGTATTTTTATTTTTCGCGACAGCTGTTTTGTCAACCGATGTTGACATTATCAAGTATTTCAATAATATACCAACTGTTAAATTATCGTGATTTTTCGAACCTTTATGTGTATTTGTTTCTATGTAACAAAGAAATTACTTGAATTGAAGTATCATAGTGTTTCAGCCAAAATAATGGACTATTCCATATTTCTAGTTATTTTTGCATCGTTAACATATACTCTCTTTACAATATTCACAATACTTCCCTTTAGCTCCTCTTCTTCTAGAAGTCTTTCTACTCAATTAACTCAGATTCTAGAAATCTTTCTACTCAATTAACTCAGCAACCAATGGAAGTAGGCTCGCTGTAAAAAAAGTTATGCCAAACGTCATTGAATTCTTAATCGTAGTTTGATTCCACGTATCCATCGACATGCCATTTCATTTAAAACAATTGCATTCGCATTCGCCTTGCATTCTCAATGACCACCCACAAGATATAAGGTCAATCGCTTCAAGTGTGTGGATTGAATCTGACAAATTCATACTTTTCACATGAACAACTATATGTTGCATGTTTACGAGAAGGACAGCCGAAAAAATACAGAAGCGGAAATACGAGAACTAATAATATTCCATACCCCAAAGCACTCCAATGAACTTTTTAACGTGATTTACGAAACAAACAAAAAAATCATCATTTATTGTTTCTTGAACAATGATGTAAAACTCAAACAAAAATTAATAAGAATGAAAACGTCAGTTTTCATTCGTAACTTTAATCAATGAACAAACCCACTCCTTAATATTGTTCCGATATATAATTAGATTCAAAGAACTCTTGATTCTGCACTGTATTTATTTCACATTTCAGATGCAGAGGAGAAAAATATATCGAATGAGTCTACGCACGCAGGATGGCGATTTTATTTTATACTTCAAACAACAACAAACAAAACCATCACGCCGTTTCCCCGCAGGGGTAGGCAGAGAGAATGGACCGCCACACTACTCTATCCTGGCACACCTCTCTAGCTTCCTCCACATTCATACATCGAGTCATACACGCACGTCGATTCTTCCGGCTTCTGGCATGACCAACTTTTAATATTTGATTAATTTGGTCATGCCATGTTTTCCTCGGTCTACCTCGACTCCTTACTCCATTTACATTGTTAACGTATACTTTTTTAACCATTATTTCTTCACCAATGCGCTCCATATGTCCGAACCAACGAAGCGAACCTTTCATAATTTTGTTCATAATACCTTCTTTCGCTCTACACTCCTTCCTAATATCAGCATTTGAGATTCTGTCGTACATCGTTCTACACACATACGTCTTAGGGACCTCATCTCTACCGCATTTATTCTGCTCTCATCTTTCTTCTGCCAGTTCCATGCTTCGCTTCCATACATAAGGGTTGGAACCAGAACTCCATTGTGAACGGCCATTTTCGCTTTCATTGATAAATTCTTGTTTCCAATAACCTCTTTTAAAGCTCCATTCACTTTGTTACCCGCACCAACCCTTCTTTCAATATCACTGTCCATTCGGACATCCGCTGTGAACATGCTACCTAAATACACAAATCCGCTCACCTGTTCCAAGTTCTCTTCATTTACACTTATATTACAAACTGTCATTTGCTCTTCCCTTTCAAAATCTAACACCTTTGACTTTCGAATCATTTATCACCCAGAAATATGTAAAATCATTTGTAAACAATTTGTAAAATTATGTTTTTCTTGGAAACAAACACACTTCCTCAAATAACTTATTTTAGAATAATATACCTAATATCATTCACTATCCTAACCATGTAACCATTGTTTCTTAACGAGTTCCAAGAAACATACCTATAAGAGATATATCTCATATAAGAACTGACATGTTTCACCCTTCAAAATATATAAAACCTGCGTAAGGCCTATACTGACATATAGCATTGAGACCAGAGCGGATACCACAAGAACGAAGGTTAAAGTACGGGTGGCAGAGATGAGGATGCTGAGGATGATAGCAGGAAGGACTATTCGAGATAGGGTGAGGAACACGGCCATCCGCGAGATCTGCAAGTTGGAGGATGTCGTGAGAAGACCGCCGGAGAGATGGAGAGACTTAGTTGGGAGTCAACCTCCCAAGAGAGGCCAGCCTGATTTCAGGAACAGACCCCGAGGTCTATAAGTCTATAAGGAGAAGAAGAAGAAGAAGCAAATTAGTTACAACAACAACAACAAACAAACAAAACCATCACGCCGTTTCCCCGCAGGGGTAGGCAGAGAGAATGGACCGCCACACTACTCTATCCTGGCACACCTCTCTAGCTTCCTCCACATTCATACATCGAGTCATATACGCACGTCGATTCTTCCGGCTTCTGACATGACCAACTTTTGATATTTGATTAATTTGGTCATGCCATGTTTTCCTCGGTCTACCTCGACTCCTTACTCCATTTACATTGTTAACGTATACTTTTTTTAACCATTCTTTCTTCACCCATGCGCTCCATATGTCCGAACCAACGAAGCGAACCTTTCATAATTTTGTTCATAATACCTTCTTTCGCTCTACACTCCTTCCTAATATCTGCATTTGAGATTCTGTCGTACGTCGTTCTACCACAGTGTTAGGGTAAATGGGGACATCACGCCCTGGTTTGATATCACGAAGGGTGTTAAGCAGGGCTGCGTGATGTCCCCTTGGTTGTTCAATCTGTATATGGATAAGTGTATGAAAGAACTTAAAGGTATAAATGCTGGTGCTAAGATGAGTGATCTGTCTGTAAACTGTCTGCTTTACGCGGACGATGCCGTTCTCATTGCGGATAGTGCGGACGAATTACAAGTCTTGGTGTCGAGAATGTATAAGGTATGCAAGTCGAACGATTTAATGATGAATGTCGGAAAGTCAAAGGTGTTAGTTTTTGAAAGGGAAGGGCAAATGACAGTTTGTAATGTATGTGTAAATGAAGAGAACTTGGAACAGGTGAGCGAATTTGTGTATTTAGGTAGCATGTTCACAGCGGATGGCCGAACGGACAGTGATATTGAAAGAAGGGTTGGTGCGGGTAACAAAGCGAATGGAGCTTTAAAAGTAGTTATTGGAAACAAGAATTTATCAATTAAAGCGAAAATGGCCGTTCACAATGGAGTTCTGGTTCCAACCCTTATGTATGGAAGCGAAGCATGGAAATGGCAGAAGAAAGATGAGAGCAGAATAAATGCGGTAGAGATGAGGTCCCTAAGACGTATGTGTGGTAGAGCAAATTAGTTTGTTTTATGTATGTGTATATTCAATTAACAATAATAATTGAAAAAGGCATTGCAACGCATGTCGGGCATTAGCTAGTACAATATAAATATGGATAATTTATTTTTTCAATTGAACCCACAATCGCACATAATTCTCACCCGTGTAACTCATTAGTTGAGGTAATCTATGTAAGCGTTCTCAATATTTTAACCTTTCTTCTCCCAGGAGTGTCGAGTACCTACTCAGTCTTACTAACGCCTCTAGCGGAATATAATAGAACCTGATTACACAGATCATCATCAGCCCACGCGGTATAGTTATCTGAACAGAAATTCATCGCTCTAACTTAAAAAAATATATAAAATTACTTTGTTTTTATAATGTTGTAGATTTTTGTGTAAGTGAACTATGCCTCGAGCGCGTGACGGATTCATGCGAAGTTGAAAAGGCTAATGGCCTTAGAATTGCTTGTACGTGGGGTAAAAACCTAGAAAATTGTTCAGAGCTAATGACCTGAATTAAGTTAGACACTGTTATACTTATCCCTAGATTCTAGTGGTGACCGATGAAAACATGGCATGACCAAATTAAGAAAATTTTAAAGGTCATGTTAGAAGGCGGAAGAATTAACGTGCGTGTATGACTCGCTGTATGAATGTGGAGGAATCTAGAGAGGTGTGCCAGGATAGAGTAGTAAGACAGTCCATTCCATCTGCTTACCCCTACGGGGAAACGGCGTGGTGGATTGTTGTTGTTGTCTAGTGGTGACATAGATTCTACCCGTTATATTAAAAAAAAAAATGTTTTTCGGTGTTTCAAAATGTTTTAATATGGTTAAATTAAATAACCAAATTAACTTAATTCAAATTTTAATGGTTGGTCATGTTAGACATTTTTTTTATTATTTTATTTTATTTTTTTATTAAATTTTGAAAATTTGGTTTGGTTCGTGTGGTGCGGTGCTCCTGTAAATTTGGAGATATTTCGTGTACAAGTGAATTGTTTTGGTCAATTTAACTGTTGCCGCACTTTATAATAGTTAATTGTGACACGTACTACGTTTGTACTGTTTTATCGTTTTTATGAAGAATTTTGACAGGGGTAAAAATAAATTTTTCATTTGTTCCAATGACAATTTGAATAATTTCTTCAATATTATTTTAAAGTTCTTGCTGGTTAAGTGCCTAATTACAGCTTATTTAAAAAACGGTGGATACGTGCAACATATATTAAATAAACACAAAAGTCCAGATCGTCCATGTCAACATGTGCAACATCGAAAAAAACATTGTGTGCTAAATTAAAAAAAACGGTGGATTCATGGAACATAAATTAAATAGACAATATGTGCACCATTCAAAAAGAACATTTTGTGTTAAATTATTATTATTATGTTATTTTATTTTATATCATTGTATTTTATATTATTTGTTTTAGATTTATTTTGTGGGTGTTAGACGATCGAAGTGTGCGCGGGAGATGCCTATTGGTGGCGATGAGGTTCGCAACCCATCACACCGCATCTCCCACGGGGCGAAAAGAGAAGGATGGAGTGCGGCATCAGTAAAAGTGTGACAGTCCATTCTTTCTGCCTACCCTTTCGGGGAGACGGCGTGATGTTTAGTTAGTTAGTTAGTCATGTTAGAAGTCGGAAGTATCAATGTGCGTGTATGACTCGCTGTATGAATGTGGAGGAAGCTAGAGAGGTGTGCCAGGATAGATTAGTGTGGCGGTCCATTCTCTCTGCTTGCCCCTACGGGGAAATGGCGTGATGGTTTGTTGTTGTATTAAATAGTTTATTCGTATTACGAAAAACCCAAACAATTTTGTTAGAGATTTAATATAGTATTAAATCAATAAATGTTAAAGATCTTATGATAATATCAAAAATTAAAAAAATAGTAAAATCATAGAAACCATAAATATTTAATTAATTTTTTTCCCTTTCCAAATAATAGTTGTAAGTATAATAGTAACTCAATCATGAAATGACCTATTTTATAAATATTTTATATCCTTGAAACTAACATTACCATCTTTTTTTAAACACAAAAATCGAATTTCATTTTCATGAATTATTGTAAAACGAAGTAATTTACAACTGATCAGTTTGTTATTTATCAAATGTGATAAACATTCTTTTGTATTGATATATAAAATATAATTATGAAAATAGAAGGATTTCGTGAAAAAAGGCATAAATTTATAATGAAATCAAATGATTTTACTGAAATCTCTTGATGGAAGTTCATTTTAAATAATAATTAAATAAAACGATGTTTTTTAACTACTTCCACTTTTGTCTTTATTTAGACAGCGACCGGTTTCGCCAGGCTCGCTGGCATCGACAGACTGGTAACACTATTGTAAACTTAGTCCTTTATATACATACAGATCAGGGGTGGTAAACATGATTCTATACAAAAATAATCTTCAAATATTTATGTAAAATTTTTCTGAATTTAACTATTGGTATTACAGGTATTCTTGGAGGTTCGTGTTTAATACAATGGGTTTTAATTTTTATTATCTCTTACATATTCATATATAATTTTTGAAAAAATGGTAATTTTGTTTAAATTTTTACTGAATTTAAATATTATATGTTATAGTTCTTGGTCCGTAAGGTTGGCCGCGCCTTATTCGGTTTTCCCAATCCATATAGCTGCTAGGGTCTAGAATCAATCAAAAACACATTTTGGGCAGTAATCGATTCCAGGAATATTTTTTATTTCTTTATATGGGGTATAGCAACGGGGAGTGCACAAACAGTATTACGCTAAAATCTTGCATAAATGCCCAAAAAGTCAAAAACTAAACAAATTAGAAATTCTAGAAATAAATAGGCTAAAACACAATACCCCTGACCAAGTAGTTCTTAATGACCAAATACTGTTTGTGCACTCCCCGTTGCTATACCCCATATAAAGAAATAAAAAATATTCCTGGAATCGATTACTGCCCAAAATGTGTTTTTGATTGATTCTAGACCCTAGCAGCTATATGGATTGGGAAAACCGAATAAGGCGCGGCCAACCTTACGGACCAAGAACTATAACATATAATATTTAAATTCAGTAAAAATTTAAACAAAATTACCATTTTTTCAAAAATTATATATGAATATGTAAGAGATAATAAAAATTAAAACCCATTGTATTAAACACGAACCTCCAAGAATACCTGTAATACCAATAGTTAAATTCAGAAAAATTTTACATAAATATTTGAAGATTATTTTTGTATAGAATCATGTTTACTACCCCTGATCTGTATGTATATAAAGGACTAAGTTTACAATAGTGTTACCAGTCTGTCGATGCCAGCGAGCCTGGCGAAACCGGTCGCTGTCTAAATAAAGACAAAAGTGGAAGTAGTTAAAAAACATCGTTTTATTTAATTATTATTTATAATGAAATCATTTATTGTATTCCATTCGGTAAGAATTAAAATGTTTGTAGGTGGGTAGGTTAGTTTTTTTATGAAATGACATGTTTCGCCCTTCTAAGGCATTATCAAATGTAGTGAGAATCAAATGCGGGATCTTTTATATACTAACCATTTTCTGTTACACTAACTCGGGTATATAAACGATCCCGCTCTTGATTCTATCTACATTTGATAATGCCTTAGAAGGGGGAAACATGTTATTCCATAAAAAAAAATATACTCGTATGTAGTACTACATTTTTTTGTTAATTAATGAATTTACAGTTTTTAATCCAATCATTGTTAAAGATAAATCGTTAAACCACACTTAAAAAAGTATTAAGGAAAAACAACAAGTATTTATTTGAATTAACTAAGGCATTTGTAATTCAAATTTGATTGTTACAAACTTTTCACGCTATTTATAAACTTTCTTCTGTCTATGCCTATTTGAAGGCGAGGAAAGTTTTACTTGTTATCCAAACATGTCTGAAACTTTAGGCCACCTGATTTACTTGAGAAACTGCTCAAATTATAAGATTTTAATACAAATATTTAATAACTGTGGGGATGTAAGTTTAATTCAAAGGGGTTATCCTAAGCCTTGTGAAATTATCAATGTCTATTATTGGACGTAACAAAGTACTCTGTCCCATATTCATGCTTAAAAGCTTAGCCGGAATACTCTATTCCTTGTTTTAATACCAAGGGTTAAATCCCCTACGTTATGATACAATTTATTATTACAATCATAGACACGTTAAACTTCAGTGTAATACTATTGGTATATATTATATAAATATTATGACATTTCATAAATTAAAATGTAACTGATAAATAAGAAACCTTTGTTTATGTATCGTAATTTATATTTTTATTTTGTATTTTTCGCGACGTAAACAAAGTTTTTTTTAAATTTAACAGTTAATGATGTTAAAGTAACATAGTGTTTCGGCCAAAACAATGGACTATTTAATTTAAATATTTATCTTAAAACGTTTCAAATACAAACAAACGTAGATTTGAATAAGTATAATTGCACTTAGCATTACAACACTGTATTTCGATTATCACAGACATGTTTCGGCTATAACATATGGCCTTTTTAACATGTCTGTGAAAAGTGAAATAAAATGCTGTTAAACTGATTACAGTTTTATTTTTTCAAATATGAATCCACTAGGTACACAATGTGAAGGCGAATATAGAAGAAAAATATAGATTTCTTTATTACGATTTATCTACAAGACGCCCTTCATCAATTTATTTAATACCTTATCAAATCATCAAGTAAAACAATTACTAGTCATTATTATTTATATTCCACGTGGAAAACTCCAGGTGCCTTTGCTCAATATTCAAGATCTATTAGCCCCAAACAGTGTCAAATGCCGTTCTCTGGACCATGGCAGGCGAAAAGCCAATTAGAGAACAAGTCGATAAACGCAAATGGTAGTGAATTGGTCACACTCTGAGACGCAATCCAGCCTGCATCGCTCAGGGTGGACTAGACTGGTCCACTTTCACTTAATTTCCTTACCTTAAGGTACCTTATTAGGGTACCTTCACTAAATTTCCCTATGGGGGGAAAGAGGCAGCGAGGCAGACCTAGAACCACCTGAAGAATAACCCTGTAAGACGAAGTTAAAGCAGCAAGTCTCACTTGGGATGATGTTAGGCATCAGGCATGCAATAGAGTCGGGTGGAGAAGGTTCCTTGAGACCCTATGCACCACGGAGGTGTGATAAGACAAAGAGAAGACGAAGAAGATTTATCTATTTTCCAGCTTATTTAAGTTAAGAAAACTGGTAAGTTTAGTTTGGTAGATCATATTTTAGTTTAGTTTGTTAGGTCAGCTGGATGCTAATACGAATGGATTGAGATGGCTCTTGCAAGCTTACTTACCCTGTATTATTACTATTCATTTGATTTTCTTGATGATAAAGGTCTTATATCTTCAATTTATTGAAGAATAAGGCGTTAATACTGTGGAGTTCCATTTGAGTTTGAAATTTAATTATTAATGTTGATGTGTGTCCACGTGTCCTGCCGGGTGCCCCGACGCTGACGATTATTTGGGAGAAAGCTTCCCTGTTCTGAGCGGTACGAAACAGCTCCCCAACAGTTCTGACGCCGGTCCATTCTCGGATGTTTCGAAGCCAGGAGAGCTGTCTTCTGCCGACCCCTCTGAGGCTTTCGATCTTCCCCTTCATGAAAAGCTGAAGTTCGGTATATTTGTTGCCTCATATTACATGGCCAAAAGATGATATTTTAGGGAGCTTAACAGTGGTGAACAGTTCTCTATTTGCATTGGCTCTACGTAATAAATCAGTCTATTTAATCCACTTTTATTTATAAAAAAAATTACATAATAAAAATAGTGTACACAACATGTTTTGGTTATATATTTATACCTGAGGATGGAGGAAGTCACTTCTGTAATATGTCTTATATAATATTTTTATTCTGTAAAAATATTTCGTAAATAAAAGTGGATTAAACAGTGTTATTAATTCATTACAAATATCATTTAATCAAACCTTTTCGAAATTAGTAAACCTTTACCATTGTAATAAACAGCGTTTTAGTCAATACAACTATTTATTTTCTAGAACTATTATTATATTTTTTTGGGTTTGACATATTTGGTATACTCATAAAATATAGTAACCAGTTAGTTAGTTAGTTATAATAAACATGGCTTTCCCACAAAATACGAGTATTATAAAACTTACAGAATATAGACGTTTTCAGAGGAATTAATTTTTAAACACGGAGTTTTGTATCATTGTTCACGAAATAAGTGTTTAAAGCAATACCACAAGTTTAAAAAAAAATCCCTAAAATTATTTAAGATAAAATATTTTCAATATTAACATATCCTTGATGATACTAAAACGATTTAATAAAGCTACAATTTTAGGTTATTAGGTATTAGGTTAATGTTACCGAACGAACTTTATAGCAAAATTTACATAATCGCCCGAGATCGCTTAGGCCATAGGTTTCCAACCTTTTTAGCAAACTCTTATACCAAATATTAGAATATTGTTAAACATTTTATCTTTAATTTTTTTTTTTTTGAAAAATGATGTTCTACATATTAAATAATTAATACTAATAAAATTCAATGTCTCATTTGATAATGCATTAGATTATTAGATAAGATAAGATTAGATAATGCATTAGATTAATTGGGTGGTGGTCTAGGGGATATAACGCTTGGCTTCTGATCAAGGGGACTTGGGTTCGAGCCTGGACACGACCAGATTCCTTCTTCATAATAATCAGCTATTTTCTGCTCACGTTGAAGATTGTAAAATAAATTCTAATATCATTGGTTTAAATCTTTGGTATTAGTCTTTTTAAGAAAAAAGGCGAAACATGCCATTCTCATAAATTACAATTAAACTTCAAGAGAAGAGACGTTTTTGTTTTTATTAATTATGTTTATCTCTCTATCTATGGAAACATGCTTGATTGGGTGATTCATGCCTTTGCTTACCATTTTGCAAAGACTTTTCACTAACAAGACAAAATAAGGTATACGAATACTGGATACGAAGTTAAAAATAAAACTTGTTTACGCGATAACAGTAAGTTAAAATTATTAATTGGAATTTGAAACACAACACTGCATATTTTTTCTTTATAAAATAATAATAAAAATATTAAAACACGACAATGTTTCGGATGTGATCTACATCTTCAGGTCTAAGTATATTACTAAAATATAAATTTAGAAAGACTCATTATGTATAGAAGCAATATTATGACTGTCATTATATTGAATCTATTTATAATGAGTCTTTCTTAATTTATATCTAAGTAATATACTTACACCTGAAGATGGAGGTAACCTCTGAAATATTGTCGGGTTTTAATAAATAAAATAAATCAGAATTTCTCGAAAATAAACGTTTTCAAAGAAATATGGAGAAAGAATGGTTAAGAAAGTATACTTTAATGATGTAAATGGGTTACGAAGTTGAGGCAGACCGAGGAAAACATGGCATGATCAAATTAATCAAATTTTAAAGGTTGGTCATGTTAGAAGTCGGAGGAATCGACGTGCGTGTATGACTCGTTGTATGAATGTGGAGGAAGCTAGAGAGGTTTGCCAGGATAGAGTAGTGTGGCGGTCCATTCTCTCTGCCTACCCCTGCGGCGAAACGGCGTGATTGTTTGTTTGTTTTTGTTTTGTTTGTTTTGTTTTTTAATATTTTTATTATTTTATAAAAATATTGAACAAACTAAAACTGAAAATGTACAGTTTGTTTTTCAAATTACAATTAACAACGGAATTTCATGACGTTGACGCCTAACTTTTAATAAATTAAAATAATTAAATACAAACTCATTTGCCACCAATTGCCTCTGAAATCTTCACCGCCCCCGTGGAAGGCTCCAGCGCTCCTTAGGAACGATATCGTCTCTTTTGGAAACCTATGTCTTAGACTATTCCACTATTATAAAACTTAAAATCGGGTAAATTATAAAAAGATTCATAATAACTACCCGAGTTTTTTTTCGATTCCTATCAATTTAGTTTCGCCCTATTTATTAATTTTGAGTACGAATTTAACGACTAATAAACTTGTAAGACACCTTGAAGCATTTCGTTCCTGGGAAAATAAATTCAATTAATTACGATGCTAAATGAATTATAACTTGGTAAATCGCTAATTTTAATTCAGTTTAACAATAAGGCGTTGTCTAATTCATTAATTGAATTTCATTATTCAATAATTACATGTAAACTCAATGGGTTAACATAATTAATGAACTAAATTTAAATTTAGATTAAAAATAATCTCGATTATCCGATTACTCTTTTGTGTTAAATAATTGCTTTTTTGATGAATGCCATTTAAAAATTATAAACATAATAATAACTACGATTTTACATTATATCTGCTTAAAGTTCAATTGCTAGATGTTAAACGGCGTCAACATATGACATTTAGCAAATCTATATTCTCTTTTCACGTTCGTATGAAACTCTTTATGGTGCGATATTTTAAAGAATAAGCAACACATATATACTATTTGTTTTTTAAAACTACTAAAAATGTTCGCTTAA
The DNA here is from genome assembly GCA_022606425.2 of Lepidostoma basale. Taxonomy (NCBI): domain Eukaryota; kingdom Metazoa; phylum Arthropoda; class Insecta; order Trichoptera; family Lepidostomatidae; genus Lepidostoma; species Lepidostoma basale. The sequence continues at coordinate 45,477 of JAHDVF020001236.1, read as the reverse complement.
AGCAGAGTTTCACCAAGATAAAAATTATGATAAAACTGTTAATGAGTTTTGTTTGAATTAAAATCAGTTGTAAGGTACAGATAATCAAGTTTTGTAAAAGCGTAATAAAGTGTTTACAATTATTTTTGATATGCTTAAGCCTAAAGTTGAATGTAAAATTATCTCTTTGAATGATAAACCATATTTTATCATGTTAATTTGTAGTCTTCTTCTTCTTTTTGGCCTGTCACACCTCCGTGGTGCATAGGGCCTCAAGGAACCTTCTCCACCCGACTCTATCGCATGCCTGATGCCTAGCATCATCCCAAGTGAGGCCTGCCGCCTTAACCTCGTCCTGCAGGGTTCTTCTCCAGGTGGCTCTAGGTCTGCCTTGCTTTCTCTTTCCCCCCATAGGGGACCAATCTAGTGCACCCTGAGCGATGCAGGCTGGGTTCCGTCTCAGAGTGTGACCGATCCACTGCCATTTGCATCTAGCGACCTGTTCTCTAATTGGCTTTTCGCCTGCCATAGTCCAGAGAGCGGCATTTGACACTGTTTGGGGCCGATAGATTTTGAATATTGAGCAAAGGCACCTATTTATAAACACCTGGAGTTTACCAATAACGTCCGCGGTAGACTTCCAAGTCTCACATCGTACGGATGTGAGATGCAGTACGCTTTTAACGCTTCTGCTGAATATTTGGAGCTTGAGTTTTCTTGAAATGATACCGGAGCACCATACAGGGCGAAGCATAACGAAAGCTCCCCTTGCCTTTTTAAGTGTGCTGGCTACATCTTCCTCCGTACCTCCCGAGCCCGCTATCATACTACCGAGGTAGCAGAAGCTGGTCGTGGTCATGAGGGGGACGCCGTGGAGCAAGATTGGGGTGGAATCATTTGTGGACACTCGTAGGTCCACTGCCTTGGACATGTTAATCTTGAGACCTACTTTTGCCGCTTCCTCGTGAAGTCTACTAAGCTTCCGCTCTGCATCCACCCAGTTCATCGAAAGCAAACAGAGGTCATCCTCCAACTGGGTATCACGTATCCATGGAATGCCACGAGGACCGTCAAAAGAACGGCGCAACACATCCTCCAGCACCACTATGAAGAGAAGGGGTGATAGAAGACATCGCTGTCGCACTCCAGCACTCAGTTTGATGGCCTCGGAGAGTTTGCCCTGGTGCACTACACGACAAGAACAACCGTCATGCATTGCCTTGATGACATTCACAATCTTCCGTGGGACTCCTTTGCGGATGAGAGTTGACCAGATTGAAGTCCACGATAATGTATCAAAGGCCTTTCCAAAGTCGACGAACGTTAGGTACATGCTGTACTGCCATTCAGAGGCCTCCTTAATTATGATGCGGAGTGTATTTATGTGCTCAACGCAAGACCGGCCACTTCGGAAGCCAGCTTGTTCCTCTCGCATACCTTCCTCGAGTGCACTAGTCATTCTCCTCAATATAATTCTCGCAAGGATCTTTGTTAATTTGTAGTAATATAAAATATTATATAAAGTAGAGTCAAATCAATAAAAAAGTCTATATTTTTATTTTTAAACTTGTTGTAGACTTAAGAATCTTTAATTATAGGATTCTCCTATTATAATGCTGAATTCCGGCTATTTTTCTAGCATTTTGGGTTTCTCCCTGGTAGATGCCATCCATTTGGTATTCCATACATGCTTCTGAATGGAACACCAGACGCACGACGTCCACCTAGAAGCCTCCTCAATATTCAAAATACTGCTGATAATTTTCTTGTATAAAAGTTAATACTTATTTATTGATTTCTAAAAATACTTCAGCTCGCACCATCCCAGGTCGACAAACAAATGAGCCTTTGTTTGTATAACTCCAATATATGCATACGTTAACCAGAACACGAACTGCACGCTCGTAGGTAATTAATACAACCACCGTACAAATGACGTGAATGTGCCTTTAGTGAGGGGAAACCTACTATCGTCAAAATGATTAATCGAATTAATTGGAGATCGATAAAATTAATCAATTTATGGTGTTCAGATTATGCTTTCCGACTTCGTTGTTTCGACGGTGTTCTGAAGGATCTACAATTGTTGCGAGTCAGACCTGAGGAATGGAAGTCCGGGAATTATAATGCGGTCGGCTGTAGAAACTTTTTGGAACTGTAAAAACTCTAGCTCGCCTCAGAACTTCGGTATATGTAACCATGTCTGTCCAAGGAGTTTTGGAGCATTCGGCGATAGAGCTTGCTTTGCTTTAAGTCTGTTCATTTAGTTGACTTTTAAGTTCCACGTTTCACATCCATACAATAAAACTGACCACACATAGTATTTAATCGTTCTCTAGCAGAGTTTCAAATTTATGTTATCGTTGCAGAAGAGTGATTTCATTGTTTTCAATGTAGCTATTGATGCCTCAATTCTGCATTTTATCTCTACATCTGGGTCAAGAGATTGCGTTAGTATGCTGCAGAGATATTTAATTTTCTCCACCCTTTCAACGTTACGGCCATTCAAATGCAATACTGATCCACTGTAAATTAAGCGTTCCGAATGTCTTCCTTTTGCTTATACTGAAATTTATTGTTAGCCCCAATCTTTCACCGGACTTGTCAACAAGATTAAGAAGGTCCTGAAGATCATTTTCTCTTTCACATTCAGCCAGTTTATTATTAGCCAAATAATTTTTGATTATAATCAAATGTGACATCAAATGAATTTTATTACTCATCTTACTCCCATTAAATATAATAAAACTTCTAAAAAAATGAGAATTTGTAATATTATACAATTTTTAAAATACTCGTAAATTATCGTTCCTAAAATAATAAATTAAAGACATAAGTTTGTGAAAAATCATAAACTTACGACATCGATTATAATATGTTGATTTATACGAGTTATAAATTATAACTTTTCGATTGTTTACCCATCACTATTTACATTGAATTCGGGCTCATGCGGTATTGACGAAATGATTGCATGGAATAATGAATTTCATTAATCAGCACATAATAAACTTTACGTACGTTCATTACCTTCCAAACCACAAGTTCAGTTTGTTGGCATCCTTAAGTACATCATTAGGACTTAATACTAGAGAAAAAAAAAATTACACAAGAGTAATATTATTTTTATAATATATAATAGAATGAACAACACTGTTTATATTTCACTTTTATTTACAAAATATTTTTATGGAATAAGAACATCAAACACAGCATGTTATTTATTTATTTAAAAGGATGGAGGTCTTGATCAGACGTCTGTCAACCACTGCTGAACGTAGGCCTATCCGAAAGCACGTCACCGCCCCCTATCCATTGCCGCTCCCATATATCCAAGTCCAGCATTCCTTTTCAGATCGTCGGTCCACGAGCAGGATGATGTCCAACTCTACAAAATCCTGTACGCGGTCTCCACTCCAAAAACCCGTCTTCCCCATCGGCTGTCGGTTCTCCGACAGATATGGCCAGCCCACCGCCACCTCAGCCCGCCTATCCTCAGAGCCACCTCAGTCACCTTAGTTTGCTGTCGAATAAATTCGTTTCTGAATCTGTCTCTTTCCATGGCGCGTTGGGCGACCTTGAATCTATGGACTAGACCTTTTGTCAGTGTCCACGTCTCGGCTCCGTACATCATAACTGGCAAGACGTACTGGTTGAAGGCTTTAGTCTTGATGAATGTGGTATTTTAGCAGTGAGAACATGACGTAATTTTCCAAAGGCCGCCCGACCAATTGAATTCTTCGGGCTTCTTTCTCGAAATTGTTTCTATCTAGTTGTATGATTTCGCTAAGATATGTGTATTCCTGTACCACTTCAAGAGCCAACCCATCGACGCTTACTGATTTCGGATGGAAGTTACTTTCCAAATATGTTGTGTTTGATATTTTGATTCTTTACAAATATTTAATTAATTAAAGTGGAATTAAAAGAGTGTCGTTCTTTATATTCCAAGATTCAATGGAATTCCACTGTGTTAACGCCTTAAAAATAAAAAATAAATGTATATTTTTCAATATGCGTAGTAGATGATGGTGCTCTTAATAAAATAGAATGCTCACAGTACCGGGTTAGATAGTTAATCTCAATGTTTTATTATTATTATATGTTGATAATTATTTTTTACAATGTTAAAAAAATGTATAACTTAAAAAATTCAAATTTCAAAGACTCAAAAATTTATTTCCCTTGTTTATATTACTCACTTTACAAATTATATTGAATTTAAAATGCAAAACTGACAAAATAAAATGTTTTTATATATAGAAATCAAACAAATATTTAAAAATATACAAATATTTTTTTTGTATTTGTTAATTTAAAATAATAAAGAAATGGAGTTTTCCCATAAATTTTCTTTTCATTGTATAAGTTAAATAGTTCCCTTTATGTTTCCACACAGTACAGATTTCAATTCTTCTTCGCAGCATGTTTCCTACATGTTTTCGTGTTTTGCACACAGTTGGAAATGACCAGAGAAGAAAAGTTTATAAATTTTAACTTCCGTTGCAAAAGTTTTTGCTCTAACTGCCGAAGAAACTCCACCGTTTTCAGAAAGATTAAACTTTTTTCAATTACGTTACGAATATTTCAAAGACCAATAAAATAAAATAAATATATAAGTTAAATAATATTTTGTATTTCTGTTGTTTTTCTTTTAAATAAACTTAAATGTTTAATTTATTGTTTCTTGAACAATGATGTTTAATTCCATATTAAATAATAAGTACTAATGAAAACGTCTGTTTTCTAGAATTTGAATTATTGTATAATTAATGAAAGTGAGATGTTTCGCCTGTCTAAGGCATTATAAAATGTTTAAAAAGACTGAATATATATTTTTTAAATGCCTCAGATAGGCGAAATATATCGTTTCCATGAATTATTATAAAACATCTAGAAAACCGACGTTTTAAATAGTAATTAACTTATTAATTAACCATCACGCCGTCTTCTTGAAGGGGTAGGTAGAAATAATATACTGCCATTCTTTTCTTTCCTGATATATTTTTCTTACTTCCTCAACATTCACACATCTTGTCATGTATGCACATCGATTTCTCCGATTCCTCACGTGGCCAACTTTCAATATTTGATGTATTTGATCGTGTCACGTTTTCCTCGGTCTTTCTATATTTTTAGTTCTATTAACATCGTTAATACTCGTATATACTTTTAGTTAGTATTTATTATTAAAACCATAATATTTTTGCAATTCAAAAAAGATATATTTATTGTGATAACAACCATATGCAAAAAATATAAATAATATCAACACCAATAAATGTAAAAATTGTACGTAAAATTTGTACGTTGTTTTTAAACCATAAATACTATTTTTGTGATTTTTATTTTGTTTTAGATCAAATTGTCTATTATTCCTCTTAAACATTAATTATTTATATATTCGTATTTCTACCTAAAGCGAATGCTAATACATGTAATAAATGAGATTGTTTAATGGAATAAAAATAAAATTAGCAAGCCGAAATTCAGAATATTTTTCAATGGATTATGAAATTTTACGTATTTGTTAAAAATGCCTGATTTACAAAATTATGCGATTTTTGGTGAGCTGCCCTCGTCGGAAGGATAACCAATCACCCGCAATCATGGATGTTATTAATCTTGTCAGAATGTCAAAAATAATGAGCGGAAGATGAATAAATTTCCGACATTGATTGCCCCCGATAACGGGCGGGTCGCAATTTTAGTTCAATATTGTTCTTAAGTTTCTTTTAAGCCTCAAAAAATATAATATAACATTAATTTTGGAAAAATTTTAGGCGTCAACATCGTGGAATTCCATAATAACGTATTTTTTATGAATTTAAACAGTGTTTTTCCACTTTTGAGATTATTTTTCACGACATGTTTCTAAGACTTTACACCTTTATCATCGGGAGAACGATATAAACTCTGAGTAATAAACTGAGTTTATATCGTGAAGATGATGAAGGTGTAAAGTTTTTGAAACAAGTCGAAAATTTTTACTTGAAATTGTAAAAAAACATTGTTTTAATTCATAAATATTTTTTTCGTGTGTAAAGCCTTTTTTTATTAATTAAATCACTCTTTTTTTCCACTTCTGAGTTTATTTTGGCTTACACCTTCATCATCGGGAGAACGATATTTATATGAGCAACACGCATATCTGTATTACCAGTATACTCTTTTATATCGGTCCTCCATCAAAATTGCAGACTTCCTGGGTTTTGAGAATAGTCTTAGAACGCCAGCAAAGCAGGCATTTTATCCATTTATCATAAGAGCTGCGAGCGACATGGCCCGCCCAGCGCCATTTTGTCGCTGCCACTTTTTTGAAGATGTCACACACACGTTCTTGTTCTCACTTGTTTTATCGTTGATAATGATATTTTACACCTTGTTTTAGTATAATGTATTATTAATGTTGTAAGCATTAAACATTAGAAAATAAATAAAGCGGAAACCCTTAAAATAATTATTGTTAGACTGTAAAGAGTAAACTGTAATAAATTAGATTTTGAAAATGATATTTAAAGATGTTTTTTAAGTTTAACAATTTTCACTGAACGATGTGTTGTATTTTATCAAATTATTAAAAAATATTAATAATACATCGGGTGGTTGTCTAGGGGATAGAACGCTTGGCTCCTGTTCCAGGGGACATGGGTTCAAGCATGGACACGACCAGATTCCTAACTAACTAACTAACTAACCATCCCGCCGTCTCCCCGAAGGGGTAGGCAGAAAGAATGGACTGCCACACTTTTCTTTCCTGACATATTTCTCTCGATTCCTCAACATTCATACATCGTGTCATGCACGCGCGTCGATTTCTCTGACTCCTCACATGGCCGACATTCAATATTTGATTTATTTGATCGTGCCACGTTTCACCAGATTCCTTCTTCATAATAATGAGCTATTTTCTGCTCACATTGAAGATTGTGAAATAAATTCTAATATCATTGATCTAAATCCTTGGTATCAGTCTTTTAAAAAAAATTATAATAAAAAAAAAAAAAAAATTATACAATTTTTATTCTTTACAACAACCGACAGGTTTCACTTCACCAGGGTTATTAAAGACACTGAGTGTGATTTAAATTAAATAAAAAGTGCATTATTTTCATACTATATTTAATAATGTCACACCACAAATTGAGTGCTTCATGCGAAATAATACATTTTTTTTAAAATTTGTATTCATATCTTTATTGAATCGAAATTGCGAGTTATATATCTTATCAGCCTGAAATGGGTGAAGCGGATACACGTTGGAAGCTGGGGACATTTTAAGAATAATTTTGTGAACTTCGCATAAGAAGTATCCTTAATGTCCTTAGAGAGCAAAGTCTAAACGGAAGTCCTCGACGCCAATTTGTTAAATCGAGTTTCTATATACTGTTCTAACGTAATTATTATTATTTGTTCCTTGTAAAAAGAACTTATACTTTTTATGACCTAAATAAATTGGATATCATTTAATATATTTTTTTATGAATCAAAACATCGATTTTCCACTATTTAGTTTATTTTTATAGACATGTTTTGGATGCTATTGATCTTCATCGTCGGGAGAACGATATATAATATACTTCTCTCAATGATTAAGGTGTGAAGGCATTGAAATAAATTAAAAAGTGAATAAATACGTGTTTTAATTTATATAAAAAAAATATATATTATGGAATTCCACAGTGTTAAGGCCTTCAGTTTATCAAAAAATAATTTTATGTTAATATTATACAATACAATATGTTTTTTGTATTCTTAGTATACAACACTCACTTTGTTGAAAACATTAAATAAAATACCAAACATGTTTCGGCATTCAAGATCATTCGGCAGACACAAGCCCTTCATCAGTAATATTTTATAAATATATAAATATTATTTAATATTTCAAAAATGACGTCAGTTTTGAAAGATATTAAAATTATTTATTTCGGAACGTTTTGATGAAGGGCTTGTGTGTCCGAAACATGTTTGGTATTTAATTTTTATTTTTGAATATATACTAAGTATGTTAAAAAATTAACATATGCAATACAAAGTTATGGCGAATATAGAAGAGAATAATATAAAATGTATGTTAAATTAGCGTGAGGATTTGGAGAAATTGACGTGGGTGATTGACATGATGTATGAATGTTAAGGACGCAGGATAAGTTTATCAGAAAATTGTAGTGGTCCATTAGTTCTGCTTATATCTTCGGAAAACTGCGTGATGGCTAGTTTTTAGGCTTTTTTTTATGTAAAAACTACATACCGTTTTTCTCTTTTTCTTTTTTTATACACCATGTATATAGAACACTTTCATTAAAAACATTTAAATTACATAGACATGTTTCGGACAACCAGTCTTTCTTCAGAGATACGTATTATACGGATACATATTAAAAAATATTATAATATTGTTTACATGATCTGACAGATGTTATTAAGATTTATTTTGGAACGTTTATGCTTTTGTTATAACAAATATTATAATTCAATTTAATTTATTTATAATTTGTATCACTGAAGAAGCACTAGTTTTCCGAAACATGTCTATGATTTTAGATTTTTTTAAATGTAAGTGTTGTATAAACAAAGTGTATAAAAAAGAAAAAGAGAAGTAAAGCAATTACAACACAAAGTATGGCGAATATAGAAGAAACCACATATTGTTTTATTATTATTTGATGATGCTTAAAGAATGCTTGTTTTAAATTGAAATTATAATATTTAACGAAAATAAACACTTCAGACATTTAAAAAAAAAAGACTAATGCCAAAGATGATATAAGAATTTATTTTACAATCATCAATGTAAGGAGAAAATAGCTCATTATTATGAAGAAGGAATCTGGTCGTGTCATCCAGGCTCGAACCCAAGTCCCCTTGATCAGAAGCCAAGCGTTCTATCCCCTAGACCACCAGCAGATATATATGTACATAGGTTTGGAATAAATGTAATATTTTAATGCATTACTTTTTTTTAGATTCGACTTATTTCGGTGGCTGGCTGCCATCTTCTGGTTCCAGCTGATAATAGCGAGTCCAAAAAACTTGGCAGAATAAACACACTCATATAATTAAAATAATATGTACAGATAGTACCTACCTTTTTTACCGATGCGGTAAAATAGGTAGGTACTATCTGCACATATAATACTATATTTAACCCGGATTGTAGGGTATCGAATGCATTTAACTTGCAAGACTTTGATGGCTATTACATGTTCAGTGCATCGAAGACAAGTAACGAGGTATATGGTTTCTAGTAAATACTTCGATCGGGTTCAACAGCGCGAGCACGTGCATATACTGTTCACTGAATTGAGTAGAAGCAATTTGCTGTGTTCCGGGTAAACCAAACTACAAGATGAAAATATAAATCTCTGCATACAAAGTACATCGGTTAGTTGTGTATAAAAATTATATTCATGCAACTAATAAATACTACAACAACAATAAACAATCACGTTGATTCTCAGCAAGGATAGGCAGAGAATTGACCGCCACACTACTCTATCCTGACACACCTAGATTCCATTCTCCACATTTATACAGCGACACATATACACACACGTCGATTCTTCCGACTTCTAACATGGCCGAACTTTAGAATTTTATTAATTTTGTCTCGGTCTTCTTTGACATTAAGTACCCTGAGATATAGGATACCTAAGACATTAGCAAATCCTGAAAAAATTATGACATATTGAGATGGAGTATGACGATTCTGGAAGGACAACATCGAGAGAATATATCCAGCAAGGATTCCTAAGATATCCTCCAGGGGACCGTCGACCACCAAGATGACCACCAAAGAATTGAAGTGAAAGCTGGACGTCTTCATTACAGGTAGAAATTTGATATCCTTTATGCACAGATCGCAATATCTACAATAAAGGGAAGAAGAAGAAGGTTTTTCTTGACTTATATTGTGAAATATTGTGGAATAGAAATCCTTTTTATTTCATTTAAGATATTAACTGTATTTAAATTTTTTATAATTTTTGTTTATAATGTTTGAAAAACCCATATATCCAGATTTACTAGCATTTAATTTTAAATGACCTAGTAAGGGTGTTTGATTATTATTACTCTTTCCGGCGCATACAACCCGAAAATGCTACCAAAACCACCATTTTAGTGCCAACTACAAATCTGGCGAATGAAAAATTTATACGTTTTCTGTAAATTCCGTTATAATACGATAAGTTTTAAAATAACATTCTTATTTAAATCAAAATTGTCTTCTTCTTCACTTTTGATGGACTCAGGAGTCTGTTATTTCAGGTGGGTCCTCTTGAGACGCTGAACTCCAGCTTTCTCTCCACCGTTTCAGGGGTCTTCCAGGTCGGCTTTGTTCGTTTGGCGTTCCATGGAGAACTATGTATGGTATCCTATTTGAGCTCATTCTTTCTACATGTTGATGTCAGTATCGCCGTCTTTGACGTCCCCAAATCAAAAATAAACTTCTTCTTCTTTTTTAAACATTTGGTCTGTTCCTGTAATTAGGCTGGCCTCTCTTGGGAAGTCGACTCCCAGCCATCCCTCCATCTCTTTGGCTGTTCTCCGAGGAGATGGTAGCAAGTAGGAAACTGATACGACAACGTGTCGGATTCTGTGGGGATCCATCCTCTGCACGTGTACATTCCAGTACCTTCTGCGTTGTCTACTCTATCTTACGACTTCTTTCACCTTGCAGATTTCGTGAATAGCTGTGTTCCTCACTCTACCTTGAAAAGTATTTCCCGCTATCATCCTCAGCGTCCGCATCTCTGCCACCCGCACTTTAGCCTTCGTTATTGTGGTATCCGTTCTGGTCTCAATGCTGTTTGTCGGTATAGGCATAGTTTAAAAATGTGTTTCAATTTATAAAACGAAAGAAATCTTAAATTCTAGTTACTTCATAATTTTTAACACACATCACCAGATAAAACATATTTTAAAATCTAGTACGACTCGAAATTAAAATATGTTTTGCTTTGTCTAACAACAACAACAACAAACCATCACACCGTTTCCCCGCATGGGTAGGCAGAGAGAATGGACCACCACATCACTCTCTTCTGACATACCTCTCTAGATTCCTCTACATTCATACAAGGAGTCATACACGCACGTCGTTTCTTCCGACTTCTAACATGCCCAACCTTTAAAATTTGATTAATTTGGTCAAGCCATTTTTTCTTCGGTTTATCTCGACTCCGTACACCATTTACATCGTTAATTTATACTTTCTTAACCATTCTTTCTCCATCCGTGCGCTCCGCAGCGATCCTCTCATAATTTTTTTCATTATACATACTTTCTTCCGCTCTACATTCCTTTCTTATATCAGCATTTTATACAAATCTATATTAAATCGTTCTACCACACATACGTCTTTGGGACCTCATCTCTACCGCATTAATTCTGCTCTCATCTTTCTTTTGCCAGTTCCATGATTCGCTTTCATACATAAGGGTTTATAATTTGCTTTGTCAAAAATTGTATCAATTAAAAATACCAGGTTTTTTGAGTCAAAACTCGTATACATTTTTTCCAAGTAAATAAATCTATGTATTTTGTTTTTAAGTCAACAAAAACATGAATTGTTGAACATTTTATAAAATCGCTTAATTAGTAAGTTCAAAAAATGCCGATCGCTTTTGTTAGAGACTTTAGTAACAATAATAGAAACACGTTTAATACGATTTAGCCTATTGAAACGAGTAAAATTAAATGCTAATAGAATATTTATAATATTATTTGGTATTTCTCAAAACTGTTCATTTTTCTGAATATCATGTACAGATTTATTTTTAATAATGATACTAAATATGTAAAATGGTGAAATGCTACATTGCCGGATAATTTCATTACTTATAATTAGGTGCCTATCAAAGGGAAGTTATCAAAGAAATTTCTGTCGGCTAACGAACTGAAAAATCAGAGGAATTATTCTCCAAGTGGAAGAGATAACAAAAGAATAAAGGGTAAACGCCTATACAAGATAAACTTCTTTTTATTTATTTTATGGCGCAAATTATAGTGCTCTGAACAAAATAATAAAAGGATCATTAAGATGATCACAAATGAATGAATGGCGAAAGAATGGTACAAAATGTTAATGTTAATGATGTAAGTGGAACTAGAAATAGAGGAAGACCGAGGAAAACGTTTCACGATCAAATAATTCAAATATTGATTGTCGGCCACGTGAGAAGTCAGTGAAATCGACGCGCATGCATGACACGATGTATGAATGTTGAGGAATCGAGAGAAATATGTCAGGAAAGAAAAGTGTAGCAGTCTATTCTTTCTCCCTACCCCTTTATTCTATTACTGTGACCCCTGATGATGTCAACATAGGTTGACGAAACAGCTGTCGTGAAAAATAAAAGTACAATTGTGATACATTAAACTATTTTTTTCAATTAACAGTTTATTATTGTAAAATATCATAGTGTTTCGGCTGAATAATGGAAGTTTTATAGTGACTAATATTAAAGAATTCCAAGATAATATTTAACGTGTATTGAATATATTCCCATACAGTCCCGCAATTAAATATTCGTATATCATTTAAGCTAAGTTGACCAAACAAAGTAAGTGGAAGTATCATAATTATCGAACTCTGATCAATCAATTTGGATTCGTTCAACGAAAAAGGGGTAGTTTTCTAACATAATGAACAATTTCCTGTCTTGGCAGTCTGGTAAGTTAGTTAGACTGAACAATATGTTACTAAGAGTTTTACATTACCAATTAGCTGTGGCATTCTGTCTTAATAATACGTTTTTAGTTCAAGCAAGTGCGTCATTTCCAACCGGCCACTCTCGTTGGCAAATTCTAGAACATTCGCCATGATTTATGAACGCGATAAGCAACTGAACTAATGAACCCTATGTCACATCATGACACTACATTCCTAGTGTTGATTAGTGGTCACACTATCCCGATCAAAATTTATATGCTCATACACATTTTGATCAGAACTTACAGTTGGATTCTTAAAAATAATGGTTTTAATATTTTACTGTTACTATTTGAATGTTATCTTCTCTATTTAAAATTGATAAATATCGATTAATTACACGTTTAATTAAAATACTTAATTAATTCATTTAAATTTACTTGAAAATTAAGTATCATATGTTGCATTGATAGAGAATTGTCAAATGTCATACAAAACTTATAGAAATAAAAAATAGAAATTAAGAATTTTAAAATTTTAAATACTAAATCGTACATTTAATTTTATTTAAGAAGAATATTACTATTTTGTAATGAATGAGTAATGAATATGAAAAAATACATATTAATATAAATCAAAACTGAGAGTCATTGGGAGTATTGACTTTATACTATTTATAGTGATAGTATTTTTACATATGTGTAGGTTTAAACACATAATAATTTTAAACGCGTATGAATTATATATACATATGTAAAATATTATATGAAATAATATACGAATGAGTTAGGTAAAGCCATTAAAGATGGATATAAAAATTACTAAATTTTTTTTATTACTAACTAACTAAACTAACTCACCATCATAACGTCTCCCCGAAGGGGTTGGCAAAAAAAATGGACTGCCACACTATTCTTTCCTGACATATTTCTCTCGAATCCTCAACCTTCATACATCGTGTCATGCACGCGCGTTGATTTCTCTGACTTCTCACGTGGCCGACATTCAATATTTAATTTATTTGATCGTGCCACGTTTTCCGCGGTCTTCCTCTTTTTCTGGTTCTATTTACATTGTCAATATATATATATATATATTGTTTACCATTTTTTCTTCATTCATTCTTTCCATATGTCCAAACTATCTTAATGATCCTTTCATTATTTTGTTTATAATACCATAATTCGCACCGCATTCATTTCTTATATTTTTATTCGACACTCTATCATACACAGAGTATTCACACATTCGTCTAAGAGATATCATTTCTACTGCATTTATTCTACTTTATTTGTTTTGTATAATTAGTACTCTTTTATCAAATGATATATTGAAAAACACTGCTTGAAAATCTTTCAAGGATTATGAAGATTAATGATTTAAACTCGAATTGGGTTTTACCGTGTTTTTTAAGGCTACATTTGAGGGTAAAAACAATCTGTAAACGACCCGAGCCAACTTTATCTCGTTAATTTAAACGTCTAGTTTTTCTGCCTTCTATATATTAGTTGTATCGTGCTTTAAAAGTTTAAATTATATTAGTAAAACGAACACAGTTATTGTATCTTAACGTTTCCGTATGTTCGTACACAAACCTATCTTCAAACGTATTGAACTAATAAGAATTTTATTTATGATTTTGTAATTATTATGATGATGTATTTTAACACATTTAAAAATTAACAGGAATTAAACACTTTCGAGAGAAATTTCTAGATGTATTGTACGTATACTACATATATGAGGAATCAATTGCTTAAATCTCCTTAATTAAAAAAATATATCAATGGTAATTTTGCATACGTCCTATCTGTATAATATATATTTTTTAAACATAAAAATTAATAATAAATATATTTTTTTTTTAACTTACCTTGCACTTTGTTGAACATCTTAAAAATTATTTAATACACTCGTATTAAACACTTTTATTCAAACAAAAGAATGAAAAGGGTTCCGGAAATTCTAATTTAGAATACAGCATTCTTCGAAAACCTCAGCAAGTTGTGCTTACGCATATAAAAAATAAAATAACTTCCAAAAATAACGTAAATAATCAAACGTTTTTATATTCAAATTCAAACGTGTAAAAGCAAAAATAATAAGACAATTTTTTCTTTTGTTGTAGACGGTGGATTTGAATTGTTTTGGTGATTGTGTTTTGAATCAGCGCGAATATTTTAAGCGTTGATTTTTAACGGCTAAAGAGGCGTCGTCATCACGGCGTCGACGTCGCCCCAACCCGGGAATATGGGGAGGACTGAACGCCTGGCTACGAGTTAGGCGCGCAGGGTAGTGCGCGGGGGTGACCACTCAGCAGAATGCCTCAACACGACCACAGCTCGTGTTGTCACATTGGTGAATAATGTATTAGAATTTATGTTTATGCATGTGGTTTGAATTTGAATTCCGGGTCCTAAAACCATACAAATCGTTGAATCGCTTTGTGTTCTGTTTTCAAAATTTATGTCCTGTTTTTGTTTTGCGTTGAGAAAATTTGAAGTATGAATTGCATAAAATGAAATGCTGGCTTGGGGCAATTTGGAATATTTTATCACATTACATTAACACGATTTTTTTATGAATTAAAACATTATTTTTTATAAAACTCATCATCGGGATAGCTATATTCAATTAACTTTCCCGATGATCAACGC
The DNA here is from genome assembly GCA_022606425.2 of Lepidostoma basale. Taxonomy (NCBI): domain Eukaryota; kingdom Metazoa; phylum Arthropoda; class Insecta; order Trichoptera; family Lepidostomatidae; genus Lepidostoma; species Lepidostoma basale. Next base: position 30,183 of record JAHDVF020001236.1, on the reverse strand, counting down.
CTTTGAAACATTTTGAGTAAAATAAATTGAAAAACACGGTGTTTAAATTCAGAAAAATATTCAAGGGAATTCCAAACAGTTCCAAGGTGTTACCTTGAGTTTATCAAAAATTAATAACATTGGTCGTTTTTTTATTGTTTCTTGAAACCATGTATAAAACCTTATATGTTATACTAAATATTGACAAAAACATACAATTAAGGTTTCACTTTGAAATAGAAAGTAACCAAATTTAATATTAATCTAGGGAAGCGAAATTTGTCACTCTCAATATAATATAAGAAAACTACTAGAAAAAAGACGTTGGAAAAAGGACATTCCAATCATAGACCTGTGTATTGATTTTTCTTTATATGCAGGAAAACGATTATATTTGTATGTGATTGAGAATTATTATATTTAGGCATAAACATAGTTTTAAACAATTTCTTGAAAAAAATCCACAAAAGCTGGAAATAAAACAATAAAAATTGATCATAAAGAACTGGTTTTTATTTGCATATCGTATCTATATTTAATTATTATTTTGATGAATTGCTCTTTACATCATTACAGCGCGAGCCAAATCGATGTATTGCCAAATCAATCTATCATATTGATTACCGTGAATTACGATATGTAACTAATCTATCGCCATTTTATTGTCATGTGAATTCTGCACCAGACCAACGACAGTGTGACAATTACATTACAATCGCCAGGAATTGAGCCCGGGACCTACGGGGTGGCAGTCAAAGCACTTACCATTCGGCAACGAAAGTCGTCGTAATGGATTTATCAATGTAAATAATTTTAAGTTAGCTTATAGAAGTAGACTCCTTTGACTGATTTGAAAAAAAGTTCCAATTGCATCTTATATGTTGGGCACCCTATAATGCTAGCTCCATAACACCCCCCGCCTCTTTGTCCCTTCCAGTTTAGAACTTCCCCGAAACCTTCCGACTGGGTAGGTCCCTGGATAAAGGATGCTGGATGGTAATTGCAGCAGGTAAGGGTAAGATAACGCTCTCTGGGGTAGGTTTTACTCTAATACAACCTTGAATCGAGGGAAAGCCTTAACTGACAAGTAAGCTTTCAGGAAAAAGCTGTGTCGCCTTTTAAGTCAAAGCTTTTTTCAGATGTTCTGGTTATTCAATATTTTAAAAGAAATTTCCTCGTATTTTTAATAATTTAATTTAAGAAAACAAAACAGCATTTTTTAAATGTCAGAAATTATTTATAAATATATATGGTTTTAATATAGACGCATTTAATTTTAACCACAGAATAGTATTTATTTTTTAAACTTAATAACCGGTTAATTTTTTATAGAAGCAAAATAATAAATTAACCGGATTTTCACATTGCCCTGATTAAACTTAGGTACAACAAAACTAGTTGGTTTTTAACTATGATTTCTATTACGATCTTGAGATATCAGGTTTTTATTTTATTTTTTTATATTTAATTCTTAATTAAAAATGTCTCGCCTGATATAAATGGGTAAAATAGAGGGACGTTGAGGAGTTGGTAGAAGACAGTTGTCCTGGCTACAAATATCAAAGAATGCACGGGAATGAGCAGAGTTCAGAACCTGATCCAAGTGGCGCAGGACAGAGATGCCTTCGCTGCAGTGATCGCCAACGTTGGGAGGACCTGATGCAGCACCGGAATAAGCAGAAGAATTACAAAGTAAGTGTTTTATTTGACAAAAAATAAAGAGAAATTATATATTTTTACTTATTAATCGGAAATATTCAGTTTAGAAAATTAAGTAAATTGTGTGACGATTTTTGATTTCTTCATTTTACATATTCGTTGTACATAATTATCTCTTAAGAATTTTTTTTTATTTATTCACAATATTTTCACGAAAAAAAACCCACAAAAAACATCAATCTTAATTTATGATTTAAAAGTTTAAATATCTGTCAAAACTGATCAAATTCATGAATAATTATTTTGCAATATATAAGAAAAACTTGGCACGATAAAATATATCAAATTTTGTATCGGAGAAATCGACGCGCGTGCATGAAACTATGTATGAATGTTGAGAAGTGAGAGAAGCATTATTTCTGCCTACCCTTTCGGAGAGAAGAACGAGCATGATGGTTGGTTAGTTTGTTTACATAAAACTAACAACACAGATGAAGGGCTTCTGTATCTGAAACATGTTTGTATTTTAATTTTAATATTTAATAAAGTGTTGTTTACATAGAAATAAACGTTGTTCAATGAATCTGCAGCACAAAGTTATGGCGAATATTGAAGAAATTATAAAAGTATTCTCTTGATTTGAAATAAATAATATCTAAACATAGTACATACATAAAGAAAAGCTTTATATGTTTAAACAATTAAGAATTGAAAATCGAAATTCATATTTTTACTTCTATATTTCAAAGTTGATTTCTTTTTCAAATAGAACGGTCGTAAATAAGTCATCTATAATTCTAACCGAATTGGCAGAGAAAAAGACGAAGGTGGAGTGGCAAATACAAAAAGACTAACAATAAGAACAAAGCTACCTTCCAGAGATTTCATCCTTTGTGAAAGCTTTTACCTATTCAGACGAGTTAAGCTTAAAAAAAACACTTTTTAATAAAAAAGCTTGTATAGTAAAACTAGCTTAGGCAGCTACCCGATATCATTAATAGGTTGTTCTGAACAGATAATGAAGCTGCAAAAGAGGTTTTGATTGTTTTCAAACCATTTTTCCTGTACAGCGCATCTGATTTCTGAGTTATTCATATAGTTGTAGAATGTTTAATCCAGCGGCTTCTTTGTTGTATTTATTCTCCTGCATTCTGTATTTAAAAATCTGAATATTTCATTAGATTTTTTTTTCTTATTCTGGAACTATTTTCTGTCATATACTTATATTAAAATGCTAGACAGACTACAACACGCCTGTAAGAAATACAACATGACAATCTCCATCGAAAAAACAAAATGTTTGACCTTTTCCAAAACACCCAAAACATATAACCTGGTTATAGAAAATCAACCCATAGAATAGGTCAGGACCTTCAAGTATCTAGGCATAGACAAGAAATACAAGCCCAAGTTAACAAGGCAGCTCCAATCTCTGGGGCTCTAAAATCCATTATATGGAAAAACAAAGACATGGCCATTAAGAGTAAGATGAGAATCTATAAAGCATGCGTAAGGGCAGACACAGCAAGGACCAAATAAGTTTTGAGGACTTCCGAAATGAAGACACTGAGGACGATAGCAGGCAAGACACTGAAGGATCGTGTGAGGAACACCAGAATAAGGGAGATATGTGAGGTTGAGGATATTATAAGATGGAGCAGACGGCGAAAAAGGTACTGGTACGGTCATGTTCAAAGAATGGACTCCACTAGACTCCCCTATATTGCATTGCATAATCAACCTCATGGGACTCGTCCTCGTGGAAGACCTCCTAAAAGATGGAAGGACAGCTGGGAATCTACCTCACAAGAGGAGCAACTCTCTGGAGAACAGACCACATAGGTCTACAATAAGGACGAAGAAGAAGAAGAAGCTTACGGTAATTGCAAATATTCGTAGTAAAAATACGGTAATTGCAAATATTCGTAGTAAAAAAATAGGCTATGTTTGATCAAATTTAAATTTAAATCAGTTTATTTCTCAAGGATATTCGAAACAAATATTAAAGTAAAGGCAACTTTTGAGAACACGTAAAATAACAGGTAAACATAATTATGTAGTATAATACCAGAAACGCATGAGTTCGACTTGAGTAGGACAAGATACTCCCTAAAATCAAATGTATTTGTTAACTGTTTAACTTGTATTAATTAAATAGTCCATTGTTTTGGCCGAAACACTATGATACTTTAACATTTTAAAACTGTTAAACTTTGTTTTTGTATCACAATTGTATTTTATTTTACGCTACAGCCGTTTCATCAACCTATGTTGACATCATCAGGTGTTAAAACAATACATGAAATTTTCGTGATTTTTCGAATATTTATGTGTATTTGATCCTATGTCAAGTTCTTGCTGAAATTGAGTTAGGTACCTAAATATTTTAATTAAAAGAACGGTTTGTTAATATTTATAGGAGAAATGAAATATAAGAATAAAATAATAATAATAATAAAACAGTAATTAGAAGGAACAATTACACATAGTGTAGAGTCAAAAACGATGAAATATTATAAATTAAAAACGATAAACAACGGAAGTAGATTAAATTAATAGGAAAGATGTCAAAAGTTGAACCTAGTACAAATAAAATACAATTGTGATAAAAAAAAAAGTTATGAAATTTTACAGTTTTAATATAAAACTCTATTATAAATATCGTCTTCAGTCAGGTCTTACAGTCAACTAAAAATACAACAGAAACACTTAGTTTATGTACAAACTTATTAGAAAGATTTTATTTAAACAGTTTAAAATGTTGAAATATCAAAGTGTTTCCGCCAAAACAATGAATTATCTAAATGTATTTGTGTTCTGAACGTACTTTCACTAATAACAACAAACCGGTCATGTTCAGCAGTTTGATTGCTTTTCCCACCGGCATCACCAGAGCCAGATTGATTCTGCATGCTGGGAGATAAAACATTATGTGCTGACGCTGTCTAAGATCCGGAACATAAAGATGGATAGCCGTAAAAATGACAGAATTCTGAAAGAATCCCCTTATAAGTGGTCGTTGTGATAAGAATCGTTATTTAAATGGAGATATCGCATTTTTATTTTCTATTCAAAATGAGCTTAATTATTATCATAATAGTATAGCGAATTAAATACATCCACATCATAATAGTATTATATCATTTTCTAAATTTTTTTCTTCTAATTTTAAGCTGATTTTAAAATAATGTTTCCCTCTCTACAAGACAGTTGACTACGCAGAAAGCCAATTCAATCAAAATAGTTTTATTTGCGTATTGTTTATTTTCTCATACATTATAAAAATTCAAATCAATCACTGCCGTTGACATTACAATGAATAATGTCTTCACGATTCTTCAACACACGTCCTTTTGAGCTATTTTTACTTAAGCATTAGGAAGGACTTTAAATGTTCAAGCTGATAATAATTTTCGTTTAAATATTTTCTATGCAGAGAGAGAATACTAAAGTCTGAGTGGATTACCAAGTAGGACATGTAAGAAGTGTGTGCTTTGCGAAATTATTCGAGCGTAAATATAACGCCGGGAGATTTGGTTTACACCCGTTTAACGAAATCTCTTTGAAAGTTTTATCTGGTGATTTCCGTTAGATGAGTACACATTTATTTATTACGGCGTTGATTATTGCGTTTTATCTACGTTCCCATGACGTTAAATTACAAAATGTAGAAAATCTATGTTATAGAAATTTGTGGGAGTTCTCTCTCTCTGGTTTCAATCCTGGGATTGGTTTGCAGCATTTTCCTCTATTCTTCTCTTCTCTTTTAAAATCTGCATATGATGAGCAGCACATGTCCACAAACGGGTCCTCCAGGTACTCTCGGCGTGGGCGTCCCCTAGAGTTTGTCCCCTCGGTAATACCCTCCATTATGGCATGCAAAAGGCCTTCTTGTCGTATTACATGGCCGATCCATCTTGCATGCCTTTCGGACAAGGTCCTGAGCAGGTGCCTTCCTCCTTCGATTCACTGGAGAACCTCCTCATTTGTAATGTGGTATCTCCAGGAAATTCCTAATAGTCTTCTATAGGACCACAACTCAAAAGCCTCTAGTCTCCGTTTATTTCTTTCGGATAGGTGCCATGTCTCGCAGCTGTTATCTTGTATAGCGCCTGGATTATTCGTCTTTCTTTATATTTGATATCAATGGGGGAGTTAAACGCCCTGAATAACCACCCTGAAGATTGAGACTGCAACGATCTCCAAATCGTCGGTCCAAAATGACAAGTTACACGAACTTTTCCAGATCATAATTAGCATATTATTTCCAACCGTAAAAATCTCCGCAATTATAAAAATACAGTTTGTTTATGTTACCCTGAAGAAGCTTTGGCGGGAACGAAACGAAAATGCTATTTTTTTTTGTGGAAATATAACTAAACTACATATTAAATTGTTTGGAATGGTTTGTGTTATATTTTTTAATACTACATATTTAGTTATAAAACCAATCACAATTCTTACAACTAAAACATTACAGTTTTTACACAACATACAACAGTTTTTAATATAAAACTAAAATGTATATAACACAGAAAAGATAAACACTCCAACAAAAATTTTTTGTTAAATGTGAACGAGAACGTACACTGCAAATTTTTTTTTATGTCATATTGTTTTGGATAAAGATTTAATCGGTGAATGAATTTTGAAATTAAACTACCATGAAATTCAACTAACTAACTAACTTACCACCACGCAAAATGTATGAACCGCCACACCGTTCTGTCCTGACATACCTCTTTAGATACCTCTACATTCATAAATCGTAACATGAACGCTCGTCGATTGTTTGAACTTCGAATGAGGCATTCTTTCAGTATTTGATTAATTTAGTCATGCCATGCTTTCCTTGGTCTTTCACGACTTGTCTTTTCATTCACACTTCTTGTATACAACATTATTCGTTCCATATGTCGAAACCATCTCAAGGATCCTTTTTTAATTTTACTTATGATGCAATCATCTGCCTTACATTTCTTCCATATTTCGTTGTTCGGTATTCTATCATATATTGTTTTCCCGCATATTCTTTTAAGTGTTCTTATTTCTACGGCATTTATCTTAATTTAATCCTTTTTTGCCAGCACCTCACTTCCATACATAACAGTTGGCACTAGAACTCTATTATGTATTGGCGTCTTTGCTTTAGTTGAAATATTTATATCATTATAAATGCCTTATACAAAATGAGGAAACAACTTTTAGTATTGTGAAACAGGCGGATGTAATAAATAGTGTTAACATTCGAGTAGAAATATTACCCCCCCTTTCTGAAGCTCTAAACATCGCTTCGCACTTCAATTTGTAAAGCTCAGTAGAACTTTTCATGTTTACAGACGACCGCACGGCTGTTTATGGTTTTATTACGTATTACACATGTATCCGAATATTATGACCCATACTAGGAAGTAAATAATGAATTTGCACGGTGTTCAGAAACATATAACGACTGAATTTCATGATAAGTGGTATAATTTTTAACGATTTATTTTTATTTTTAATAAAACATAGCAAAAACGTACAATATTCCTATTTTATACTTTGTTTTATATTTGTCTTCGCTTTGTGTTGTAGATTCATTTTTTAATAGATAGAATTGCACATTGTATTTATACAATGCTTTATTTTTATTTTTACAGATACGTGTAGACATACATCGACTGAAGCAAAGATGGTAGTGAATAAGAGAGTTCCAATCAAATCAAATCAAATCAAATCAGTTTATTAACTCAAAAGACATTACAAACAGGAAAATGTTTAAGGCATCTATTGAGTACAAGTACAAATTATAAAATGGTTCGACATTAGGAAAACAAGATACTTTCTAAAGTCAAAAGTATTTGGCTCCTGAACTTACCTTCATTAATATGAAAGACGTCGATCTCCGAGGAGACCACGTTCAGCAGACTAATTGCTCTTCCCACCGGTGTCACCAGAGGCAGATTGGTTCTGGTGGTCGGTAGGTAAAACAATCTGTACTGTCGCTGTCAGAGAAATCTATCAGGGAAAAAATTGTTCTAGTGTTTACCCCTAGAGAAGCTTTTAGTTTGGTAGAAGAATGAATGAATGCCGTAGAAATTAGATTGCTAAGAAAAATGTGTGGAATAAGAGTGTATGATAAGATTCCGAACGAGGAAGTAAGAAAAAAATAAGGCAGATGAATGCATAAAATATACATATAGAAATATTGAACGAATGGCTGATGGAGGAATGGTAAGGTTTGATAATATCAATAGGATTATCTCGTTAAAGGTCTCGAACAAAATAAACAACTTGATGTGATTTACACTGACTTTTCCAAAGCTTTTGATAAAGTAAATCACCATTTTCTTCTCTCCAAGTTATATGCGCTGGGTATAAGTGACCCATTTCTCTCACTTATTAAATCTTACCTCAATAATAGGAAACAAATAGTACGAATCAATAATTATCTATCAAATCCTATAGACGTGACTTCGGGTGTACCACAAGGAGCCCACCTTGCTCCCTTACTATTTAACTTATTTATTAATGATATACACATGTCAATTAATAACTCATCGTTCTGGTTATTTGCTGATGACAACAAAATTCTCAAAGTCATAAATACTTCAGAAGATTGTCTTTTTCTTCAAGCTGACTTAATATCATTTAGTGAATGGTGTGTACGAAATGACCTAAAATTGAATACTGATAAATGTAAAGTTATGCGATTTTTTCGAAAACATAATCCAATAGATTACCCTTATAACATTGACAATATACAGTTATCAAATGAAACTACCATACGTGACCTAGGAATCACACTCGACTCTAAATTATCTTTTACCACACATATTGAGCTATCTGTCAACAAATCATATAAACTTCTGGGCTTTATCAATAGAATCTCATCCGACTTCAAAAACATTTCCACCCTCAAATCACTCTATTGCGCCCTAGTTCGCCCACACTTGGAATATGCTTCAGTAGTCTGGTCCCCATACTATGAAATTCACATTTCTAATATTGAGTCTGTACAACATCGTTTTCTGAGAAAAATTGGTCGAATGCTCAGACTTGACAGAGAAGATTACTCCTATTCTGACTTGGAAAAGCTACTAAATATTTCACCTCCTTTTAATCTCCTTTTTTAAAATAATAAACTCATACTTTGATGCACCCTGTCTTCTCGAAAATATTAAATTCAATGTACCCACCCGGAATCTAAGGCAAATTAAACTTTTTCACGAAAATCTCCATAAAACAAACTACGGATATAATGCACCTATACCTAGAATGACTAGACTTGTAAACTGTTGTCAAGACTTAGATTTTTTTGGATTAAATCTAAATTCTTTTTTGTCTAAACTTAAAAAATATCGACCTCCATCAAACCCTTAAATTGTCTAAACCAGATGCAGCTTTTACTATTTGTTTGTCACTGAAACTACTTGTACCTTGTAATCCTTCCACAATATAATCAAATATGTCGTTAGCTAATTGCAGTCGTGTTCTTGTTGCTCATCTCTGGTATACATATCTATGAATCTTTCTTCTTTACTCTCTTCCAGATCATCCTCTTAACTTGTCCTAGGCTAATTGTTTACTGATACTGTTTTAAAATGTTCCTAGATTTAAGTAACTTATCTGTATTATGAATAATGTATTGGAATTAATTCCGTCAACAACAAAATAAATAAATAAATAACCTGTGTAAATGGAAAATATATCAAGGAAGACGAAGAAAACCTGGCATAAGCAAATTAATTAATTACCGCCTTCTGGTATGTTTAAAGCAGGAACAATTGATTAGCGTGCGTGTCACGGTGTACTAATGTTGAAGAGGTGCGAGAGTTATATCAGGATAAAACAGTAAAGCGGTCTATCCCTTCAGCCTACCCCTTCAGGCAATGGCACGTTGTATGATTTTAGTAAAAGTGAAAATCTACTGAATTTAAACCTTCAAATATCACATTATGCGCATTGTTAGATTATTTTGACTAATAATCAAAAACGCTATATCCCAATAAATTGTTGTTTCGTCAACCTGTGTTCACATCATCAGGTGTGAAAAATAAAAATAAAGTTACAATTGTGATACATTAAACAAAGTTTATTTTAATTTTACAGTTTATATTGTTGAAGCATATCCTTATTATGTATGAGGTATTGTTGACTATTTAAATGAACTATTATATATTTTTTTAGGCCTTTTAAGATGTGTTCACCTTTCACAAAAATCATTTAAATAAAGGGTTTCTCGCGATCCTGTGACGTTTCTGCAAATTCACATTCTACGTATTTTAAAATGAATTCTCAAACAAATAGACGTGATTAATTACTGTATTGAATATCACAAGGAAAATTTATGTTTTTAACTTCAAATTCTACTCAGGTTATAGGGTGTCGTGTGACAGAATGAATTAGAAGCAACCAAGAACATGGCAAATAACTAACCAAACAAACATTACACTGGGCAAACAAAACTAGAGAAACTTCAGTAAGAACAACACAGAACTTCTGGAGGACACGTTAGTTGATCCATAGTTTAAATTACATTCACTTATTGTTGCCTGAATAATGATGTAAAACTCCATTTTAAGTTATTCGTATCCATTTTCTAGATTTATAAGAATGATACATTTATAAGAATGATTTCTGTCACAGTAATAGATCATTATTTAGTATGGCTAGACAATTACGATTATACGCTTATTTAAAATAGTCAATTAAATGTCTCAAATTAATTTTAATGGTTTGAAAATGATTTTCAATGGTCTTATTAAAATGATAATAATTATGTTTCTTAAATCCTAGTTCATTACTTCATTTTTTTTTGTGAAATAAAATTATCCAAACCATCTTTAAATAACGTTAAAAATGATAATGTGCTTAAAGAGTACTAAAATATTTTTTTTTATTTCGATCATTTCTCAAAATGAAAATGAATTTGACAAAAACGAATCTAATTATAAGATCACGATTGTTTTTATTATAAAATAATAATGAAGAATACGTATTTTGCAACAAAAATTTGCATAATTCGTAAATAATATTTTAACGTTCTTGTTTGGATTGTTCTAAATTTATAATATTTTGTATTTAGAATAAGTGTTTAGTTTTATATAATTTTTTTCTACGCTGCTATCAGTCAGTCCCAAGCCCAAAAAAGGGAGGGGGGTGGTAGGCGATAACTTCAAGAAATTTCACCCAGCATGGTAAAAGAACGCAGGATTACAAACACTAAAACAATCGCCCCAGAACTCGAACTCTCCAGTTTTCAACGATATATGCAAAAACACAAAGAAAACTAGAATGTCATGGATATTGGAAAGAGTTTTCCGGGGTCAGGAGCCAGTGGAGGGCTGCTGCGGAGGAGGCCGCATCCCTCACCGAGAAGAAGAAGAAAAATTAAGTATCAGTAACGTTGGGCAACATTACAGTGATAATTATGTTGTATACCAGATAGTGGAATGATTTTTTTTAGTGTTTACTGTTGCGCAAAATTGTGAACAAAAGAAAATGGTTGACATTTGTTTCATCTCTTTTGGCATTTGTATTGTTTCTTTACAATAATCTTAAGCTAAGAAGTGCTGTCGCTACATAAAACAAACATTCCAAAGTTGGTGTGCTTAAAAGGGGAGCTATATAGATAAGGCCTTGAGTCGTACAAGAAAACAGCCATTTAAAATTGTATTTGTGTTTCTATCCTTTTGTTTTCAATCTCTATTTTTTTATCTATTAAAAAAACTATCATTAGATTTTATACTGTCTTATCATTGTTTTGAAAGAATAAATGCGCATCGTTTTTTATTCGTCACTTCATTTTACCCAAAAAAATGATGTTTTTTCAAATACATAAAAAAAAACTACACAGTTCACAAGTTGATTATCTTTCGAAGCCAAAAAAATAATCTAAGAAAAGCGCTAGTTAGAAGAGTGTCCCGTACAATGCACCCTTGCAGGTGACGATATGATGTGTAAGCTATACTACTTTTAAATGTCACCTTTCAAGGGGCGTAAAGTACATTAAGTCAAAAGACACTGCCTGAATTTTTCTCACCACACGTATGTAATATTATTTTGTGTATTTAATACAAATAAATGAAAATGAAAGAAGATGTATTTTTATTATCATTTTATAAGAATTAGTTTAATTTCACTTATTTCTCCAGATTCAACTGGTTCCGGCTGCTCACTGTTATATTCTAAATACATAATTCTGCAGTAGAAGATTGCAGCAAGTTCAGAAATCAATAGAAACTAGAAGAATAAGCAAATTAAAGCTAAAAATAGTGGAACTTAGTTTTTATGAGGAAGTTGGGCTAAATAAACTTACTCGTTATAAGCATTACTCATTATATCAGAGAATAGGTATTTTTAAATGTTTACAGAAATATCCATCACATGAAGACATGAAGTATCCATTTCCTCGTTACATCCGAGATAAATGGATATATTTAATATCGGTAATATCCGAGTTAAATGAATTTATTTAAATAATATAATTTTTGTTTATTTTTTTACGTTATTAAATGAAGAATATGAATTAAGTTCAATACCAACATCAATAGTATGAATATCAAATGTTTTAAAAACAGACATATTGAAAGCGGTGTTACTCAATGTCGATGATCTTCAAAACAATTTTTTTAAGTTATTAATTACGCATTGAATAAGAAAGAATGGTTTAATAATTAGTAGTTATGTTGGGTGCTTGAGAGGTGTGATAGAATAGAGTTTTCTAAAGCGCAGCGCAGAGACGACACCGCTGAGAGGAGGAGGAGAAAGGAGAGACCACTGGGAGACGATGACGGCTCCATTACAAGCGCCTTCCCCTGCCCAAGATGCCCCAGAATATGTGGGTCTAGGATCGGGCTGTTCAGTCACACCGTGAAGGACAGTCTTCCTCGGACACGAGGGACCGTCGATGATGATGAGAATAGAGTAGAGTGGCGGTCCAATCATCATCTTCCGGGGAAACGTGATGCGTGCTGATGCGTGATATAAGCTTGATGGATTGTTGTTGTTATTGTTAATTACGAAATAAAATGTCCAAAATTTAATAAAATTAAAATTTGAAATTTGATAAATAAAATTTAAGGAATCAAATCCAATTCTAAAACTTCCACGTGATTTGCAAAAGTATACTCGCACGTTTCAGAAAATATTGAAAAAAATCCAACCCCTAATCCATTGATAACTTGTCAAAGTGATCGTAAATATAGATGTTGCCATCTCCCCCTGCCTCTCGAGCAGGTTTAAGGTTTTACAAGCTGACAACACGATTCAGAATAAAAATAGACAAAATTGACGGGACATAAATATCCTTGCAAGCGTATTTTTTCCCAAATAACTCGAGCGCTTTCATTTTTACCGTAAAGAAAATCTAACGTTCTAACTACTTGTTCGTTTTTTCCTTTACCCGAAATAGTTACCGTGCATGTGCTAACAATACGGACTACGTCAAAAATCTAAAGAAACATTTTAGAATTTGTACGAACTAAAAGGTCTGTTTTCAAGAAGATTTATTATATTTTATGTGAAAAAGTTTTTTTACTGTTTATAGCATTATCAAATCGAAGAACGTTTAAACGCGAAACAGGTTATGCACATAAAATAACTATAATAAAACTTCTAGAAAACAGACGTTTTCATTCGTATTAATTATTTAATATGGAGTTTTACATCATTGTTCAGTATATTCAATCAATTAGGGGTAACCATAAGTAATGAAATTCGAAACAATTTTCTTTATACTTTATTAAACTTTTCTTATATAAAATAATTCCCCATATTATCAATAACCTTCTGCCACCTTGCTTTCCATGCCCTTCTTGTAAAATTCAGCGTGTTTGGACTGTAAATAGTCTGATAGGGCAGTATTTACCTCTTCTAAGGAATTGAAATTTTGAACTTTTAGAAAATAAGTAAAAATCAGATGGTGCGAGATTCGGCGAGTATGGAGGATGCAACAGGGTGACTATTCGTGAAAATCAAATTTCGGAAATTGATTACGGGGAAACGACGCAATGGTTTGTTAAAAATAATATTTAATCATTCTAAAGCATTCGTTTGAAATATTTCTCTTTGAATGGTTAATAATATAAATATATTTATTTTATCATAATCATTATCCTAAGAATCATTTGTTTTGATTGAAATGAGGAAAATAATTTTCATGAAATGATTTTTTTATATAATATATATAAACTAGACATAATCTCAGAATAGAAGATAACTTAAACTGTGTGTAACTATCAAGTTAATGGATATCACATGAGTTATTGAATTCTATAATTATAAATAATCAAACTTTTTTCCATTCATATCATCATCGGCATCGGCTGTCCTTCGTGTCCGAGGAAGACTGTCTTTCACGGTTGTGGGTCCGCACGTGACTGAAGTGCCTGATCCTGGACCCACAAATTCTGGGGCATCTAGAGCAGGGGAAGACGCTTGTAATGGAGTCGTTACCGTCTCCCAGTGGTCTCTCCTTTTTCCTCCTCCTTCTCTCTGCGGCGTCGTCTCAGCGCTGTGCTTCAAAGTCTTGCGTGCTTTTGTGTACTGCTGTTTTCTTCGTCGGTTCCCAGCAATCACAGTCGACGTTAGTCTTTTATAGGTTTCCTTTAAGGGAGTCCTTAAAGCGTTTCCTCTGACCACCCTTCATAATCTTCCTTCCATATACGGTCATGTACAAGCACCGAAATGTTCGATCTACTTTATGAAAAATATTGATATGATTTTGTTTTCTATCCTGATATTTCACGTTGTATTTTTTCACAAACCTTAAAAATCTTTTTGTAACTATTTTACTTATATATTGTGTAAATAGCTGAAGTTTATGAGTTATCAGCAGAAATTTATTTTTTTACGCATAAAAACAGGAAGATAGATACGACGTTCTGCTGACTTGCCGTTATATACGGTTTTGCTGTTAGAAAGAGATATCCATTTCCAGAGAGCGGGAGAAAAGCTTAAGTATCCACAACACGTTATCTCTATTCTCTTTTTTCTTATTCTATTATTTTCTTTCCCCCTCGGCTTTCCTTGCCTGCACAATCATTTCAAAGAATTTCTACTTCAATCATTATCATTCAATGTCGTAACAATTTCGAGCTTTTGGATTTATGCTACACTAACATAAACAATTGCAAAAGAAGGCTATTTCTATAAAAGATTGATAAATTTACTGAAGATATGAAAAAAATGGTTCAGTTTTTATTTTACAGAAAAATATTTGTATTCAACTCACATCAATATAAAATAATTTATATTCAGACAGTGTTAACCCCAATGACAGCATGGAAAAGGAGCTGCAATACAAAAACCTGACAGTAGAAAGTCAGGAAGAAAACATTAGGCGTGTTATCAAATAAAGTGGTGTTACCCGTCGCGTTGCCATGTGGTCAATTGAGTTTCCACTGCCAATTTAAAGTTGATTTTCTTAAAACCTATGGACCCAAATATTATAAAAAAAAATGTAATCCTCCATTGAAGTGTTCTCAAATTACTTCATCCCAAAAAAAAAAAATTTTTAAGACTGTCCTCACCTTCATTCGTGTTAAGGTAGAATTTGTTTTGCTAATATTTACAACTTTATCAAAAGTGATAAATACTTACTCGCTGTTTTGAACGTATTATAAATTATATGTTTGGCCTTTTCTCATACGTAATAATACCGATTGTGGACGGAAACGCAGCACGCAACTTAATCAGAACTGTGAAAATATTAACACTTTACCAAAAGGGACAAATATTAATACGTACTCGTTGTCTTGAACGTAGTAAACATTTTGCCTAGGTGCCTCTATCATACGTAAAATTATAGCGCCACGGCGCGGCGGGGCGAGACAAGTTCATACTTGGTGTCAGTTGTTCATATGCTGTCTCGTCTTTCTATATCAGAAATCGCATGGTTCCAGAAAAAAATTAATAATGATATGTTTTTCAAATAATCCATGTATGTTATAGATATCGATCTATTTCTAATGAAATTCCCTACAAGATGACATAAATTAAATTTTGATTTTGATATTTATAGATAAAGTTAGCGGTAAACTGAATTGACCACATGGGAGCGAGCGTTTTGTTTTGAACACGGTACGTTAAGGGTTAATACAAATTAAAAAAAGTGTATTATTATTTTAATTAATTATAATCAATGCTTTTTATGTCTTATGTATTGTTAAATTTACTACTGAAGATTTAAAAAAATATACTAGTATTATTATAAAAGTTTTTTTTTTGCTATTTTAATTCGTTGTAAAGAAGCATTAAAAAATTGTTTATTTCGCTTAGTTAGAGTATTATGAATTGTTATTATATAATAAAAAAATCTAATTTGTCATATACAGGTAAAAAAGTATCTAATCGTTTTTGATTTCTTTGTAACAATTCCCTCTTATTTTTTTTACACACAAATTAAATCAAATTAAATTACGAACGTGTTTTGGGACACAAACCATACATTAGTGTAGGTAAAAATAACAAAACAAATATTTAAACAAATTTTGTCATGGATTTGGTCAGTTTTGACAGATTGATGATAAATTGAATTTTTTCGAAATTTATATGCATTTTTATTATAAATATTTTGATAATTTTCAGGTAATATTTTAAGTTCTTATTGGGATCTAGTTTTTTAATCTTGCAACAAAGGAAACAAATCATTTATTGGACTTGGGGAAAAAAGTATATATCGTATATAAATAAGAAATCCCCAACACGAAGTAATGGAATATAAGATAAATATATCTCTCAATTTAATATATTATTTATTTTATTTTATTATTTATTATTGAGGGTAACAAACAGCAATTACAGTATATGAACACACAGAGACAACAAAACAAGGCCAATTACATGCTACCACAATTATTATATAACAACTGACATAAGGTTAAATATATAGGAAGAATAAAGTAACACATTGATAAGTTAAAGAGAAAACTAGTAGTATTAGTAATAATGAATAATTAAGAAGGAAATATAATTTTAAAATGTAAAAAAAAAGAAAAAGACAAGAAAAGAAAAAATAGAGTAATTAGTTTCATTCGCCCCGACGGGTTGCTCCAAACATTTTTTTAAAATCACTTTCATTAAAATCACCTTTATTAAGATTATTATGAGACTTATCATAAAACTTTCAATATTTAAATGGCTAGTTAGTTAGTTAGTTAGTTGAGATGGGGTTTTACTCCACTGTTTGAAAAACGATAAAGTATTATGTCTTTATCTTTACCTTCTTCCATAGTTTTCTATTTCGTGAAGAGACAGTATCATTTGATTAGGTGCAGTAAAATTCTAGCGAGTTTCTCGTTGCACCGTAGAAAGCTGAGGCGCCCTTAACTATCCGGGGAGATGTTATAGCGCTGAGCACATAATTCAATTACTGGAGAATGTGGGGAATTTATTGCTTCCGCAGTAACGTCCTGGCTCTGTTTTGCATTCTCCTTATTTCTTTGTTCTGGCTGCATG
This sequence comes from Lepidostoma basale, assembly GCA_022606425.2. Lineage (NCBI taxonomy): Eukaryota > Metazoa > Arthropoda > Insecta > Trichoptera > Lepidostomatidae > Lepidostoma > Lepidostoma basale. The sequence continues at coordinate 13,101 of JAHDVF020001236.1, read as the reverse complement.
CACACGTAACTGTTATTTTTAATAGTTCCAGAAGGAAAGCATTAACGAATTAAATTTTTATATTTAAAGTAGTGATAGTAGCGAAATATTCAACTGCCAAAAGAAGGGTGAGAGTAAAATAAATGCAGTAGAAGTGAGATCTCTTAGACCAGTGGTTCCAAAAGTGGTCCGTACGGACCCCCAGAAGTCCTTGGGATCATTCAGGGGGTCCGTGAAAAATTAAAATTGATTTGCGGGTCCCTGAACAACATCAGTAGGTCCGCGCAAGGTTTACGGCAACCTGTATTTTTAGCTTATTCAAAGAAAATTTTGATAACTCGTGACAGAGACGTTTTGGATGTGTGTGGCGTTGCTCCGTACTGCTGGAACCATATTCTTTGGTTAAAGCCAGGAAAATTTTGCTATTCAGGCACCAAAATTCATCTAATATATATTAAACGATATAATCTTTGTTTCGAGACACCTTGTATATAATGCGGCCCTCGCATTCGCACACTTTTTGACCGTCGTTTTTTGTTCGATAAACAGTCGCTTTCATCTCCAATGATGAATAAGGTAAACTTGGACGTCAAAAACCAAGATGTTGATGAAGTAATCGAATCGCATTCAGAGCCTTTGTCGAATGAATACCCAATTGAACACCAAGAAACAAATAAAATAAAAAATAAAGGCGAAGAAGGTTGAAATCGTAAAGACATTGACAACAACAAATATTAATGAAACCTTTATGCATCTTGATATTTTTTTGGCTATCATGGATGAATGTGATCGCATACAGAGCATGTATCTCAATTACATGAGGCAATCAAAAAGCTACGAATGTTATAGAAAAGAAATAATTGGGGTATTTGGGAATCTTTGAGTCAAATTCATAAAGAAGATTTCCAAGTTCTAATTCGTTTCTGTTAAGTTCTATTATGTGATGTTCAGTTAGTTACAACATAAGACAAGGGACACAATCTACAATTGATACCTAAATGTAAAGTTATCTTAATTTCAAATATGTTTCGGCTTGTAGGAATAGCACAGGCTCTGAGAGAGTATTCCAGGCTCTTAATAATGTAGCTAGCCTAAAGCTAAAATTACATCAGGCAGTATGAAAGTAAAATTATTAGTGTTAATAGCGTATCTTTGATTTTTATTCTGCTTGTTATAATATTTTGTGTTGTATTAAGCGTGTGGTGTTTGGTCATGAATATATTATATATTATAATATAATCATTGTTATTATTTTAAGCGTCTAAATGAGTGTTACGAGTATTAACTCATAGGGAATACATGTTTGTTATGTATTTTTATATAAATTAAATTTTTATGTGTATTGTATGTTTGTACGATTGATAAATATGTCGGGGTAAATGTATTAACCTAGATAAACATATGTCATGAAGAAATATATGACACGAATAAACATTGCAAAAACGCTGGATTCCAAGACCTAATTATCAAATTTGACAGATCTGGCAGCCCTGGCAAATTTAAGCATCACTAGGTCAGGTCATCGACCAGTCATCGGATGAAACCAAAGCAGTTGGCAAAAGCAGTAAACTTCCGAGCACAGATCAGTTACTCATTACCAACAGACGTGCAAGAGATATCGGACTCCCTCCGACGCCGAGCTACGGTAAAGCCAAGTGAGTCCACCCAAACGTCAGTCAACTCTAAACGTCAGCCAGTATCGCGCAGATCTCGAAGAGACACGAGTCTCCATTTGCCGCAGTCTACGCACGAGAAACCTCCGACGACTCCTCGCTCCAGCCACTGACGAGCCCGGCAGCCTCCTCATCCTCCTCTACGACTCACCACCGACTCCGGCCCCATACACGACATATCCGTATCACGAGTACATCATATACCGTTACGTGTAATTACTTGTGATCCGCAGAAGCAAACGCTGAGACCTCCGCCGTCTTTCAAACTCTTCACCACCTAAATCCCCACAGCCAAATAAATAACTGAAAATACTTAACTTAATGGTGCTTTTTTTACATGATTTCGCTTTCGCACACATTTTCAGGATCAATTGTGCGCGAAAGCCGAGGGCCGCCTTGTACCCTCTCAGATTTATTTAGAATTGGGTGTTAAAGCAACCAGAACACATTTAAAAACAAAGCGAGGTCCCGGTAACACTTTGTTCTTTATGAAAAACACACAAACTGCTTCATATGCTAGAGAATTAACTGTGAATCTTGCAGGACGGTATTACTTTCAATGAAAAGAAATAGTAAACGAGGATGTAAATAAAGTAGGCATAAATTCCTTCCTGCTTGGCGACAGCAGGGTTACAAGCGAGCAGTCTGGAGGAGGGAGCATAAGACGTTTTCATATGAAATTCGTTGAAGCTATTTTGGCTGTTCATATAATTTTTTACCAGTAGATTCATAGATCAAATTCTTGCACTTTTTTTAATTAAAAAAAAACTAACACCAATGATTTAAATCAATGATATTAGAATTTATTTTACAATCTTCAGTCGTGTGGGAATAACAGAAAATATTTATCATTATGAAGAAGCAATCTGGTCGTGTGTGTGTGACTCACAAGCCCTTGATCGAAGCAGTGACAGAGGCGTTTTCTTTTGGTCAAAGAGATCGTGAACAAAAAAAATAAAAATGCCCCAGTCTACAACCCTGGTGTCTAGTACATGTATGAGTTATGCAAGCGATACATTTGAATATGAATGGTAAGTCCAAGGATACGATTTGTAGAGAATAAACATGACAGTTTGGCAACATTGAAAACTGGAATAAGTGGATGAATTTGTAGTTTATTAGAAAGCATGTTTACAAAGGATACGAGAGTGATGTGGATAAAAAATGTGTGACAGGTAAAATAAAAAAAAAGTAAACGGTGCACTTATTATGTCAATTTAAAGTTAAGATGGTTTGGAACTGTGGAGTGAAACAGAGGAAACAGAATGGTAAAAGAAGGTAATATGTAAACGACGTGAATGAAGCTAGAAATACAGGAAGACTGGAGTGCAAACGTGGCACAATCAAATCAACAATATTTAATGTCAGTCACGTGAGGAATCGGAGAAATTGACGTTCGCTGTGCATGACACGATGCATGAATGTAGTGTACATTATTTCTGCCTACCTTCTGGGAGACGGCGTGATCGTTTAGTTGAGGTGTTGTTTACATTATGGAATTCCATTGTTAATTTGGAATAATTTGCAACCTTGCATAATCCACAATCTTTATTAAATATTTTTACAATATGTTTTGATATGTAGAGAAGACTATTCTGGATAGACCACATCGAGGGGATGGATCCAGCGAGGATTCCTATCGTGATGCACGAGACTCCAGAGGACCGTCGACCACCAGGACTAGATGGAGGGAAGGCTGGTCGTCTTCATAACAGAAATAATGTTGATATCCTTCATGAACATATATCTAGATCTACAATAAGAAGAAGATTTAGAAGATCATTTGACACTCTAGTATATGTAAGAGTTTCAAATGCAAACATATAAAGTAAATGCATTGCGAATGAAAGTTTTATGAACAAAATAGTTCATAAAACTTTCATTCGCAATCAATATGGTTTGAAGACATGGAATGAATGAATGACAGGATTGTGAAGAAGCGTATGCAAACGATGTAAAGGGAATAAGAAATATAGGAAGACCGAGGAAAACGTGGCACAATCAAATATTAAATGTCAGCCACGTGAGCCACGCAAAAATGGACCTGCGAGCGCGATATATGAATGTTAAGGAATATGATAAGTAATTGCGTAGATTTTCACGGTTGGCAGCAATTTGTTTTGTGTGATTTTGGGTAACACCGTGTGATTTCTCCTTCTCGACCGACGTTTCGGAGATCGTTGCAGTCTCCATCTTCAGGGTAATGTGGTAGTGGTAACCACCACATTACCCCGAAGATTACCCTGAAGATGAAGACTGCAACGAACTCCGAAACGTCGGTCGAGAAGGAGAAATCAGACGATGTTACCCAAAATCACACAAAACAATAGGATAAGTGTATAAAAATAGAACAGTGTGGCGGTCCAATATTTCTTCCTACATCTTCGAGGTGACGGCGTGATGGTTAGTTAGTTAGTAATTTAAATAAAAAAATATATTGTTATTCATACCAATCACCACTTACTCATTAAATAGCAATTGCTGGTGGAGAAAAAAAAGTCATGTGTAAGAATTATTTTTTTATTTTTTCGAATGGTCACGAACGGAAAATTATTGTATGTATACTAAAATGTCGTCACATTTTAACGTGTAACTTTATTTGATAAATCGTTTGGATTTTTTTTTAAACTAAAGCTCCTAATAATATTATTCAACTTTTATGTAGGCGAATTATTTTTTCCTTTCCTCACCCAAAATGCTTTCTCGCTGTTTCCACTCCATGAATAAGTAAGTACTGTAAACCAATATTTTTGTATCGTTATTTTGTGGATACGAAAAGATTTCTTAAGTCTTAATTTGTCTTTTATGAGTTGTAGGGCTTTTCAAGTAAGGGGAATATTTTCTTATGATTGCTTTCTTCGAAACAAGCGGAAAATAAAACGATTTTTTTACCTGCTTCCAATTTTGTCTTTATTTCGATAGCGACCGGTTTCGTCAGACTCGCTGCCATCGACAGACTGGTGACACTGCTATAAGCTGACTCCTTTGTATACATACATATCAGGGGTGGTAACCATGAAAAATAATTTGAAAACCTGCCGACCTTCGTTGCATAGTGGTATGAGCTCTGACTAAGGTCCCGGGTTCGATTCCCGGCGAAAGCATTGTGATTGTCACACTTTCTTTGATCTGGCGTAGAATTCACGTGACAATAAAATGGCAATAGATAATCTTCCTATCACATGTCATTGGATTCAAACGACCTGTTGTGTATAATTTTATTTTTTATTAAATTTACTGAATTAATTTAAGAAACTTTTTTCTATAATCATATTTACCAAGCTGATCTGTATGATTATACAGGAGTCAGTTTATAACAGAGTCACCAGTCTGTCGATGCCAGCGACCTCGGCGAAACCGGTCATTGTCAAAGTAAAGACAAAGGTGGGAGCAGTTAAAAAACATCGATTATTAAATTATTATTTTAAATGAACTTATCAAGAAATTTCAGTAAAATCATTAGATTATCCTTAAAAAAAATTATGGAAAATTTTTTGAAATGGAATAAACGATTTCACACAGGCTCATTAATTGTTAATATTTTAAGGACGGATTCGAATTTAATTTATTTAGTAATTTAATAATTCATTCGGTCAGATTCATTAATTCGTCTAAACAACTAGAAATTTGTGTTTACAAGGTTTAATGTAATTCGTTTTTTTTACCGTATCCAGTCTAGATATATATTATACCATTATTAGCTCTCTTATAGATTTAGTCCACTGTTTGAATTATGTATATTCCACTTGACGACGAAAAACAATTATTTTCTATTCCAAAACCTAGTATCTTTGCTTCACAAAACATTTCTAAACCAGAGATTCATTTCCATAGCTTTGACTTGAAATTAGAATAAACCTATAATATATAGTATTAGATTATAAAAATACAGCGTCTTAGATGATTTGGACCCCTCCAGCTATTAGAAGAAGATCGAATCCCTAGGAAGATTCTCAATACACGATCAGATTGAAAGCAAAATGTGAGAATATCGAAACTGAAGTGGATGGATGGTGTGGAGGTGTACCTAAGGGAAATTGATTTTACAAACTGGAGAATGCGGGCGATGGACCGGGGAGAGTGGCGAAGAGTTCTGGAGGAGGCCGAGGCTCATAGTAGACTGTAGCGCCATTGTTGTTGTTATTGTTGTATAATATTTTAGAACAAATCAATCGATGGTTTAAACACGTGTTAATTAACAATTTTATGTTGCATTTCAATGGTCAGGGTCGTGTATATTCGGTAGACCATCCAAAATGGCTCTCCACGCACTCCTGTTAGTATCTAGGCTGCAACTACTGAGAGGCCAGTCAGCGTCCTGATGTGTTCGCAGCGGTTTGATAGCCATATTACCATCACGCCGTTTCTCTAGGGGGGTAGACAGAGAGTATAGACCACCACACTGTTCTATCCTGACATAAGTCTCGAGCTCCTTCATATTCATATATAGTAACACGAAAGCTCGACGATTTTTTTTCGTCATCGAAACAGACGCCTTTTATTAATTGAATACTTTGGTCATTTTGTCAGTCAAATCAAATCAATCAATTTATTTCATCAATAAACATTACCAAAATAATTTTTAAGGCATCGTTTGAGAACAGGTAAAATAATATATTGTGTATAGTATACTACCACGAGAGATGGTTTGACATTAGGAAGACGAGATAATCTCCAGAATTAAGAGTATTTGCCTTCTGAACGTACTTTCACTAATATGAGAGACGTGGATCTCCGAGGAGACCGCGTTCAGCAGATTAATTGCTCTTCCCACCGGTGTCACCAGAGGCAGGTTGGTTCTGGCGGCCGGTAGGTACAACAATCTATGCTGTCACTGTTGGAGATATCTATCAGGGACAAAAAGCCGACCACCCTCCAGCACGGCCGAGTTCTCGAAATATCCCCTGAGTAATCTAAAGAAATGGATTATGAGATGCCCATATCTTCGAAGCTGTAGAGAGTTGGTCCCAAGTATTCCCAAAAGAAATACCGTGGGATAGAGCCACGGATAGCTACCGTACTCCCTCATGTAGAGATACATCAGATTTTTTTCTGAACCCTCTCCAGCATAACGGAATATCTCGCCTCGTGAGGACTCCATATCACAGAACCACTTTCGAGTCTGCTCCGAACCAATGCGTTGTGTAGGACTCTGAGCACACAAGAACCAATAAACATCGGAGAGATATTATAAGCTAACCTAAAACCTGCAGTAATAAATGAAAAAGTTTGAATAAAGAACTCTTTCGTTACATAACAGTTAGGCACAAAATTCATATAAATCCATGAGAAATACGCAGTCCAAAGTGTATTTTTACATCGAAATTCCAAAAAAAGCAAAGGAATGTAGTTACTGACCCAGAATACAGTTCAACTTTTGGCGGGAGATGTCTTAAAAAGCGAAAAAATAGGCGCCAACCTAAACTTTGCGAAGGGAATTCGACACTAGAGTGGGTGGGTCCCCGATCCTCAAAAAGTAGGTACTTTAGAAATAAAAATATATTTCATCCATGGCTGATAAAATTCTTCTCTATTTTACGGATAACGGTGCAAAAAAATTACGTAAGTAAATATTGCGAATAAGATCGTGAAGTTTTTCTGTGTTCTGAAGTTCGCTTTATGAGGGTATATTGTAAAATAATAATAAAAATATTTAATATACGAGTATAAGAGAAAGTTCATCCCAAAAAATATTATTTCGTTATTTGAGAGTCACGTGTTTTGTATTATTGGGGCAATACTAAATATAACATTGATATTTGATAATATCGTAAAAATGCTAAATCCCAAATTTTTAAAATAAAATAATGAAAGGATTATTAAGATGGTTTGCACACATGGAAAGAATGTTAACGATGTGAATAGAACTAGAAATAGAGGAAAACCGAGGAAAACGTGGCACCATCAAATAAATCAAAATTTGAAAGTCGGTCACGTGAGGAGTCAGAGAAATCGACGGGCGTGCATGACACTATGTATGAATGTTAAGGAATCGAGAGAGAAATATGTCAGAAAAGAAAAGTGTGGCAGTCCATTATATCTGCCTACCTTTTCTGAGAGACGGCGTGATGGTAAGTTAGTTAATTTTTTAAACTTTATGATACGGATTTTTACATTATTGGTTAAAAATTAAAAACATTAAAATCAGTAATAAGTATTCCATGATAAAATAATCTTAATATATTTTTTGAAATTATATTTTACTTGTTATTTTATAGAAAATTCGATCGGTTTTAGCAGCCGCTGCTATCTTCTGATAAACAAACCAGATGTTGGCAGCGACATGTCGAAACCGGTAGAAATTAGATGAATTAATGTTTATGTACAAATTATTTGTCAAATATAATGCTGACTTGGAGACCGTGGACGGCAAAAAGAAGTGCAGGGCGACCGCAACTTCGGTGGAAGGATGATCTGAACAGACGCGTCGGAATAACCTGGATGCAGTCTGCACAGGACATAGTGACAGAGTGACATGGAAGCGAATAGAGGAGGCCTTTGTCCAGGAGTGGACGGGAATAGGCTGAGGAAGAAGAAGAAAAAGAATAATGTTTACATAATCACCTTCCACAAATCTAAAATCCAAATAAATTTAATAAAAGAGTTTTATTATTTCTTTTATATTCGCCTTCACTTGGTGTTGTGGATTCATATTTAAATAATAAAACGACACTTATTATTGTATAACAACACTTTATTTCACTTAACACAGACATTTTTTAGTTAGAACATAACTTTTATCAATGTACACAATTTTTAATTTGCAAATTGTAAGGGTAATAACAAAATTAGGGTTATGTTATAACGTAACATGTCTGTGTTAAGTAAAATAAAGTTTCGTAATAATAAATTTAGTTATATTTATTGAATTATTTTATTATATTTAAGGTAATCCCGGAGACATCATGAGGAGGAGTAGGCAGATAAGACGATTCTGGAGGGACCACATCGAGAGAATGGATCCAGCAAGAATTCCTAATATCGTGATGCACGAGACTCCATACGACCGCTGATCACCAGGCCGACCACCATAGAGATGGGGAGAAGGCTGGTCGTCTCCATCACAGGAAAAAAGTTGTTATCCTACATAAACAGATTGCAGAAGAAGAATCCTGGAGCATCATCATCCTTTTCGTTTAAATTTTTTTTTCTTTACTTATGCAAGATAAGGAAAACATGTCACTTATCCGAAAAACTTAAATATTTCTCAATATAAAATATTTATTTTTTTGACTAAAGCTTTTATTTCCTGATATAATATTTTCAAATATAATAAATTACTTATTTTTTAATGCTGCTTTATTTTTTTATTAAACTATATTTGTGTAACGATAAATAAATAAATGGTTCATTGTTTTGGCCGAAACACTTTGATAACTTCATATTATAAATTTTAATATAAAAAACAATTGTTCTATGCATCACAATTGTATTTTTAATTAATTTCCAAATTAAAGATCATACTTACGTTATAACATATCCCCGAGGGAGATAGCAGAAGACTAATAGAGGAGATAATGAGCGTTTTTTCTTCTGTACCTTATAAAGCAATAAAAAAATCTACCATAAAACTATGTCGGAAGTAATAAAAGTCGTTAACTAAATAAGTAGTACCTAACCAAAAAGCGATCATAACAAACGTAACACGATTACCAAATTTATAGCCGCAAAATAACTTTCGGCGCCATTTGGTTCTACGGCTTGGGACGCCCCACTTCCAAAACCTCATCTTATGTCAATATTGGACGACATTTAAACAAACTCTCCATTAAGGCAATATTATCTTACTCCTGAGAAATCTTATTGGATACAATGCGAGAGAGAATAGAATTGAAAAAATAAATAATGATAGATAATATAGTTATTGTGTTCTTCTTTTTTATATTAAGGACTGTATCCTGTTATTTCTCGGAGTCTGATGAAAATATAAAATATGAATTTTTTAAAGGTATTTTAAAAATGCATTTTTATTTACTGTTTAAAAATAAAAAAACGCGAGTCGCGAGAAAATATAATCAATTGTGATATTTATAACAGAGTTTTTTTTAACAATTAATAATGTTGAAATATCAAAGCGTTTCCGCCAAAACAATGAATTATCTAACGCATATTTCGGTAATTCCACTTATGTTAACATATCTAATTTACTTACTTAAACAGCCGATGTCGTCCACTGTTGGACATAGGCCTCCTCCATACTTCTTCACGTATTCCTGTCTTGTGCCTTTCGCATCCAATCACCAGCAATTCTTCGAATGTCATCGGACTATCGTGTGGGGGGTCTCCCTCAAAATGTATAAATACATACGGATTCTTTATTTTAATTATTTAGAATGAAATTTCAAAAAACAACATTATATTTTTCTCGGAGCCTGTTTATGGGATGTAGATGTCCAGCTGTCTCACTATCTTTTGGGTGGTCTTCTTGGAGGTTGATTGCTTTTTGGTACTTTATTTGCCGTTTTATTTATCACTCTTTCAGTAAACGCTTTCTCTAAAAAACCAAGTTATCTTTGTCTGTAATAGAAATACTCTGTTTCTATATTTTTACTGAAAATGGAGTTGTAACCTCACGGTTTTTATACATAAAACTACATTGTTTTTCAATAAAATCCAAAAAACATTTTTTTTAAACTGGCCAAGATGCTACCGAAGTAAAAATGACTAATTTACAAATATTGTGGGATTGATATTTATGGGATTTGCTTCAATATTTTTAAATTTTTAAAAGGCGAATCATATCTCTCCCATAAATCATAATTAAACTTCGACCACAAAGAAACCAGTGGATTTTACTTATTTGAAAGCTGGATTTATATATTCTATAATAAGTTTTGCTCAATTACGATTTTCTTAATATTCTATTAACAGTTATATGACGACACACTTTTGATTTTTAAACTATACCTACTGTTATCGAAGCGCCATTGAACAGAACAAATATATTTAATGTTTTTCAGTCAATTTTTCTCCGCTGTTGGATATTGTTCTGTTCTAAGCTTTTTTTCATTTTATTTACACAGAAGAGACATTACAAATGAACAGCGATTAGGTGACTTGTTTTGAAACAAAACAGTTTAAAATCATACCTATAAAACAAAGCAATCCGTTAAAGATACGAAATACGAGTATATAGACAATGGTAAGATGGCTTGTATTCTGTAGTTTATCAAAATCGCTCTACTTACGTTTAAAATGTCCATATCCGAGGCGATATAATTCATAGCCCGAATTGCTCTTACTAATGGCATAAAAAACGACATGGATCTGCTAATGGAGTGTAAAACAATAAACGCCTGCGTTTCTGCGTGTAACTATTCAGAACAAATTGACTTAATTGTTACAGAACAAAGGAATTCACAATAAAACCCTGAATTTGCTAGAAACCATGTTATACTCTAGCATAATTATGAGAAATACCGTTGGATACAGTCAAGAATAAACTTCGTACTTTGTCACCAACCCTCGCCAATATAACAGAAAACCGAAGCTCACGATGAAATGTTCCTCCCTCGGTTAGCACAGAGAGCATGGTTTTTATCCTCAGGGTGGTAATCGTGAGATTCCTTTCGGTATATTATTCGATTCAGGGACGGGTGTAAATATAAAGACAGTTACATGGGATACATTAAGGTTTATTACAAAGTTAGAATTAGGAACATAATAGCTAGAAAATAAATGCTAGAGATGTCGTTACTCATAAAAACACAAAACAGAAGAGTGAAGGGGCTGGTTGTGGCGATTCCACGATGGTGTGCTCCTCAGTGCATCAGATAGCGACGTCGTCCGTCGACGTTGTCAGCGACGCTGACCAGTAGATGGTGGTTCAGCAAATGAATATATAGAGTGTCACCTGGCAGACACGAGATTCCATAGGCCGGGTGGTGCTGCACGGAGTGAAGAAGTGGTCCACGCAGTTCGGCATGGTGGTGAGGTCAGCAGGCAGGCCTCAGGCAGTGTCCGGCCGGGCAGACTTAATCATAGATAGTTCGCTATATATATATATATATATATATATATATATATATATATATATATATATATATATATATATATATATATATATATATATATACTCTCTCTCTCTATATATATATATATATATATATATATATATATTATATATATTACACCTATAGCAAACTATATATATATATATATATACTACCTCTGCCTGCCTATATATATCTCCCATATATATATATATATATATATATATATATTTGCTGTATATATATATATATATATATATATATATATATATATATATATATATATATATCTATATATATATATATATATATACTATATATATATATATATATATATATATATATATATATATATATACAGTCCTGATAAAAATGGCCCCCATTTAATTTCATGAATATCTATTTTGTCCCCTTCAAAGTAATTCCCCTCGGATATAATACATTTATGCCAACGTTTTTTCAATCCTCGAAGCACTTAAAAAAATCATTTTTTGTGATCTTGTTCAGCTCCTCCTTCGATGCCGTCTTTATCTCCTCAATCGTGGCGTAGCGTCGTCCTTTCATGGGCCTCTTCAGTTTTGGAAACAGGAAAAAGTCACAGGGGGCCAGGTCTGGGGAATACAGTGGCTGCGGCACCATTACTGTGTTGTTTTTGGCCAAATATTCGCGCACAAGCAACGATGTGAGCAGGGGCGTTATCATGGTGCAAAAGCCAGTTTTTGTTCTTCCACAAATCCGGGCGTTTCTGGCGGATTGCTTCGCGCAAATTGCGCATAACGTGCAGGTAATATTCCTTATTGACCGTACTACCCTGTGGCAAGAACTCATGATGCACCACGCCCCTGCAATCGAAGAAAACTGTGAGCAAAACCTTCACGTTCGACCGAACTTGGCGCGCTTTTTTGGTCTTGGCTCATGCGGCAGCTTCCATTGGGATGATTGAGCTTTGGTTTCCACGTCATAACCATAAACCCATGATTCGTCACCAGTTATGACCCTCTGGAGCACATTTGGGTCGTCACGGACCGAGTCCAACATCTCCTGAGCAATGTTAACATGATGCTGTTTTTGGTCGAAATTGAGCAATTTTGGCACGAATTTCGCGGCGACCCGACTCATGCCCAAATCATTGGTTAAAATCGAATGGCACGAGCCAATCGATATGTTTAGGTCCTCAGCAACTTCTCTAACGGTGATTCGACGATTGGCTAATAATATTTTCTTCACTTTATCAATGTTTTCGTCTGTTGTTGACGTGCTCAGGCGTCCGGCACGCTCTTCGTCGTTCATATCTTCTCGGCCCTCTGAGAACATTTTGTACCACCGATAAACGTTGCTTTGGTCCAAGGTAGCTTCACCATATGCCACAGTCAACATTCGAAATGCGTCCGCGCACTTTATTTTGTTTTTCACACAAAATTTGATAGATTCTTTGATCCATTTTTTGGAATAGGCAA
>JAHDVF020001235.1:0-351530 GCA_022606425.2 Lepidostoma basale | reverse complement strand
TTGTTACGAAATAGTTGCGGTCACAGGGTGAAAATGAAGATTACTCGTATCTCACTCCCGATCTCGAAGCAACTCCTCACAACGTGTACCATGCCCATGTGTTTATTCGCTAATGTAATTATTATTATGTTAATTGAGATTGCTCCGGGATGTATAGTGATATGAAATTGAAACCAATATTTACTATTTATAATTATATTTAATGACACAAAATAAAGAAACAAGATTACTTATGAACTAAAGGGGACTTACGTGCTATTCGTTGGCCAATGAATTAAAACTAACGTAACTAACGATGGCGGCGATCGGCGGCGAGGACCGACGCTGACGGAAGCCGGCGCGACGGCGCGGCTGGTTAGCACGAGGACTGCCAGAGGCTGCACGGCACAGAAGGATGCCCGGCGTCCACTTCTATCTCCCGGGCTGAGGGGCATCACGCAGATGATGGACAGCGGTGGCCAGCATCAAGCCCCAATGGTGATTAGCTGGCGCCGTGCGGCACGTATCGCGAAATTTTGAGATTATCCCCCTCGCGGGACTCACTACTGACGAGTTTTTAGAATATGTCCCCGGCGCGCGGCCGGGGAGAGATGCTCCTTCCCGAGGGCCGGGGGACGGACTAACTCGCTGGTCGAGCGCGGACTCCAATTCGCAGGGTGGGGGGAGGGGGTTAGGTCATCCCCCCCCCAAAGTGTGGCCACTCTGCATCCGGCCGGCAGTACCTAACTGAATTGCGATACCGGGGCAGAACGCTATTTTCTTAATCACAAAATTGTCACTTCATTTCCTTAAACACTATTATTGTTTTTAAATTGTCTTATCACTAATTAAAATTAAACTTAACTAAGATCAAACAAGCCTCCAGAGAGAAAACGTATTTTCGGTCATGTAAAATTTGTCCAGTGCAATCTCACCTATTATGCCATGAAACATGGCTATATCAACCATATTACGTATAATATAATATAAATATATACTTAGATTATAAACGCAATTTGATTTTAAAAAGAATTGAGGTTTGAGGGGTGGGGGAGTCGGCGTTCTGTTGTCTCTGGCCGTCGATGTCTTGTGTTGTGTTTTACTGTTTTAGGTTAATGCGCTCAATTTGTAGTTTCTAGTTGTTTTTAATTAACTTGAAGTCTTCGTTTGTATTATCATGATGGAAACCTTAACGAGAAGTATGTTTATAAATTTCTTCATGCTTAAAGTATTTCAAAATCAATTGTATTTGTTAAAAACATTGTATTTTCATATATACTTGTATAAAAACATTTTCAGATTCTGATAAAAGTAATCCTTCTAAAGATGAAAACGACCCGCAAGGTTCCACGCCTAGAAAAGGTATCATATCTTTTCGCACCGGAAAAACTATCGAAATCCCGGAAAAAGACATTGTAAGTAGTTTTTATTTAGTATTTAAAATTTGTAACATTTCATGTTGTCAATCTCGCGCCGGCTTATCACTAACAATTTAAAACTTGATAATTATAAATAATACATAGATGCGTATTTTATGTATAAATATATGTAAATTTATAAAAATGTTAAATGAAATGTATAATTTAAAGAGTAACTATTTTTATGTAATTTTATTTTAATACGTGTTTTTTGTTTTTATAGCTGGGTCGATGCAGATTTGTTGGAGAATTTGAAAAATTGAATAGGATTGGAGAAGGGACTTACGGGATTGTATGTGAGTAGTTTATGATGATTAATGAATGTTTGGTAATAATATTGTTGGCAATTGCTTTGTTGTTTAAACAATTTGATATTTCTTAACATCTATTGAAGATTTGTAAATCTTCATGGGTAGATGTTTTGAGGATTGAAAGAAGGCCTGAAAGATGGCAAGCCATTTCTGTTAGTTGCGGATATTGTTCCTCGGGGAATAAAAAAATATTTTGTCATTGTATTTATGTCGAGACAATAAATTTCTGTTTTGTATTATTTTTATAGATCGCGCCAAAGATAAAATTAATGGAAATATTGTGGCCCTCAAAAAGGTTCGGATGGAAGTGGAGAAAGATGGTTTACCGTTTAGTGGCCTCCGGGAAATACAAGTTCTGCTCGCCTGTAGACATGAAAATATTGTTCAATTGAAAGAGGTTCTGGTTGGGCGAAGTCTCGAAAGGTAATAAGAATGTTGACCTTATCTTCACAGATTTATGTTCATACTGTGATCATATGAACAGAATATCAGTGGTTATTATTATCCTTATCAACTTTAATAAAGAATTTATTTAGACCATAAGTTGATACTGTCCTTCCGTGGGCTTTGGAACCTTCCATGGGGGCGGTATCGGATCCTGAGGCAAATTGGGGCCATATTGGTAGTCAAGGAAGATGATAGTGGCTTATACCTCTCGAGTATAAAGATGTTAATGTTAATGTCATTTATGAAATATATTTTTGTCAGTTTGTGAAACATTTAACCAACCTATGAATGATTTAATTTTGTGTACACCAATAGATGTCACTGGTCATCCAAATTTTGGTATAATCTGGGAATACATAGTCAAGAAATTATAAATGAATTCCAGGCATGGGGCCATAGGCTATCTGACCATGTATTTAATGGCACCACAGTTGATGTGGTACCTCGGAATTGGCTATTATTTAATATCTCAGTAGGGAGTAAAAAAAAAACTGTAGATTCTTTCATCTACAGGTTTCAATATAAACATTTATTACAGTGTATATTGAAACCTGTAGATGGAAGCGTCTGTAGCTTCCGAAACTAGTCGTTTAAAATATAATACTCAAGTGGTAAAAAACAAGTGTTTTATTTATAATTGAATCATGTCCTACCACAAAGTGAATGCCGAAACAATAAATAACATAACTTTTAAATGCATTCTGGTTATCCTTCAACTTTATTTTTATTTATTGATCATTTACCAAGTACTTGATTTTAATATCTTCCAACTGGGGTAACCCATTCTAGGGAGGCATGTTTGCACTCGTATATGTTTGCTGCATATTTAGTTTTTCTTCATCACATGGTTTTAACACTGTCCATATCTTCATTCTTCTTAACCGTCGCGTTGCCATGTGGTCAATTGAGTTTTCACTGCCAATTTAAAGTTGATTTTCTTAAAACCTCCGGACCCTAATATTATAAAAAAAAATTGTAATCCTCCATTGAAGTGTTCTCAATATTTCGTAATAAAAAAAAGCAAAAAATTACTTCCTTCATCCCAAAAAAAAAAAAATTTTAAGACTGCCCTCACCTTCATTCGTGTTAAGGTAGAATTTGTTTTGCTAATATTCACAACTTTATCAAAAGTGACAAATACTTACTCGCTGTTTTGAACGTATTATAAAATATATGTTTGGCCTTTTCTCATACGTAATAATACCGATTGTGGACGGAAACGCAGCACGCAACTTAATAATATCAGAACTGTGAAAATATTAACACTTTACCAAAAGGGACAAATATTAATACGTACTCGTTGTCTTGAACGTAATATACATTTTGCCTAGGTGCCTTTATCATACGTAAAATTATAGCGCCGCGGTGGGGCGAGACAAGTTCATACTTGCTGTAAGTTGTTCATATGCTGTCTCGTCATTCTATATCAGAATTCGCATGGTTCCAGAAAAAAATTAATAATGATATGTTTTTCAAATAATCCATGTATGTTATAGACATCGATCTATTCCTAATGAAATTCCCTACAAGATGACAAATTAAATTTTGATTCATCGAGTCATATGCTTGATATTTATAGATAAAGTTAGCGGTAAACTGAATTGACCACATGGGAGCGAGTGTTTTGTTTTGAATACAGGACCTTCATTGGCTTAAAATCCGAGAGCGGTTAAATATAAATTGTGTTTGACAGTGTTTAAGGCTCGACACCAGAGAGCGCCAGCGTATATATCGGACCTCTGCGTGACACCCATGCCAACGGAAAGGCAACGTTCACTCCGATCAGTAGAAACAAGTGCAAACAACATAGCGATTCCAGTCAGAGCCAATAAAGAATGTTTCTATGATCGTGCTTTCAGCGTTGCGGGTCCGTTGGCGTGGAATAGCCTCCATGTTAGTATTAAGTATGAGGATAGTGACGTTAAATTTAAGAAACATCTGAATACTGCACTGTTCGGTCAGTCATTTCCTAGTGCGCCCTTGGAGTAATTGATTTTACAAAACGGCGCACTTAAAATACAAATCATCATAATAATAAATAAATAAGTTAAGGGTTAAGAACAAATACTAAATAGGTAAAAAAATCTTTCTATAGAATGGTTGCTTCTGTTTATATTGATTATAAATTTCTGGTGGATAATTTTTTTGTAGGCAATAAAAATCAGTAACAATTGGTAATAAGTAATCTGTGATTGAATGGAAGCGTAAACCAGATTTAATTAAATATATGTATTTAAAAAAAATTACCTTTCAGATATTTATAAAATATAAATATTATTTTCAGTATATTCTTATCCATGGAATACTGTGAACAGGACTTGGCCTCCTTACTGGACAACATGGCCACCCCATTCACAGAATCGCAAGTGAAGTGCTTGATGTTGCAAGTTCTCAAAGGATTAAAGTATTTACACGCCAACTACATCGTGCACAGAGATCTCAAAGTATCTAACTTATTGTTGACTGACAAAGGATGCGTAAAGATTGGTGAGTAAGCTTTTGTTGTTAATAAATTTTTATCATCATTAATATTTTTTTGTTAATACGCACGGGTCCAGTGAATTGTTTACCAATGTAATATATTATTTGTTCTATATTTATCTACTTGTTATATGCACAGTTTACTGTAGTACAACTGTTAATGATTCAAGTATGCCATGACATACACTCTGACATTTAATATTATTGATAAAAAAAGTAATTGCTAACCTTTGAATAGTATGTTACTTTTCCAAAGTACACTATTTTATTACTGTAAATTTCAACATCCCACATTCACCTGTATTATACTGAATTTTTCTTTTATGACCCACTGCTCAGTTCAAATATAAAATATATATCCTCTCCTTAACACAAGACATTTTATTTATAAGGAAAGTAAGAGAAACTCAAATAAATAAATAAATGTTAAAATAAATATTTATATTTTGAAATGTAACTAAAGTGCAACCATTTTGTACCATTTATATACAATAAAAACATTTAAAAAAAAATATATATAATTTTTGAGGAGGGAAAAGAATAATGAAAATTGGATAAATGCTGCAGAAATGAGATCACTGAGAAGAATGTGCAGGAAAATGATATATGATAGAATACCAAGCGACGAAATAAGGAAGAAATGTAAGGCAGATTATAAAAGGATCACTTTGATGGTTTTAATATATGGGACAAATTGACAAGAGAAGAATTAAAAATTGTATACGGGCATTGCAAATGGAAAGAGAAAGCGAGGATGCCTGAAGAAAACATGGCATGACCAAATTAATCAAGTACTAAAATGAGGCCACATTTGTAGTCGGAAATCGACAAGCATGCGTGTCATGATGTATGAATGTAGAGGAAGATCGAGAGCTATGTCAGGACAGAGCAGTGTGGTAGTCTATCCTATCTGCCTACCCCTATGTAAAACCGCGTGTTGGTTAGAGCATGGTTGCCGTAAGTATCCACAAGAATTCTATATGCTTCTGCTGCAGATTTGTTTTAGATATAATAATGTAATAAAATTCCCCGAAAAAACATTTTTTTTGGTACGAAATCCGACATGTTTGAGGCGACGTAATTTTTTTTCTTTATCTTTTGACAGTTCAACACATACTGATTTGAGGTTGAAGGTTTTGCTTTAAAATAAAATTGGTTTCAGTATTGCCATATTTGTACATTAAAAATTACAATTTCAATAAGGAAAACAGCGAGAACTTATTTCTTCCCCCAATATGAGGCCACTAGGACAAGAGTGGTCTAACCAACATTTTTTTGAAAAATTGAGTTACTGGTCTAACCCACACCTGTTTGTGACCTACTATAAAAGAAAAATTAATCTAACCACCATTTCCAAGTGGAAACATAGTAACCAACCAAAGTAACCATCAAAAAATATCCTTAAACTTTATATTTCCCAATATTTCAAAATACTATTCTAAAGACATTCACCAAACAAACAAGGTTTATCACTAAAGAAGACCCTAAACCATATAGTTTTAAAAAAAAAAATGGGGAAAAAACGTCAAATTTTCAATCGCATTGTCTAAATTTGGGGTTAGACCACTCTTGCCCTGGCGGCCTCATATATAAATCCATTCTAGAATCGAAGCTCTGATGTTAATCATTTTCAATTTGGTTAATTTTTTTTATAAAATTTTGTTTTATAATATGCATAATGCTAAAAGTGTTTAATTTATTATAATAGCGGACTTTGGTCTGGCGCGCTGGCTGGGCCTGCCAGGGAAGATCATGACCCCGCGCGTCGTGACCCTCTGGTACCGAGCTCCTGAGCTGCTGCTGCAAGCGGCGGTGCAAACGCCCGCCCTGGACATGTGGGCGGCCGGGTGTATCCTTGGAGAGCTGCTGGCACATAAGCCGTTGCTGCCCGGACGCTCGGAGATTGCGCAGTTGGAACTGATCGTAGATCTGCTTGGTGAGTTTGTATTATATTGCTTTTTTCAGTGTACAGTAATTTATTTACAAATAAAATACCAAATGTTTTTTCTGGTAGATTTTTGTATAATATCTTGCCTCCATTAAGCAATTTAAAAAAAACTGGGTTCTTTGATTAAAAAAAGACATGCAAGTATTTTTATCTTGAACCGAATGCTCCCTACTTCTGAATAAATGGTAATTAGACAACACAATATCAGAAGATTAAGGTGAATGAGACAGCAGGTGTTTCGCTTGTGTTGATTTGGCTTTTAAATGTAATGGTTGGTTGCCACCTGACATCAAGGTCGTGATCTTCTTGGAAGACTTGAGTGTCGCCTCTAATATTTAAGGTCATACCTTCTTTTACTTGTATGACTTGCTGTATGAATATGGAGGAAACTAGACGGGTGTGTCAGGATAGAGTAGTGTGGCGGTCCATTCTTTCTGCCTTCCCTTCCTGAGAAACGGGATGATGGTTTGTTTGTATCTTCTTTTGATTGTTTTGCTTTGTGGGCAATGTAATTTTCATCCTTCCTATAAATATATTTTTAATTTGAATGTTTGTTTTTATCAGGTACTCCTTCCGATGCTATTTGGCCGGAGTTTAGTTCCCTGCCAGCCCTGCAGAACTTTACTCTAAAACAGCAGCCCTATAACAATCTGAAGCAGCGGTTTCCCTGGCTATCCGCTGCTGGACTGCGGCTTTTAAACTTCCTCTTCATGTACGATCCCAACAAGAGGGCTACCGCTGAGGAGTGCCTGCAGAGCTCCTACTTTAAGGAACCCCCTCTCCGTGAGTAACTCTTTTAGGCAAAACTTGTTTCTGATGGCTGACTTATTCTACTCTATTAAACATTAGAAAAAAAATACACAAATTATTATAACGAATAACATGTAAAATCAAATGTTTAAAATTCATATTCATATTGGTTACGCCGATGTTTGTTAAATAAATGTAACTTGACACGGGCGATATTCAATCGCATTTCCGCAACTTGAAGTAGGTCGTAAAAATTTATTTATAATACTTTCTTGAAAAGAATCATGACTTTTAAGGCAGAAACATACTATTAACACGCGACGTAGCGTGTTTACTCCCACCATCGGCAACACGTAGATCTAGCTCGTCTGGATCGGGTGGCGTGTGCGCGCATGGCGTCGCGTCAGGTGTTCGTAGTGTGATTCTGTCCATAGAAAACAATACAATTTGATTCGACTCAACACGCATCACGTGGCATCGGGTGGCGTGGCGTGTTAATAGTATGTTTCTGCCTTTAGCCATGTTTTGAACCAGAAAATCCATAATATTTTTGTATTATAGTGACACCTATCTGCTATACAGCAAAGCAAACATGACATTATAAATTAGAAGTTAAGGCGTGTTTTTTTAATATGAAGTTGAAATGTGCACACCACTGCAACACAAGGTTTCTGAAACGCACAAATATGTGCACGCCGTAAACAATGTGTTAATTTATAAATATTGATGAATCCTAGAGTTCCGAAATTATGAATTAATAATTTTTTTCCATGCATGTATTTATTTTTCTCTACATGTTTCAAAAGTATTATACCTTCATCACCGAGAGAATGACATAAACTGCTATAAAATAATAATGTTATTATTTTATAAGTGTTTAAATAATAATGTTATTTTTTTTGGATTTATACGTTTATTTATTTATACGATTTATAAGTTGTATTTTTTACCACATTAAAATTAAGAAAAAATAATGTATTTGATTTTTGATCATAGTATGTATGTAGAATTTGTTTACTACATTTTTTTTTCAAAAAAAAAAAACAGGTTTGTTATGTTGGCATATAACTTTTCTTATTTCAAATATTTTTGTTTCAGCGTGTGATCCCAAATTGATGCCAAGTTTCCCCCAACACCGCAATATGAAGAACCAACCCAAAGCTGCTGGAAATCCACAAACTCTCTCACTGGGCTTACCCCCCAGTAACACTGGGGCCAATGACCAGACCAACAATCTTCCTTATATATCAGATCTTCTTAGTTCATTGGTTAAGAAAAGGAGAATTGACTAGAAGTCTATTATCTTTAAAGACAATATTAAGCGGTGATTTTTGCAGTTTCTCTTCGTGGTGTTTTCTACCCATTACTACTGTGGACACATTCCCAGAGATCATCTATATGCACTTGTAATTTTGAATTGGAAGTTATTTTTAGCAGTTTTAATGAGTGAAACAATCTTTTCAACTTTAATGTGATTACTGTGTAGTCCTCATACACTTTTCTCTTAAGTTTATATCAGATTATGAATGTGCATTGTGTATTTTGTGAATAAATAAACTTGATGCCATGTCTTTAGCTGACTTGGATACCAAAATTGTTTTTATTTTATTTATTTATTAAATTTATGTCTTAAGCCTCGCTTTGTGGGGAGCAGATTTTACAATCGATGAAAGCTAATGGGTCTCCAATGTATTGGCAATTAAAACACAGTTTATTTTGAATTTTTATATTATGTTTTATGCTAGAATATTAAAGATACACAAGGATGATATTTAAATATAAACCAATTATACCTACGGTATATTTCACATTATTATCAGTCTTCTTTTTGTACAAGCAAAATAAGTAAGAAAAGTTTGTTCATAGAATAAATATAATTTATGTGCCGAAGATTATATACACACACGAGCTTTACACAAATGAAATCTCTCCTAAATATGTCAAATGATGCATCTCAGCTTCTGTTATATTATCATCTACTAGTCTTGTTAATGGAGCTCGGAAGTGAATAATTATTGAATGTCAGACATGTTTGAACAGAACCGTAAACATTTAATACAAAGTACATATGCAATTTTTAAAAACAAATTAAACAATGGTCAAATGATTCATTTTTGATATATAAAAATGAGATGTTAATGGGACATTTAATGATTATGGCCACGTCTCACAAATTTCATATAAGCAACATTTTCTACTATACGAGTATTCAATTGACATTCGGGAGAGTTGAAAAGCATGAACATTACCAACCAAGAATAGTTTAGCCAATTTCTAAAAAATAACTTCAGGGAAGCACTCATATCCTACAAGAGGTTTATACCTAATCATTAATAAAATAATTTCTTTGATATTGCTTTGGCAACCAGGCATAAACCTAAACTTTATTAAAACAAAGGAATATTTCGTGGGTAAACTAACGCAAATCTTTAACAACATAATATAATGAGAAGTAAAAATAATGAAATATTAAAGAATAATTGTGAATCTTTAACATAATGAATCACATTGCTGGTAACTTATTCCATAAAGCCACTTATTTAGAGACTAATTCAGCTGAGGATATTTACAAAGGCTGTTTAAGAAATGCAGTTTTCACAATCTTTAGGCAAAGGTTTTCAGGCAAATATTTCTATTCATTTGTGTTATCATTGTGCACCGTAATAAAATGGTAAATAAGTATTGTGGAATTTTACTGTTCATGAATGGCTATTTCGTAAATAATCCATTCTTACTCAATTTGATTTATTCTCATAGGTGTAGCATAAGGGCTTAAAAACTATACATATTAAAAGCTTTTTTGGGGTAAAAAATTATATAATTATTATTTATTGCGAATATCGATGCACAAGTCTTTACATTACATACAACTACTATATCTATTAACAATACAAAATGAATAAAAATATTAATTCATTTGTGACTCATATTTCGAGACATCATCTATTTAAATAATATTTAATTGTGGAAAATATTTACTCAATAATAAATTGAATACAGCCTTGTTACATCAAACTATGCTCACACAAAAACAAAAGCGGTATGTAGTATTTAACACAAAGAAATGAAAACTAATAAAAAAAAAAAACAAATTGGAAATTACTCGACGCTAATTGATTCTGTCCAATAGATTCACAAATTATACAAATGCCACATATTTATGCATATTTACATAGATAGAAGTTAGTTGGAGCATATGTATACTATAATCTTCCGGATACGGTCAGAAATTACTGAACACAGCCAAAACCTTAGGATATTGTTTTTAATAAACATCTGAGTGCTAGCAATGTTGACTTGGGCTAAAGTTCTATATTTGGGTTTCTGTGTACAATACCAAATTTGAATACTTCATGCAGCCTCTGTATAAATGTATATTTAGCTTTACCCATTGTTGTTTCTGCACTATGACACATGAATGTCTCAAAGCTGACCTTTACATGGTAGAAGTCAGCAGTTTATCTGGGATATACATATATATTACATATACTTAAGATTAATAACGTTAATTATTTAAACATCACAAAATGATTATTAAATACACAAGAGTAAAATATTGAGAATAGCTGAAGTCCATAAACTCATTGTATACTTATTTAATATATTTAAAATTGTTTTATGAAAACCTATCATAAGTTGGCAACACTTTTAAAGACAAAATATTGACTATTTTAAAAATGTAATAAACTTTTCTTATTAAATTGTATCTATGTAAATCCTAATATCCAAATGGCTTTACATTAATAAAAACAAATCACAAGTTTCCAGAGAGTCCGTTTGTCCGACGAACATTTGGTTTCCTGTCCAGTTGGGAAGCCAGTGTCGGGGGTACTAGCCATAGACTATCACAGTACCTCATCAGCGCTTCTGTCACTCTGCAGTTGTTAGCTGCCATCTGCAGTTGTGATTCTAAACCATCCGTTGGCCTGATCACAAGGCTGTAAAATTATAAATTTAATAATAAAATGCCTGTTGAGAACATTAAAATTGAATTTTATTTTTAGTTGACAAGTTAACTCATTTCATGCATTTTAATATATTTTGTGTATATTTACTTGTGGGGAAATAGTGTTGGAGCAATAATCATAGCCACATTATGCGCTGTCATTTTATTGGATTCTTGGCATCGGCTAATTTGATTCATTAGCAGTAGCAGTTCTAATAAGGTGGCTCTGTGCTCAAATGACATCAATAAAACTAAAAGATTCAAGGCCCTACCCTGGGCTGGACCATCCAATGCTGAAATAATTAAATAGTAACAAAATGTGTGATTTAAATAAATTAATTTTAGTATGATAAAAAGTATACAGGGTTGGTTTGATAATTGTTTTTTTAAAGATCTGTGGTTTCTTACCGTGAGTTTGATAGAAAAGCTGAACTAGTTCTGTTGTTAATATAGGCTGAGGAAGTTCTCTCAAAAATCTCTTGAGTGTAGCGGCGACATCGTGCGATCCAGCCGCTGTTATTGCCTCTTCCACAACTTGGGGCTCAGTGTAAAAATTACGCTCTATTTCATTATAGAGAGCTTCCATCTAAAATAATATAAACAATTAAAAATTTTCATTAATCTGAGTTTAAAGTTTTATAAACAAATATACATATGTACTTGTTCCTATAAAACTTGCTATTAAAAATATATAACATATATAAATACAGTAGAACCCTTCTTAATCGGCCTCGGATCAACCGTTCCTCGAACTAACCGGCCTATCATATAATATATAGCAGATGACTCATACATTGATTGTTTAGCGAGCGAGCAAAATTTTTCCAATGAAAGCAGTCCTTCTCGACAATGCTAACTCACCCCCGCTTGAGTGACGTGGATGGTACAAAAATAATGTTATTGCCCCCAAATGTTACCAGCTTGGTACAGCCGATGGATCAAGGAGCGGTTGAGTTTTTTTAGAGGAAATAATCAATATCGCCAGTAAAGATGACTGCGAATGCGAAGACAATAGCAAAAATGCAGGACTCACAAGAAATAGGTCACGACGAAGAAAAAAGCTGCAGGCAATTTATTACAATATGTTGAGTAGCAACATGATTCAACGGCATTGGATGTAATGAATGTATGAAAAAGGAGAGACCTGGTTTTCAAAAAATCCTTTACAGGTAAAAAATAACTGATTTTTGCAAACAATGATACAGTATGAACATTAAGTTTGCAAAGTTTATGTAATTTCGATATATTTAATTATATCGTGTTTGTTTATGTACATACAGTACACACAATAAAATAAGTTGCAATAACGTCTTAATTGTTGTTTTTTTATTCATGACACCTGATGACTATGTAGGATGTTTTTGATTGGTCCTATTTTTCTCGGGAATATCGGATCAACTAGCCAAACGGGTAACCAGGCAGGTCCCGGTCCCGACCAGGCCGGTTAAGAAGAGTTACACTGTAAATACAAAAAAATATATACCTTATGCTTATTTCCAGCAACTCTTAAGATTCCTTCTTCATAAACTCTGTTAGTCAGTGCGTCCAAGAGCAGGCGGTAAATTCTTGGGACAACAGTTCCTGCTTCTCCTGCCACTAAGTGATCTTTTCGAATTAAAGTCAGGAGAGATACACCAAATACATTGTTTTCTGTAAAAAAATAAATGGTTCAATCATAAGGTTATGGATTTTTTCGTTACAGAGATAAAATTATAAATATTATGTGATAACATAAGTACCTTCTTTTCTTTTCTTCTTGTATGGTTTTCTCTTTTGGAAAGGCAAGTTATGCCTATCGTATAAAGCAGTAAGATCCAGCCATAATAGCGGAGTCAGTTTTCGAAGATGAGTTTCAGAGAGCTCGTCGATATGAACAGCATTACCGTCTTCTGGCCACATCTAAATAAATATGAAGTTTTAAAATAATGCAATAATATTTATGCCGTATTAATTGGATATTATAAATTATTCACACATTTACCTCATCGACAACAAAACTATCAATGTCTTTTTTGAATTTTTGCTCAAAACTAAGCACTTCGTGGGATGAGGCTCTCGATAGATTACTTTTGTCATTTCCAAATCTCTCCGAAGCAACGCTGTGGGCGCGGGTGACTGAAGCGTGAGATTGCTTACGTCTGTTGAACAAATAGATAATGAAATAAAGGTATATACGTACATGTTTAATCGATGATCAAATATTTAAGTAAATAAATATATAATAATTAAATAAAACTATGTTTTTTAATATTTTATACCTAAATGGTTGATTGTCTTGCAAGAATACAGTCGTAGACAATCTTTCTCTACCTAGTCTGGGCCCTTGGATGGTTCCAAATCTTTGATAACCTAGCAGTTCTATGCCCTCTGTAATAAAAACATGTATCTATAAGTAAAAAAAATACATTGCTAAAAACTTTCATAATATTATGTATACATTGAATATTAATGAATATACGTTTTATAAGTTTTAAATTTTATAATTTTTGTATGCTGGGGTATCTGGATCAAATATTCAGTAGTGTGATTAAAATACCAGATTTCTATTAATGTCAACACAGATTAGATAGAGTCCATGTGTTATTAAGCTTGATTTGTATTTTTTTGTTTATTCTAAATAGCAGATTAAGCACCTGTATTGGAGGCCACGTCCGCCCAGTGCAGCTCAGATGGCTTGAAGAGCTCATGATGGTGTACATGAAGGTAGTGTTCTGGGGGCGAGTGTGTGGCACCCTCACGGCGAGGGCTAGCAGGCAGCGGAGGCGAGCCCCCTGTGAAGGAGGTTGGTGGTGCCGAAGGAGTTCTGTATAGACTCTGCTTCGGAATAGGATAGTTGTCTCTGGAATGTGACACACTTTTATTAATAATTATAAATACACACATTTTTACATTTTTATTGTACTTACATAAATTATATTATACATTTTGTATCACACTTTCAATATGATTTTGGTAAAATTTGAATTATTTATAAAATGAAATAAAATTATGCGCGAAATTTGTTAAACCTATATTATATACAATTACATAATACTTACATAAGAGAGGTAGGATCAGCCCATTCCGTGGGGGGGCTAGCAGAACCCCCGCTCGGTAGGGAATCCAGGGAGTCAGGAGTGGCACTTCGGGAGCGAGGCTCACTGCCACTGGAGTTCTGAAATACAATTGGATTGTATGTTTACTACAATATAACCAATATATTCCTCATATTTCTCAAACACAGGTAACTATTTTTCATTTTAATTTGTTATAAAAGTGCATCGTAAATATTATATAATAAATACATGAATATTTGATAAAAAAAAAATGGCTACGTTATTTGATTGATATTATGATCGCAAATAAAAAATAATCGATTCTATAAAATTTCATTTTGTGAGAATCAAGAAATACGAAGTGGTGCAATTTATTACCCAAGGTAAAATTGAAGGAAAAATAAATGTCGGGAGAAGAAGACAATCTTGGCTAAAAAACTGTCAATGGTTCAGTTGCAGTACAATATTCTTATTTGGAGGTGTTGTATCCAAAGTAAAAATACTCAATGTTGTTCAACTTCCGATAGGAGAGGAACAAAAAAATTATATTTAACGAAAAAAAAAGCTATATCACAGTGGTATTTGTGGTTTAAAATAATATTTTTTTTATAAAAAGTATGATTAAAATTTTCCTTGATAGAAATTAGAATAAAATCACAATAAATAAGAGAAAATCGTACCAAAACTCTGTAAAATGTCAAGGGTATTAGCACCATTATTCGAATTGAGATCGAACACGTAGTTATATAAAAATCGGAAGAATAATATTAATATTGAATAAACTAAAGAATGCCAAGTATATTCAAGGAATGTTGGAAGTGAACTGATTGTGAATCGAAAATGCCGAAAGTCTCCCCATCCGTCTACTGGCCGAAGTGTTTTCCATCGGAAATGATATTTTAATTACCTGCAATTCTGAAACGCGATAAGTCGTGAGTGCATGTCACCAGTGGGCAGGTATCTACCCCGCTGAAGGTATTGATAAATTCCCTAGGAAGCCAATTAGAGCAGGTAATGGGTGACCTAATACCGAACGCAGGTACGGGTGATCCGGGCCTATGTACACAATTATCATTGTATTCGACATTAAATATTAGAAATGCGAATGAGTCATTAACAATTTATTTGAAATATGTATGAGTCTGGAATTTCCATGAGGGTGAGCAGAATGAAATAAATTCTGGAACCAATTAATTTAAATAATTGTTAAGTCTTAAAATATTGAATATTGCTGTGACTACTAGATTTACAACGAAGTAGTACTCGTATTAAAGCACCTTCGCATCCGCTTGAACGAAATTGATATAACTTTTATATGTAAACAAACTTAGCAACATTGGAATAAACGTCAACTGTAATGTATTTAATTAATAATACTTTGTTAGTCAACGTACAGTTTATGGATACATATAGCTTTTTCCGGTTGAGTAAAAGTACGTACGAATCTGTCAAGCGTATATATTATAGTATATTGGGAAATCGAAAGATCAAGGTTGTCCGAGTAAAACTCGGATACGCAGAAAAAATATTTTTCTCCAATCCAAGCAAATTCGGTTGAGTGCACTAAGTGTTAAAATACTTTCGAATATTTTATTATTTATTAAAAATTTTATGGTCATGTTAGAAATCGGAAGAATCGACGTGCGTGTATGAATGTGGAGGAAGCAGAGAGGTGTGTCAGGATCGAGTAGTGTGGCGGTCCATTCTCTCTACCTACCCCTTCGGGGAAACGGCGTGATTGTTTATTTAAAAAACTTCATTATCATTATGGCCGTCTCACCAGCGTCGACAATATTGAATAATTATTCAACCAATCTTACCCTATAATTTAAATAGTAACAATTATCCATATATTTTCTTATTGTAGATTATTAACACCCCCACTTCAGTGCATAAATAAAAGGAAGTGGACATATCGACTTTTGACTCCGTCAGTACAAGTGATGCTGATGAAACCGATCCCAATAATAACAACTCCATTGTGATATTATACATATATTTTAGTTTAAACCATTGATCACGTGGTAATTAAATTTATCGACATTTTATCGCGATTGGTGGCGTAAACAAAAAATATAAAAAAACAAAGTGTTGTTACAACGTGTGACCACAAAGTTAATGTCAATAAAAAAATACATAATAGTCTTGCAAAATGAACATTCATCACGCGATTTTAGGATTTTTTCTCCGTTATCAGAATATACAGAAACAACGGTGTTCAAACAACTATTTTTTGCTGTAATTTGTTATTAAAATAATGAAAACAACGGTTATTTTCGCTAGAGTCCTAATAAATTACAAACAAATAGCCAAAGAATTGTTAAAATTGTCAAGACACTAGGAATGATCAGGGCGGTAGCTAGGGCACAGGGCAAACTGCAGTGTTGATGATGCTTACCTCGTGTTCCCGGAAGACGTCCCTGATGTCGGGGCGGCGCGCCCTCTGGCGGCGCAGGGTTCTGTTGAGGTCCTTGACGCGGCGGCGGGCGGCGGCAGCCTGCGCGCGGGGTAGGCGGCGCAGGGCAGCGGCCACCTCCGCCTCGGGCACTTCGCGGCCCGCCAGGAAGGGCAGGGCCAGTTGTTCCAGTCCGGCGGCGGCCAGCCACTCCGCTTCCTGCTCACCTTCTGGAAACATCAATTATGCACTTGTGAAGATGTGGTTGTAATCCTTTTTGATTTTATTTGAACAGGAAATTTAATCTGTATGAAAGGCAGTGCTGACGAAGTGTGGCAATTATCAGGTTCATAAGGTTTAAGAAAATCATTAGGTTGATACGGTTTAAGAAAACCATTAGGTTCATTTGACAAGAACATTTAATCTGTATGAATGACAGTGCTGGCGAACGGTGGCAATGATCTGTTCATAAGGTTTAAGAAAACCATTAGGTTCATAAGGTTTAAGAAAATCATTAGGTTGATACAGTTTAAGAAAACCATTAGGTTCATTTGACAAGAACATTTCTTCTTTCTCTGGTTTCAATCCTGGGATTGGTTTGCAGCAATTTCCTCCATTATTCTCTTCCATTTTTCCCTGTCTTGTGCGGCTCTTTTGAGATTTGCATATGATGAGCAGCGTACGTCCACCAACAGGTCCTCCAGGTACTCTCGGCGTGGGCGTCCCCTAGAGTTTGTCCCCTCGATCATACCCTCCATTATGGCATGCAAGAGACCTTCTTGACGTATTACATGGCCGATCCATCTTGCACGCCTTTCGGACAAGAACATTTAATCTGTATGAATGACAGTGCTGGCGAAGGGTGGCAATGATCTGTTCATAAGGTTTAAGAAAACCATTAGGTTTATAAGGTTTAAGAAAATCATTAGGTTCATTTGACCAGTAAATTTAATCTGTATGCATGACAATGCTGAGAAAATGTGGCAATTTTTACGTTTATATGGTTTATGAAAACCATTAGGTTTATTTAACCAGTAAATTTAATCTGCACGAATGACAGTGTTTTGAACGGTGTAAGAAAATCATTAGGTTCAAAAGGTTTATTAAAACCATTAGGTTCATAAGGTTTAAAGAAACACTAGGTTCAAATACTAATCAAATGGGTGAAATCCAGTATTTGTCTACAAGAATTTGTATAAATTCAAAATGTTGTTGTACTAATCAAATAGTTGCGAGCAAGATAATATCTCCTAATTTCGATTTGTGACACACAAAACACAACCATATTCTGGTTTATTTCGAATTGGTTGAAATTTTAAGATTATTTTATACAATGTTATGCTCACATAAATCTTAGTATTGTAAAAAACCTCTGTCAACAGGTTCATAAAATTTAAGCGGTATGTAGGTTTAATATGTCCGAATACCGATTGAATAAAATTTTATTAACCCATATCCTTAAATAGTAGAGAAAGTTAAGAGTGGATTGAGGATAGACCTACATTTGTTTTTGGAGCTAACCAATATGCGTCCTGGTGACCCGCTGGGGCGACATAGTTTCGGGAAGTAGGCGGAAGGCAGAATTATGATGAACAAGAAATATAACTCTTCAAAGAACATTCAATGTGAAATTGCTCGTATATCTTTATATCGTATATCCTATGAATCTGTTGTTATTATCTGGATTTACGGAAGTTAGCCAGAGATATATATCTGTCAAAAGTACAAATGTTATATATCGTTAATACTACAGTAGAAGAAATTGTATTTCTAGGTCATATCTATCATACTTGACACAATACATAATTTATGCGTTTGACATTCTTTTTCGCACAAATCTTCAGAAATGAACATTCTATAATGAAAAGCTTTTCCACAAAAAATAAATCTAATGTAATTTTGAGTGTAATAAATGATTTTGAAGAATATTATTTAGTATTATGAAATAAATATCAAAAACAAATACTGCGATTCCATAGTCATCCGGCAAACTGCGTGATACCGTGTATTATCGAATGGCGGTTATGCTACCTAATATATGTAGTCAATTCTTTTGTGTCAAATCACCTGTGAATTGAATGAAATGAAACATTCCTAATCCTTACATTATTATTAATCATCGTCTCATTTCTACTATTGCTTCTTAAATAATAAATAGTTCAAGGTATTAGTTACCAAAGCGAACCATGAATCGAAAAGCAAACATCAAATTTCCTTATTGGGTTAGTAATCTAAAAGTATTATTAGAAGTGTGGAGATATGTACTAATCATTATCGTTAATTTATAAGTAGGTAAATAATTACTAACCCAGGGTGTTTGTAGGTATTGGACACAAGGCTCCCATAATTACAAAATTGTATCCACGGCAAGCACTTCAACTATTTATCCATGACTTCAACCCATATTTTCCACATTAATCACACTATGAACCTTAGTATCGCCTTCGTTAATCTATTATGTATAATATTAATTCGTACCACTTGTAAATAAACAGGCATTGTAGATTACGCTTATTTTATTGGTTCAAAATACGAAATAAACATCCAAGAAAAATCTAATGGGCGGGACTTGTTACTTCTTCACCGGAGTAAACAATTAAAGGAAAGATAGAATGTGAATTTACCAGAAGAACGAATCTCCTGCACTTACTGAAATCCTACCGAAAAATCTGAGTCTTGTCCGGGAGGCGAGTGAGGGAAATGGACTCGCGGGTATGATATTTAATAAATTAAGGAAACAAAATATTTTTTTCATTGAATCTTAGTACACGGAACCCAAAGCCCTTAGGGTTTTTTCTCCTTAGCATGCAATGTAAATTTTATGTGATTTCACATTTTTATTTATATATATTATACTTTTTTTAGTTGCATTAAAAAGTTTTATACCAACAAGATTCAAACTACTTAGACACCTCTAAAATAAGTATTTATGGGTTATTGATAAGGTAAATTATTATTTGTTTTGTTGTCCTATTACCAACTGCACTACACCTGAGATGTGGTCCTATAGAAGACTCTTTGGAATTTCCTGGAGAGACCACATCACGAATGAGGAAGTTCTTCAAGGAATCGAAGGAGGAAGGCACCTGCTCAGGACCTTGTCCGAAAGGCGTGCAAGATGGATCGGCCATGTAATACGTCAAGAAGGTCTCTTGCATGCCATAATGGAGGGTATGACCGAGGGGACAAACTCTAGGGGACGCCCACGCCGAGAGTACCTGGAGGACCTGTTGGTGGACGTACGCTGCTCATCATATGCAGATTTCAAAAGAGCCGCACAAGACAGGGAAAAATGGAAGAGAATAATGGAGGAAATTGCTGCAAACCAATCCCAGGATTGAAACCAGAGAAGAAGACTACACCTAAAGAACAGATACATAACCGCAAGTTATAAGAAAACTGCCGTGTTTAACTTATTTATGTTCCATCTAGGGATTTATTGTTCATTTGCACAAGATTTATTAATAGAAATACAGGATATGTAATAATATGTACTAGGGTAGTTAGAAAAGTTCTCGGCATCATTCATAGATGGCACCAGTACTCGCATGAAAATTACTTTCATCTTATTATTAGAATCATAATATAAATGTTAATATACGCCATTTGAAACTGCGAGCCATCCCAGCAAGCAGTTGGCTGCAGATAGTCGCTTGAATCATTTGCGGTGTGATGAAAAAATATCCCGCAGGGATACCATTCCTCGTAAAATAAAGTTTAGCGCCGACAGAAATTGATCCGAGGATTGTAAATGTATATGGTGATTTTTTTCATTCAATACGATGGGAGATATTTCATTAACATCGTTTTGGAGAGTTTAGTTATATTTCGAATTTATTTAGATAAAAAATCTATTCCATATTACTCGGCATTCCCCCGGATAGCAGCCGGAAAGGGAGATGTTCTATTTATAATCGGGTGCATCAGACAGATGTAGTCCGAGCAGTCACTAGAGACTCACCAGTGCCGGTACGGGCGTGTGATGGTAATCTCCGATCACTTAGAAATAAGCTTTGTTTTCTAACTTACTCACGAATTCTCGAAAGTATGATTCGTAGGACCGAAAACTGACGCTTAGTCTATATTTAATATCTATCTCCATTGTACTTCTTACCTAACCCTGGCTGTCGAGTGCGGAGGGTGAAAATTAATTATAAATATATTTTTATTTTAACGAAACGGCTAAATAACCAATCGTCACACTGTTTTACGAAGAGGTAGGCAAAAATGATACACAACCATATTTTTTTTTGATATACTTCTATTGCGTGAAAAGCAAAGATAAATTATCACATTAAAGGCCCAAATTGCATCCCAATAACCAGCAATGATATTAGAATTTGCTACAAACCAATCCCTAGGATTGAAACATAAAAAAATATTTTATTTACTCAAAATTCATACATTGTTATGCACACGCTGATTTTTTGAATTACTCAAATGTCTGATTTAAAATTTTTATTGATTCATACATTTTCATAGGTCTTTGCGACTTTGGGTTCCATTTAATTAATTAACATGTACTTTCAAGGGGTAATTTAGGGCATAATATAATATGTGGCTTCTTGCTCTACTGTATATGAAATTTGAAAGCAAACTTAATATACAGATTCGTCCACAATGTCATGCTTGCTTCCTTTTCGAGAGCCTTAGACGAGTGCATCAACTAAATATTGTATTACATATATTTTATTATGTATGCTCTGTGATGCGGAACTATTTTAATCAATTAGATAAATATCCAAGCGCTTCAATCAATGTGAAACGTTCGAACGTATCGATAACCTGGGTCATTCTAAATTGCGCGGAATTTAATAAGAAACAGGTTAGACAAGAAAACACACTCAACCATGGATGTTCACAGAATGCTCACATGTAGAAGATTGAACTGATGTGTATGATAATTGACCCGAGTTTAATTTTAAGAACAGGTTGAGATACCCGAGAGAAGTCGAAATAGTCTGTTCGTGCTCGGCAAATAAAAATGTCTACCGTAGCTATAACACCTTCCTTGTTGGGGAGATGCTGCGCGAATTTAAAACCTCCAATCGACTATGAACATTTTGAAAGTTTACTAAGAATGTAGGTATGTATTATATGTTATATTATCATTTCAATGTGACATTTAAAGTAATGGATATATACATTTTCGGTAAATAAATCTTATGCAAGTTAATTTAAATAATAAACATATATACGAGTATATTGTATACGTTTTAAAAGTTTGATAGTAATAATATAACGTTTTATAAACATTCGAAATAATAAGATTTACGATAGCATATGTATGTAAATTGATAATAGGAACGTGAAATACAGAGAAACAGAATGATTACAAGGTCAGTATGCGCGAGGCGACACGGTATATGTCGGTGGCCGGTGATCCGCCGTAGTTATCTTTGCAAAGTTGCCATCGATGTTAATGGAGAAATGATGAGATTGCGAAAGCGAAAGTGCAAGAAGCACAATAGTCCGGTTCCACAGAGACTGGAGCATTGACTTCGGCCATTGTGCAACGGAGTACAGCGGAGAACTGAGTACTCACTGAGCTATCGAGTACCGAGCTGCCGAGAGGCGAGAAGTGCTGTGTGATACCATTGAACCGGGACAATAATATCAAGTACAAGAGCGATTCCCACGCCAACCAGAGCTTGTACGAACATTTAGTTCACTAATAAGCATCGCATGTAACAATATCATTTACGTGACACCTTCTGACGAGAGAGTTAAGATTAATTCAGGCCATCCTCAACACATTTTATTTTGTGAAAGAAATTGAACCGGCGAAGACGTTTTAGCGAAAAATATTTCGGTTAATGCATGTTCAATTATGTACTTAAAATATGAATTCATTTTATTTTTGTGTCCGCTCGTGACTTGAACACATTTGTGGAAAACATAATATTCTGCATTCGTAAACATGTTAACGGCGTGTCAGCAGAGAAACCACAACGTGTGTTGATCTAGGAATTTTCACGCACCATCATCATGTTTTAATACTTCGATGTTACAAAACGCATTTCAACATTTCATCATTGCAATAAACGTGAGATAAATTATGCAAAATAATTAAATTTAAAAATATCTTTAGAGGCCAGCGAGGTTTTACTTACGCATTTTCTCATCTTCACTTCATTGTTTCAGCAAACCGTGTAATATTCGCACAATAGGGAGTACAAACTACCGACGATACTTTGTGGTTTCCATTGAATGTTGTGTACCAAGTAACACTTTTGCCCTTACAATCATTGCAGCTACTAAGTACATACCTTTCATAGCCTCGTCTGTTCTTGACTTTGTTTGGTTGGATTGAGTGTATGAGGAATAAGGTTAGTCTCGATTGGTACCTATTAAAG
The DNA here is from genome assembly GCA_022606425.2 of Lepidostoma basale. Lineage (NCBI taxonomy): Eukaryota > Metazoa > Arthropoda > Insecta > Trichoptera > Lepidostomatidae > Lepidostoma > Lepidostoma basale. The sequence goes on along the minus strand of JAHDVF020001235.1, from coordinate 328,464 downwards.
CATCGTCTATATCTGCCTTTGTTTGGTTGGTTACTATTCGAGACAAGTATTTCAATCACAAACATTTAATTTAACAACAATCTCAATTCGGTTTTAATACAAAAAATGTATAAATATTTTTCATAATTATTATCATGATCGGTTTTATCATCGTCGTTCGATTAACGGTTCGCGAAACCGGTCACAATTTTTTAACTTGTGGAATATATATTTTTAAATCTTTAATTGGGCTAAGAAACTGATAATGTTGAATAATACTATTTTTAATGGAGAAGTACAAAAATATACAAAAATATGTATTTACTTCTTCTGAATAATTATTCTTTTCATTCCATAGACAAAGCGGTTAATTTTGTTTAAAAGAACATTTTGTGGATAACACTCATCTCTGTCTATATAAACATGGAAAATATGAAAAGGGAAATATTTTCCTTCGGTCAAATTAAGGGTTAATATTGAACAATAAAATTGCTTCCACTACATAATGTCAGTGAAAATACAAGGCATTGATATATATGACTTTATCATCAACCCTAAATCCCCCTTCGCCCTCTTTCGGAGGAGCACTCCAGGCTATACATTTAGCCCCATCATAACAACTACAAAATCACATTTCCAACAATGTTTCCTACAGATGTAAGAGGAATAGCCATTAGAGTTGAACCTCTGTAAGCCAGAAGATTCAAGTCCAAGGATATGGGGGCTGTTGAATGACAATATTCTTAGGGACTCCATACCTTCATAGTGCTGCGGTTCTTCGTAGTAGGTGGTGGCGAGGTTCCTATACTCGGCCCAGTAATCCGCCAGGTCGGGCCCGGCCTCCGGGTAGGCCAGAGTGGCCGCCATTACTTCCTGAAAACAATACGATCTGTTAGCCGCAATAATTAATACACCAAGAGCAAGCTTATCACAGATTACGATCAATAATTTACGAGTGACAAATTGATTAACATATCACGGCGTGCATACAGTAATGCTACGAGGAAAATAGTCGAGATAAAATATCATATTGTTATTGATTAAAAGGACGATAGCGGAAGATACCGGAGTTGAATAACTTGGTGGAGGTAGAGCGGTTGACGTCAAGAGATCTATAATATTTGTTTGAGAACCAACTTCGTTTCTTTATTCACATTTACTTTGTGTTGTAATATGCATATTTAAATTATTTTCCATTTTTTAAATATTATCACAAAAATCCATTATACTTTAATCGTCAAACAGACACATTGAACATCCCCTTTCTTCACTGTAAATTTAAACTAATTAAAATTGAAATTAATTAGGTGTGAAAAGTTTATTATAAGTAAGTTACATTACGTTTCATTGCATGTGTTATTTTACAATAGTTTGGACCAGTTTAAACTAAAGAACAAGTGGAATGAGTTGGTCCCAAGCATTCCCAAAAGAAATGCCGTGGGATAGAGCCACGGATAGCTACCATAACCCCTCAAGTAGAGATATCTCAGATTTTTTTCTAAACTGAATATTGTAAGATAAGGACGGCAAAGAATATGGTTCTGGGATGAATATGTGACCAGACCAGTAAGAGCAGCAAGGGACGGTTAAGCTCAATGAATCAGACCACATGGACTTACTCCAGAGAGATGGAAAGACAGCTGGAAGTCCGCTACTCAAGAAGGAATTTTGACTGAAGGAATAACATGTCAAAATGCCTAATCCAAGAATATTAGCCATACATTGGGGGTTTGTTGGTGTCGGCTGACGTAAGGCGCCGCACAAGATAAACTTATGGTGGAATAAATATATTATTTAAATTATTTTCATTGTAAGATTCTGGAACATTTTTTTGTGTTACTTTGCGTGGGAACCCAGCACACCCGACGGCACCAACACGCCGAGTCCGTGATGATGAGACTCAATCACGGTCGCCATCGATGTAATTCCAAACTGAACACCAATTTCCACATGTGCGCGCCCCGTTGTAGGAACCGTATCGAACTATGCCTCCTCGTATAAAGTTATAATATAATATCACGTTTTATGATATGTTTTAGATATCTCCCAAAGTATTCCCTTGCCTAACGTGTTATTACTTTAATGCACAGCTGCATTATATAATTTCAAGATCCAATTTCTTCTCAACTCAACTTCTGTAAACTATTACAATATATTTCTATCATCTTATTACGTTGAAATGTTCTTAATTTACTTGGGACATTCACAAATTAAATGAGTGTGATTTTCATATAAGAATTAAAACGCCATCGAAAAAAGTGTTAAATATGGGGTTTGCATATTTATAATGAAATAATATTTGACATAAAACATTTGTTTTAATTTTTAAGAATATGTTTTTATTGTATATAAATGGTACAAAATGGTTGCACTTGTATTGTAATATAAATATATATTTAAACATTTATTTTAGGAGAGGAGTATCTGGAATGTCACTAAAATTTAATTGATGTCACGAAAGAGTCACAGTTCACTACATTTTCAAGTTTTTGATAGAAAGTTTATATTTATTGTATGAGACCTGGTTTCTGAGTTCTTCCGAGAGGGAATTAAACCATTTTTGTCCATTAAATTGAAGATGATGCTGGGCTGTGGTTGTATTTACTTTTTTAAAAACATAATGCATCCCTTGCTCCTTGGTCGTTGACTTAAGGTAAAGTAATTATTTTCTGTTTTTAGTTTAAAAATCTTCAGTTGTTATTCTGCCATGATGAAGCTTGGGTCCAAGCGAAACTAGGTAACCATACCGTCTTAAAATACATTTTTAAATTTTGTTTTATATTTTTACATATAGATTTGTTAAAAACTCTTTGAGTAATTGTTACCTCATATATCTAAAAAAAATATTTCATTGCCATCTAATCCTGTATGATATGGTCAATTTTCAAATGAATTAATAATTGTAGTAGAAAATTGTATAAAAATAAGTTGTGTGAAATGGGCAAAAGATGAATTAAAATGATTTATAATCGACCCTTAGACTGCCTGAAAGACTCCTAGATGGTTTCAACGCCCACTTTGTAAACCTGTCTTATTATGAATCAATTTTTTTATTTTCTAAGCACTAAAGTCGATATTATATATCTCGCGTATATAATACATGCACCTTCGGACGAAGGTTGTCTGTTGTTCTATAACTAGGTGTGAGCAATAAATTCATTATGAATGACAAGTACGACGGTCAATTGTTACTCGTGTATGCAATATCATTATATTCTAAATTTATAACTGAATACTTAAGATGCATTAGTTTATTTGCATACATAATGCTATTCATACATAAGTAAATAATATGGTATTTAGACAGAAAATAATTGTATTTGCATAACTATTATATAAAACCAAATATAAATAATTATTTAAAAACTCGCCCTAACCTTAACCCTTCTTAACCCCGATAGTGCGGCTAACTACATTTGCAGTCCAAAAATATTGGCTTCGAATTGCGAAATACTACATTTGCAGCTCATTTTCGTAACATATGATCCTTTTGTACGCAATGCTGTCGTAAAAGATAAAATTACGCGTTTAGAGATTAATTCATAACAATGGCGTTTATGTTATGAATCATTCTAATTATTCTTATTCATTATGAAATACATTCTATGATTAGAAATTACATATGAAAAAACATTAAATTGTAAAACTTTAAATTGGTAAACAAGTTTCTTGCAAAATGTACACAAACACTGAGTGAAGTTATTAATCCCGCCACAACCCCGATCGCCATCTCAACACACGGCTTCATAGTTATGTGATTGCAACCATACAATTAGTATGGTTGCAATAACATTGTGGCGTATCACGACAAAAAAGCGACACATTAGTATGTTTCTGCCTTAAGAATGAAAACATATTTTTCAGCACATTTTTTTTTAACGATAATGTAAAAATAAAAATATTCGCCATTAATATTTGTATGTTAACTGTGTCAGTATATTTCGCGTTGGATTCCTGTGAAAAATAACAAGTATCGTAAAAAATAAACAGTTTGCTGTGTTCGGTAACGGTTCACAGATAATGATGAGCAAATTACTATAAGTGTGTTGTACAATGCACACAGAGACATTACCAAAGCAAACCTTAATTTAACCTCTTTGACACCTTAACGATTGTAAGCCAAAGCAATAAAAATTCGAGGAGTAGGTTAGAATTTTAACGTTCGGCTCTAATCATTGGTTTACACCACTCAATGTCAATACGGTCGTCGGGAGGTTGTATACGTACTTGCAGACCAGCACAAAGTCATTGGCGCCCGGTGCTTTATGCAGTATAACGTGTACAATTTCTATGCAATCATATTTAAGAATATTTAAACACAACTAAGTAAGTAATTAACTAACCATCACGCTGTCTCCCCTAAGGGGTAGGCAGAAAGAATGGACTGCCACACATAACCGATGCGGCACTCCATCCTTTTCTTTTCGCCCCCACGTGTGATGGATTGCAAACCTCATCGCCACCAATAGGCATCTCCCGTGCACACTTCGATCGTCCAACGTCCACAAAATAAAATAAAAAAATAAAAATAATATAACACATAATGTTCTTTTAGATGGTACACATGTTGTTAGCTAGACGATCTGGACTTTTGTGTTTATTTAATTTGTATTCCACATATCCACCGTTCTTTTAAATAACTGTAATTAGGCACTTAAAACAATTCAACTCAAGCAAGAACTTCAAAATGTTATCAAATTTGATTCCAATTTTTATTTAAACAATTATCAATTGAATGTGATAAAAAATATTGTATTATGATCATTTATGGAAATCATTTATAATTGTACTGCGCGATTTCAAATTTTTAACATTCAACTTATTTAGCACGTGAGCGAACTATGCAAGCGTAATTCTTCAGGAATCCCTATGTTTTGCGAATTTTGTATAACTCATTGTATATTCGCTCATGTTAGAGAAGGTTCAGAAGAGATTTCTGAGATATCTCTACATGAGAGAGTTTAGTAGCTATCCGTGGCTTTATCCCATTATCAGAAACCAACCTGCCTCTGGTGTTGCCGGTGGGGAGAGCAATCAAACTGCTGAACATGATCGCTTCGGAGATCGACGTCTTTCATATTCGTGAATGTACGTTCAGATACTCTTGACTTTGAATAATATTATGTATTCCTAATGTCGAACTATCTCTCTTGCGTTCCTGGCATTATATATTTTTTATGTTTTACCTGTTTTCAATTTTTGTTTGTAATATCTTTGAGAAAATAAACTGATTTGATTTGATTTGATATGATAAACACATGTTCTTTACCTGATACGATTTCCGAAGGATTATCTTTCACATATTTATATATATATTTTAAAAATATTTAAGACATTTTTGATTGTTACAAGATATAAACAAGCATAAATATTTTGCTAAGACGTTTTTACTCCGTGCGCGATTACTTGTAAGTTCATAAACGCGTGGAGAAACCGGCCCTGCTCTGGTTGATGTTTTATCAATTCCACGCAAGGCAGTGCCTCTCGGCGCGATGCCGATAAATACTGCTCGCGAGACGGGTGTGTTAAGGTAATGAATCTAATTGAAGACCAAATAAACTTCTCTTTGACAGCATTCTCCGTAGAAGCCGTTGCCGGGTATCCTCGTTTACTGTTTACTGAACACACTCTCGAGCCTGATATTGAAGTCGCGCATACTAAATGAAGTATAGAACATTTCCAAGTATTTGGAGCCTGGCCAACGCCGATAGACAAGGCATAACACAACCACAAGAATGTGTAATATGATTATTTATTATATCAACCACCTGAATCAAGTGCTAGAAGGAATTCACGAGAGCTTTCTGCATGCGTACAAGGTGTTCCAGTATACACTGCGGTAACTTCTACTTCAAGAACGAGAGTAAATCAATTTAATTGTACATGTAAACATTCAATTAACTATCGTGGGTATGGAGATAGGATACCTAACGGAGAGATTCGCAGAACCTGCAATGTTGATGGCATTGTGAGTAAGAGTAAGTGACTGCTTCTCAGGCTTGAGAAGATGATTCTGGAGGGACCGCGTTGAGAGGATGGACCCAGCAAGGATTCCTAAGATCGTGATGCACGAGACCCCAAAGGGCCGCTGATCAGCAAATAGAATTGGGCGTCTTCGTCACAGGACAATTGATATCCTGTCCGAACAGATCGTACGATCTACAGAAAGAAGAAAAATACTTCTGAGTTTTTATTTTCTGCAGAATCACGTTTTAGGCGCAATTATTTATAAGTTCTTGTAAAAAATATATAATACAGTTTTTAATATATTAAAATATTGGTGTAAAAATAATAAATTCGGTTGAAATATGACGAAATGTGCGTTTTAAAGATTACATTAAAAGTAAATGTATGTAATACTTCATATACATACTTTTTATACATTACAGTATTAAAAAATATTATGAGAACCAATTATTTTAAAGTAAAACTTGAAGATGCGAAGTGTCAATCGATAGTTTAATATCTACAATAAATCTCTTAAAAATTATTAATTCATAGCATATTAAAATTGATTCAGCTTATAATACAATAGATTTAAAGTTATGAACCATTTAATTACTTCTGATAGATAATTTAACTCTGAAAATTAAAAGTATTAATTAGAACTTGGAGCATGTTTAAAGACAATGTTTCTTATAGTTAAAAGTACCTACGTAACAATATTTGAATCAAGGTTATATCAATCTGATGAAAACAAATGTATGCATTTTCCTGCATGACTGAAAAGTAAATTTTATTAAATAAAAAACTAAGGCTAGAAAACACATAATGTGTATATAAAAAATATAACCTAATATTGCATATAAAGGTAAGTCATTGAGAAATATATACCTTTGTATATACCTATACTTGTATATCGGTAGTTGTCCGAGTTATATAACCATTTATTGCATTATTTACCATGTATCTACATACGAATGATGTGTTATGTTCTACAAATGTCATGAATTTGATTAGTGGCGATTATAATACTATTCACGTATCGAATATATGATGTAAAGTATTATTCATATTGAAAATAGGACATATAAATATTCAAGGATTGTTTAATGTCACTCACAATCAACATGCAGGTGTATGATAGATACATTCAATAAATATTATGTGATTAAGTTTTATAAGTTTAAAAGGACATTGGCGATAACACGACAAAATTATATGACTTAGCGATAAATATATCTAATCCTAAAAATAATACTAATGCCCTTTGAGAAGAGGAATAAGATAAGAATGCCATTGTATGACAATACGACGAACTCTATAGAAACTATATTGATTCTATAAATTGAAGCAATTTTTTTTTATTACAGCACAAGTCTAACCTGGAATGGAAATATGATATAGATCAAATCAAAATTATTATAATAATTATGTTAATATTAAAAAAATTACTGTATATTAAACAATGATGTAAAACTCCAGATTAAAAAATTAATTCGATTGAAAACGTATGTTCTCTAGGAGATTTATTGTAGTTTAGGGGATGACACGTTTCGCCTCTCTTAGGTATATGTTTGCTAACACATTTGATAATGCCATAGAAAGGCGAAACATGTCACTTTCCTAAACTGTATTTTAATAAAACTTCTAGAATACAGACATTTTTATTTGTATCGTAAAATACTTTATATTTACAGAACACTTTATTTAATATATATGTTTCGGATGGTTCTCATTATCCCTTGATGTAATAATCTTAACAATACAATAGTACAAAATCATTTTTTGAACAGTAAATAAAAGGGGGTGGAGTTAAGTACGAGTATATAGGTGATTAGTGGAGTTTAGCATTGAATCATTTACAAGTCGTTCATACTGCTCTCAGATAAGCGTCAGATAAGTCAATAACACGACGGATTGAAACAAATATTGTATTAATTGACTAAACTATGTACCTACAATTGTTCAAAATATGCCAATCATACCCAACATATTTACTAAAAAACGTTTTATTAAAGATGTGCAATTTGATAGCAGCAATTCTTAAATTCTTTGTAGAGATTCGTACATAGGTTTGGCATGGACATCTATAAGACATAATAACAGGGCAATAATCATGCATCCAAAATTGTCTGTGGGCAAATTGTGTGATAATGACGAGACAATAAAAATAAATAATAAACATGTAATTTCATGATCACCGGTGGCGATACCCCCATAGAAGCCCAGAAGCCCAGTTTGCGTAAGAAATTTTGAATCAAACCCCCCAAATCTAAGTAATCATGCCCCCGCATAAACCAAAAATCCACCAAATAACCTTCCAACAATGTTCCCATCAGACGTAAGAGGAACAGCCACAAGAGCCGGACCTCTGTAAGCCAGAAGAGGTTTTGAGTCAAAATTTCTTACGCAAGCCGGGCTTCTGGGCTTCTATGCCTATATACCATCATTATAAGCCTCTATCTGTCGATCTATGTCTGTCGATCGTGGGAAATACGCATCTTTGTCGTACCTACCGGCGCGTCTGTCGTCCCTGCATCGAAGTTAGGAACGTTTTGGGTGTCTATCGTCAGAGCTGTGAGCGACATGGTCTGCCTAGCGTCATTTTAGCACCGCCACTCTTCTGATAATGTCCGACATTGTGTGTATTTACTATATAATATTATTCGCGTCTACAAAACTCAAATCATTCATATATTAATTATGTAAATTAAAGATTTGAATTATGTAGCCACGGCATAGATCAAAGAGTACCTTTGTGTTTTATTATTATAGTTTTTTTGTTGTTCTCAACTTGTAGCAGCAATATATAGTGAATTAGTTTCGACCTCATATTCAACTTTTAATCAATTTCGAATTGTGATTTCCCGGCGACCTTCGGTATTTTCATTAAGCGACAATTATTACCTGCCTGTGTCATTAGTAATCAGTTAGGCTAATTAAACAGAACTCAAAATAAAAGAGTCAGTACTACACGACATGCGGTGCATGCGGCTCATTCCCCAAGGCTGATTCAAATGCCAGGTATCAAGTATCGGCCAGTCTAGTAAATACACACAATTATTTGAACATGAATAGCTAAAGTGGACCACACGATTATTACATGTTAGGTCGTATTACAAACTGCAAGTAAGTTATGTAACTTACACGGTGGTCCAAACCCAAAGTTATTTAATAGAGAACTCACTGCAAGAGTATTTTATCGATATTAAACTAACTAACTAACTAACCAACACGCCGTCTCCCCGAAGGGGTGACAGAAAGAATGGACTGCCACACTTTTCTTTCCTGGCATATTTCTCTCGCTTCCTCAACATTCACTACATCATCGTGTCATGCACGCGCGTCGATTTCTCTGACTCCTCACGTGGCCGACATTCAATATTTGATTTATTTGATCGTGCCACGTTTTCCTCGGTCTTCCTCTATTTCTGGTTCCATTTACATCATTAACATATAATTTTTTTACCATTCTTTCTTCATTCATTCTTTCCATATCGTCACCTGAGAGTAAGAAGGTTCCAACTGACAAAAGTAAAAAGCTGAGAAAAATGAAGTCAAAGTTTTGTTGGTTTCGGGTATGTATCTTGGAATAAAGGGGTTTTATTCCAATTTCCAGAGATTCTTTTACCGAGAAACGTGTAAATTTTGTCTGGCAACAGTTGGAATAATAAAGTTATAAGTTTAAATTAATCCTTCTTCAGTGAATCGCGTGTTTTGAATGATCAGATGGAACTTGATTCTTTTCGTAACATCAAAATGACGATACTATTACATGTTTTTTTAATTGTACGTATAGATAAGGTTAGTAAGAACCCTTTTCACGAAAAAAAGCCAAATGTGAAATTTTGTTAGTTGGAACCCTCTTACTCTCAGGTGACGATATGTCCAAACCATCTTAATGATCCTTTCATTATTTTGTTCATGACACCATCATTCGCACCGCATTCACTTCTTATATTTTCATTCGACACTCTATCATACGCAGAGTATCCACACATTCGTCTAAGAGATCTCATTTCTACTGCATTTATTCTACTTTCATCCTTCTTTTGCCAGTTCCATGCTTCGCTTCCATACATAAGGGTCGGTAGAAGAACACCATTGTGCACTGCCATTCTAGCTTTTTTGGATAGGTTTTTGTTTGCGATGACAACTTTAAGTGCACCATTCACTTTGTTGCCTGCCCCAACCCTTCTTTCAATATCCCTCTCCACTCGCCCATCTCTTGTAAACATACTACCTAAATACACAAACTCAACTACTTGCTCCAAATTTTCACCATTCACGCTAATGTTGCAGACTGTCATGGTTTCTTCCTTTTCAAAAATCATTACCTTGGACTTATTAACATTCATCATCAGATCATTTCGCATGCATAACTCATACATACAATTCACCAGGACTTGTAGTTCATGCTCGTTGTCTGCAAGAAGGACAGCGTCATCCGCATACAAGAGACAGCTTACTGACACTCCGCTCATTTTGGCACCTACATCCAACCCTTTCAGCTCTTTCATACATTTGTCCATATACAGATTAAATAACCATTAAAGTTATTATCTTATGTCTAATGATGTTTTGTTAAAGACAAAGTATAGTAGCTTCGACATGGGCCTGATTTTTTGTCATTTTTGTAAAACTAAAGAAGCCAGAAACAGCACTAACTGGAAAATTTGGCCGAAGAGTGATTACAGCAAAAGACTCTGAATCTCTGCAGATGAAAGGATTGAGGCTTACGCTCCCGAAGAATGTCCGATTTATTAAATTCTTATTTTTATTAAAATCTCTTGTATGGTTTCCTACTATGCAGCGCACATCCAACGCATTGACAGAATAAACAAAAAATACATTCACAAAGCATATCAATTTAAAAATGTATTTGTCATTTTCAGACTACGAGATCTAGTTATTTTTTATTCCATGGACATCCTTGAAAATAGGTGAATAGTTCACGTCGCAAGGTTGCTCTATGGAATCAAGTACATTAAGATAACCCCCCACTCCCAAGCATTCAAGCAAATCGACTATTATATCCCTTTTGTACATCGCGAATCAAGTATTCTTCTCTCACGCTTATCGCACTAACTACGCTCAAAGCGGGTCTATGTACCGAATATGTGACAGTTACAAGACAGATAGACAAATGATTGGAGCATCATTTCAATATACACATCATAAATTTATAGGCGGATTAAAAATGCAGCTATTTGAAAGGTGTCATAAAATTTAAATTTTAGTTTGTAAGGGTATGTAATCTTGAATTCGTTGTATATTTTAAATATATTTATAATTGGCCCTATTGAATTGAGATAAAATTACGAATTTGGTATAACACTTAGGTACTTTGTTAACGAATTATATTTTTTCAGGAAGTATTCTAATACTTTCTGAATACCGTGTATACGTAGCGGTATGAATGAATGATTGAATAATTTCAATTTTGTAACAAATAATAGATCACAGTTAGATCCCCGCAGTACCGGGAGTATTTCCTTTTCCATGATCATTGTCCAGTTTTTGTATAAGATACCTTTTACTTCCTGGAAAACAGATGTTAGAAGCTTTGACTTACCGACCGAACGCAATGAATGAACAAAGTACTCGTACTTCGGCATCAATATAAAAGCGAAATTATTTTTCTATGTACACATCAAAAATATAATAGATAATATTCGTTTCATTTATTTCTGGGTCTTTTAAGTAAGCCAACAATTATACATACAACGTTATGAATAATGTAACAATTCTTTTGTAGCCCCCTTTCAACATGTTTTCAATAAAAAAAGCTGGCTAAAAGTATGCATTAGCCATGTCTAAAATCTGAACAAAAACATTCATACAGATTTGACAGGTATTATTAGTTATTACTTATTAATAAAAAGCAATTTAAAACAAACGAAGTCAAAAGTGAAAACAAGTTTAATGCTATTAATAAAAAGGGTAAAAAATCGGCAAACACTCATAATGATTAACCGCCCTACGCCTGCCCCTTGTAAAACGATCATATTTGCGAAGACTTGTACATAAGTGTTGGCACACGCGCGTATCCCTAACAGTTTGTACATTTTAGGTACATTACTTTTTCTCAAGGGCGCGCAAAATGGTACAGTCAAAGTGAACGTATCACGTACGTTCAAATACGTAGGGTGGTTAAAACCATTAAATGATGATTTAAGACAAGCGTCTAAGACCGATTGACTTGATATTCAAATTGACTGAACAATACAAAACAATTTGTCTCTCTCGCGCTCGCGAATATAAAATCAGCAAGAGTGAAAGTGTGCGTGAAATACTCGCATATGCTTTAATATTTACACTTTGATACGCGTTATTGAGCCACTAATGTGTCACAAATGAAATAATTTAATTGTATTGGTAATTTATATCCGATTTTACATAAAAAATAGTAATTCTCAAGTCAGTATTGATTGTATAAAAATATTAATGTTAGAAGTGATGTGAATCGTTGAAGTAAAATAGGCACAAAGTACAAAAAAATATATAAATATAGGTACCAACAGTTTCGTTCTACATGACATATACAACGAAACTACGAACTTAATTTTTTTAGTACCTACTTAGTGCCAATTTTACTTCTCTGTAAGCGCGAAGATCAAAGATTACTTCAACCATTCATGTGTATTAGCTACACAGCATCGGTGATGTAAGGTCAAACAATGAAGGAGAAATAATTAGATAAATAATCTATAATGTATTCGGTCGTATTATTAATACCGAATAAGCCAATCACCTCTCCAGGTAATTGATCATTGATACAAATATCACGATATTAGTAATGAATAATCCCGCTATAGCTATTAATAACAGAATGTTAGCCGAGCTATTGTGTTCTGCAAGTATTTCGGCTAACCTAACACGGTTCAGGAACCCCGGACTTTGGCGCCATACATCATTTTAATTCACAGTTAGCAGGTTAGCACATGCCGTCATACACATTTTAGTTTCATAGTTGTTTATGGTCAACCAGTGTCATAGACAATAAAACAATACATTCATAGCTCTATATTTATATTAATTTAACGATACGCTTTTGTTTCATTTGCAATTGTAATACTGGGATACTCTGTGCGGTGTGTAAATCTAAATATAGATTGTATGTCAATTAAAAATATATACAATATATGGTACATTATAAATGTGACTTTTTAATTGTAAACATAAAATAAACAATCACAAAATGTTCCATATAAATAAGTAAAACACAATGTGCATATTAATAAACGCATATGTATATATCGCCTCTTGGCGAGAATAACGTGACATTTCGAAAATCAAATCCGCCGTGTTCAACTTTATTTTCTATAAAAACATGGTATTTTAAAAGTGAAAAACAGAGAATTTATAAGGGAAAGAGACAACACAACAGTGGTAATATTCTGTTGTCACGTTGTCTCTTTCCGACGGGTATCTGGTTTCATTTTTCAATTTTTCGAGATAACACGTTATTCTTGCAAAGAGGCGATATTATTGTAAATATATAAATAAGGGGGAGTAAGGGGGATCCGATTGACTCTTCGAGCGGTGCATGGCCATCACCCTGGTGATGGTCATGCTACGCTGGAGGATTGATCTGATCCCAAGTACCTATCCACACCTCCTCGACTTGGTCTCCCCTGGAAACAATGCGAAATGTTAAAGATCGAGTGTGAATAACGCCGGTGGATAATATTGATGCATAGGCTAACGTGGAAGGACACCTCGCCAACCCGTCTGGCAAGCGTGGCGTTGTAATGCCAACCACCCCCGTATGACATGTCATACATGGAGAAGTATGGGGGAGGCCTATGTCCAGTAGTGGACGACAACGGCTGTTAAAGAAGAAGAAAGAAATATAAACATTAGTTATGTCATCATTATTCTTATATTGGATGCCATTTGAATATCGGGTGCCTGTTATCAGCCTTGGTCCACTAATTGTGATACATAGTTTAATATAGAAAATATATAAAAACGCGAAAAAATCACGGGAACTTTATTCTTATTTTGGATGTGATTTAAGAATATCAGGTGCTTGTTATCAACCATGCCCCAGCAATAGTTACTAGTTTTTTCGAGACATAATTTAATACAGAAAATATATAATTGATCTAATTTTAACATTATTTATCTATTTATTCTTCTTTTAATTAAAATAATCTTAGAATATTCGTATCGAAACAATGTTTATCTATTTATGTGAGTTTATTTATCACGAAATGTACATCATTTGAAGGACAAACTAGATTGTAGTGTGTATGGTTCCCTCGTTGAAGGTCTTCGAAACGCATCGATATAAATAAGCACGGTAGAAGAAATATCACGTTGATTAAATTATAATAAATATATACTATAGATTTCAGCAGTATTTTCAATAATTTTAATCAATGGATTTAAAATTGATTATACAACTCTAATGCAAGTATAAACTAGCTCATTATTATTAAAGAACTTGGCCATGTTCAGGCTTGAACCCAAATCTTCTGTATCAGAAGCAAAGCGTTTTGTCTCCTAGACCACCACCTGATATTAAGTATTAAATATTGAAGAAATCATATTTTGAGGGCTGGCATATCTGGAGCTCTAAAATCCAGAATATGCAAAAACAAAGACATGGCCATTAAGAGTAAGATGAGAATCTATAAAACATGCGTAAGACCAATAATAACATATGGCGTCGAAGCAAGGGCAGACACAGTAAAGACCAAACAAGTTTTGAGGACTTCCCGAGGACGATAGCAGGCAAGACACTGAGAGGTCGCGTGAGGAACACCAGAATAAGATAAATATGTGAGGTTGAGGATATTATAAGATGGAGCAGACAGCAAAAAAGGGACTGGTACGGTCATGTTCAAATAATGGACACCACCAGACTCCTCTAGGAAGGACAGCCTTCCAAGAATCTACCTCACAGGAGGAGCAACACTCTGGAGAACAGACCACATAGGTCTACAACAAGGAAGAAGAAGAAGATATTTGAAGGTAGGGAAATTTATCAAAATATTTTGATAATGCTGTATCACGGCGAAAGATATCAATCGTGTATAATACTCATATTATAAAACTTCCAGAAGAGTACAGTAAAGGCGTTGATAATGGTTGTCAAATCAGAATGAACATTTAATAAAATTGAATGATATTTCGAAGCTGGTAAATGCAAAAAATTCTGCCCACATATCTTGATCAACTTGAGATGTCTAATTTGTTAGACAAATTAAAAAGTCAGATAGTTTCGTAACTACTTGTTAATTATTAGAACAGAAGTCAACACACATGTTATATATAAATTTATTACGGATATAAAAAAAAAAAAACAGTTAAAACTAACAGGGACGATGGCCTCCGTCTGGAACGGGTATATCATTAACAAAATTTGCGACTGTGAGCCAAAATATTCTTAGCTAGAGATGGCGGTGCAACTATTCATAATGCTTTAAGAAACGCATTGTAGTACGAGTATTATACAACAGGTAATTCACGGTCTGGTAAGATTTTAGTCATTTAAAGTGAACAAAGCGTGTCGCGTCGCAGGATCGGTCATAGATTGTATGCTGAACGTAAGAAATCAATTTTGTATACAAGCACAATGCATAAAATGTTCCGCTTCAATAATCAATTAAGATACCTGTTTTTTCTGCAAGTTAATATCGTCTTTACGTGGAAAAAACGTTATTAGTTTTAGTGCAACAATCGTTAACACATTGTTTTTTGTAATAGTTATGCTTCTATTATGTACTGCGTGGAGAAAAGTACCACCTTCTCCAACTGATTTTGGTGAGGAAAATTGATGTCCCGGCTGCGGAACGTGAGGGGTAGACCGGCATCCGAAGTGTGGAGGAGCTGTTCCGAGCGGCGCAGGACAGGGACAGGTTCGCCGAGGTGATCGCCAACGTTGGGGGGATAAAACAGGGCACTTGCAGAAGAAGAAGATACTTCTATATTCCTTCAATAAGTACGAGAATAAACACAAATGTAATTATGTAATGATGAGACGTCAAATGAATCCATTCTTATTAGTATACATTGTTTTAACTACCAATAACTTGTATCCATCTATTCCCAGAATGGTAGACGATAGATGGAGCAGAAGGGTGGTGAAGTGGAGACCTCACGAGTACAGAAGAAACAGAGGGAGACCCCCCACACAATGGTATGGTGATATTCGAAAAAATGCTGGTACAGGAAAGACACAAGTTAGGAATACGTGAAGAAGTATGAGGGAGGATAAGGACATAGGTCATAGTGGTCTCAACACCTTTATGGTACTCCCGAACTGGCGCAGATACAGCGCCAGGCTACATACAACTTTGCAGTAGTGTTGAGGTCTTAGCCAGGCTGACACGACACACTCCATTGGTTCCACCGCCACACTCTGTAGTTCGTAGCGTGACTCAGGTCTAGGAACAAAAAATATTACCGGCTATCGACAGCAAAAAAAGGCGCCGTAAACTTATTCACGATAGACTGAATGGAAAGGCGAATTTGGATGGAGAGAGATCTTCGAATATTAAAACGAAAACGGACAATTTCAATCGTTCATGTATGCTTGAATTTTCACAACAGAAAGAAGAATTGACTTTTTAGATATAGCATAATATGTATTGTTTAGAACAAATAATACTATTTAACAAATCCAATCTAAAATCAAAGATGATATTACGCAATTAATATCATCATATTTTCATGGTTAAATGTTATTTGAATAAGATTAGTTCCCATCAATCGACGACGAGTATTATTAAAAATTCATATAAAAAACAGTAATATCGGTATTTTTCATTAAAAAAAATCTTATAAAAATGAGTATATTAAATTATATCTCTTTATTACATTATTTATTGCTGGATTACAATCCATATAAGATAAAGGGATATATTTCAATAAAGTTTTTTATATTTTTTCATTAGAATGATATAATAACTTTTATTCTACTTTAATGCACGTTTTAAAAAGGCCATGTTTTGCCTTTCCACTCTCTGAAAATATTATAAAATGTAAGTGTTCTTTGTGATTAAAACATAAACATAATTTATCGTTATTAATCAATAAATTTGTACGAATAAATGAACGAATGTTTTGTATAACATCATGAAGTATTTCCATTACATTGAAATGCACCAACCGAAAGTCAGTCAAGAGCAAGCAGCCTCTGTAAAGTAGACGGACCGGTAGACTGCTCTCAGAAAATTTCTTTCTTCTCCCGAACAATGTGTAATGGCTGACGATCATAACAAAGGCCGTGTGGGTACCCGCCCTGCCTGCCTTATCATTATACTAATGTTTTTTTGCTCAATTAAAAACTGGACTCGACGGAATCGAAATAGTAGAACTGGTTTCTAGTCACGGCTGAGCTCACTGCCCAAGCGCAGCACGAGTGCGGGCGACGGGCCTTCGTTGGGCAGCACGGGGGAGCTTTTCTCTTCGTCACAGTGTATAATGTAACTTCATTATTTATTTTAATATGACCGGAGACTGGACATTCGTTATTGGGCCTTATCCTTGAACGTATTTCTGACTACTTAATTATTGAATATACCAGTTGTAAAGGGGAAAAATTAGCTCAAGGAGAAAATCCTTTACTCGGAACATGACTTATAAAAAATATTATAAGTACCTATCGAACGTTCGTTTCTAGCAAAGTGTTTATAAAATGATTTATGTATGCAGTTCAGAGTGTGAATTGGTGTTGCAACTAATTTTGTAAAACATATTTTAGCTTTCACTGCAAGTAATATGCTTATGCGTGTTTTCAGGCTATAAGCGTGTTTAGTTATTAAATAAAAAGTGATGTTATATCTTATTAATATGATTATTTAAAAATACAGATATTGAAGTCACTTAAAAATAAAACAGTAAAAATATGACATAAGTAAAATATGAAAAAAAAAAGATTTAAAAAAAAAGTAGGAAAACGTGACCGATGTACAAAAGAAGAGGTTATAAAATCTTATTAATATAATTGAAAAATACAGGTAGTTAAACAACTTAAAAATAAAAACAGTAAAAATATGACATAAAATATAAAAAAATAGAAAGATATTGAAAAAATGTAGGAAAACGTGACCGATGTACAAAAGGAGATTATAAAATATTCAGTGAAATTTATATTAAAAAAGAAAACACTATTCCAAGGCACAAAGTAGTTATGGGAAAACAGAAAAAAACCAATGAAATTTTCTTTATAAAATATATTAACTTTTATTGTATTCGGAATTAGAAGAATTATGAACTTCTACCAATAAATTTTAATAAATAAAATAACAACTAAAATACCGACATTAAATAATGATGAATAACGGAAGCATATAAAACACATTAAATTGTTAAAATATATAATCAGGAAGCAGATTAAAATGTTACATTTTTAAAGCATTTTCGTTGCCTATAAACATTATCAATATATTGGTATTATAGTATGAAGAAAACGAATAAGTGTATGTGCGGGTATTTAAAAAAAATCCTTCTATATTCCGCTCTTTGCTACTCCGTTCATCATACATATTTACCTAGAAAAAGTTGACAATAAAAGAGCCGAGGTTTGAGGTATCTCAGGTAGGACTGTTTACCTTCGCGCGGACGCAGCATCCCGGGATAATAAAAAAAAATGCCGTAAAGGGAACAGATTGTTAAAGCGTCTTCCATTATAAATAATTCCACAAACCCTGATCCTACCAGTTGGTAGGTGGTAAGCAAGGTATAAGAATAGGAGTTGCGTAAAATCCGCGATGGGAAAGAATAAATAACAATTCATACAAGACGAAGGGTCATTGTTGCGGGGTCTTCTTTAATATTTGACACGCACTAAGGAATTCGCCGGTTCCCACAAATTATATTATGAAGCCGGAAAGGCTCATGGGAAAGTTTTAAATAAATATTGTTTCCGTGTACCATCACTCTGCTTTGTGGCCAGGGCGTATGTGTCACGTTGCATTTCAAGTCTATAGAGAATAATGACATGTAAGCGAATAAACAAATTTTGGTCTTACAAAATTTTGAATGTATACAAATACTTGTAGACGAATACTGGATTTTATTTACCCATTGCGGGTTATCAATTCAAGTATTTGTATACATTCAAAATGTTGTAAAAACAAAACTGGTCCAAGATAGCATATAAATTGGAGTGACATCTCCATCTAGCAATGCGTTAATGGCGGTAGCCTTTCACATTGCGTTAATAAAGAGATCTTCTGCTTAATGCTTAATCCAATCTACATAGATGGCGCTAGTGTGTAAGTTGACACTAACATGTGAAGTTGGGTGTTACATATTGACATATATACAACTTCCAAAAATTTGTCAGACATAGAGGTCGTAAGAAGCGTGGAATGGGGAATGTTGTATTACATAAAGCGTGCGCTTAACCCAACCAATGACACGTCATAAGTCCTGTAAACACCTCGATCACCATATTCTGTTTCCAATTTGCATCTTCGTCTCTATTAAGATACAATTAATCCTTAAATTTTGGTCCTTTTCGAGAAAGAAGAATGTATGACGATTTGTGATATAAGTGCGGTGGGCGAGAAATTGGAGCAAGTTACCGAATTTACGTATCTGGGAAGCATGTTTACAAGAGACGGAAAAATAGAGAAAGACATCGAAAGAAGTGTTGGTGCTGGGAATAAAATAAATGGCGCACTCAAAGTCATTACTGCAAATAGAAATATATCCACAGAAGCAAAGATGGCAGTACACAATGGAGTTCTAGTGCCAACCCTCATGTATGGAAGTGAACTTTGGAGCTGGCAAAAGAAGGATGAAAGCAGGATAAACGCCATAGAAATGAGATCACTAAGAAGAATGTGCGGGAAAACGTTGTATGATAGAATACCGAACGATGAAATAAGAAAGAAATGTAAGGCAGATGACTGCATCATGGATACAATTAAAAAAGGATCCCCGACAGAGACCGGTTTCGCCATCGACAGACTGGAACGAAATAAAGACAAAATTGGAGCAGTTGTTAAAAAAAATTGTTTTTTTTAATTATTATTTAAAATGAACTCCGATCGAGAGATGTCAGTAAAATTATTACATTAAATTATTGATTTTTATTTAAGTTCACACTTTAGTGATAAAATCAACAGTTTTAAATGTTGAAGAACATGTGTTTCATTCCCAGAGAAACCATAAAGGCAGAAACATACTATTAACACACGACGTGGCGTGTTTACTCCCACCATCGGCAACACGTCGATCTAACTCGTCTGGATCGGGTGGCGTGTGCGCGCATGGCGTCGCGTCAGGTGTTCGTAGTGTGATTCTGTCCATAGAAAACAATACAATTTGATTCGACTCGACGCATTACGTGGCATCGGGTGGCGTGGCGTGTTAATAGTATGTTTCTGCCTTTAATATTTTTGTTCAATTGTTCCAATTTTTTTAGAATTGACTTGTATTTGTATCCAGTTTGCGTATAATTAGGAGAGTTTTAGATTTCAATCGAGATTCTTATCGATTTTCTCCGTTGTCATGTCGCGTGAAAGCGACCGAAGAAAAAGTGATTCTTGTTTGGGAACACATTGCATCGGCTATTATTAGTTTTGATGGTCGCTCGGGACTGTTTGCGTTTCATCAAATTTAAAAGCTTTCTATTTAGTAACTCAAGATGGTCGCGAGACAAACTGACGAGATGAGAGAGGATGTTTAAAGTGACCGAGGAAACGAAGTAATATTTAAACGTCTCCAAGTACAATATATTCAATAATTAACATTTTTAAAAAGTAAACTGATATAGTATATCATTGAATGGTCAAACGAGTATAATAAATTGTTATGAACAACGGCTGGGAGAAGGGAAATGTGAAACTGAAGAGATTGTAACTATATTTTGCTTAATATATTGTAATTATTTTGTAAAAATCGAAAAGCATTTTTTTCTATTACAATACACTCACGATTTTCCGAGATGAAAGGTGAAAAAAATCACTTATAATCGATTTCCCCGTAAATCCGAAAACATTTTTTTCCCTCTTTTTATTAATAATGTCTCGTATAGTTTGATTACCAACATTATATTGATTTAATAAATATTCACCACTTTCAAATTTTTGAATTAGTTTTTGTTCAATTGAAAGTACGACTCGTTTGCGTTTATCCATTATACCATAGACATAGACATTAACCATAGACATTTTTCACAGTAAAATAAAATTACGACTTTAGAGCCAAAGTCATTGTGACAGATATGCATTATAAGTACTGTTGTGAAATATTTTTGTTTTTATAAAATATTTTTTCAATGGCGAAAGTGTACTGTTT
This sequence comes from Lepidostoma basale, assembly GCA_022606425.2. Lineage (NCBI taxonomy): Eukaryota > Metazoa > Arthropoda > Insecta > Trichoptera > Lepidostomatidae > Lepidostoma > Lepidostoma basale. Next base: position 307,278 of record JAHDVF020001235.1, on the reverse strand, counting down.
TTTTTTAAACTTGATATTGTTCAACCGATAATGAAAGCTTCAAAACCAACATTAACTAATAAAAGTGAAAAAAACGTAAATGGAACTAGAAATAGAGGAAGACCGTGCAAAACGTGGCACGATCAAAAAATCAAATATTGAATGTCGGCCACGTGAGGATTCGGATAAATCGACGTGCGTGCATGACACGATGTATGTATGTTGAGAAGGCGAGAGAAGTATGTCAGAAAATAAACGTTTGGCAGTCCATTCTTTGTTCCTACCCTTCGGCGAGACAGCGTGATGGATAGTTAGTAATACTGACGATATCGGATAATTAGCATATAATGCCATATTTTTTTTATTGTGTGTGGACAGACAAAATATTCTATTTAACATATAGTAACGAGAATACGTTCTTTAAATAATATGAGTTAAAGCAAACATTCGCAGAAAAAAATATACTCACAACAGCGAAACGTATGAAAATTATTGACGACTTAAAAAGTAATATTTGATTCAGGCGCCCGAAGAGCTGTAAATGGATCTGTTTAAATATTTATCGAATTGAATCAAATAGAAAATACTCCGCAATGTTTATATTGTCTGACAACAGTAAACACATCCGTCACTATAGCAAATATACGAAGTATTTAGTATCAGTTTTATCTATGAAACGTATCGCGTAATCTTCACACGACACAATAACGTCAGCGGTATCCACAAATTATATTTCTGGTAATATTGGACCATTGAATGAATACGTGGAAAAACAACAATTCTCGTTTTATTGATAGTTAAGTGATACTTTTTTGTATGTTTATCTATTATTTCTAAAAATTAAAACACCAATAATGAATTTAACATAAATATCAACCAGATCTTTTATAATACGAGTAGTTTACAGACATATATTTTGTTGTAATATACGAGTACGTATGGTACAACAATACAATCAAATAATCACGCCGTTTTCCCGAAGGGGTAGGAAAAGAAAAGGGAACATCACACTATTCTAACCTGACACACTACTCTACATTCCTCCACATTCTTACAGCGAATCATACATACATGCACGTCGATTTTTCCGAAATATAATACAGCTGATCTTAAAAATTTGATTTCTTCGGTCTTCATCGACTCCGCAATCCATTATCTCCATGTGTTCAAACCAATGCAGTGATCACTTAATAATTTTGATCATAATAATAAAACTTTCATCCTCTCTACTTCTACATGTACTATATATAGTTTTATCACACATATTCAATGTATGTCTCAGGGATCTAATCTCTACCTTATTTATTCTGCTCTTATACTTCTTCTGCCAGTTCCATGCTTCGCTTCCATGCATAAGTGCTGAAACCAGAATTCCATTGTGAAAAATGTAAGGAAAATGGAACACTCTGATATTGAGTGACATATTTCGCCTAGCGGGGAACATTGTCTAAATACAACAGAACAATAAATATTTCAGTTTCTGTTAAAAAAAATATTTTCACGGTTCAAAGTTTTTCGATAATATTGCAACGAAAATGAAATTCACGGGCAAAATAATTATGGAAAAAAGTAATCACGTTATTTATAAACGGAACGAGTCGAGTGTCATACCATTTATAAATGGAACGATTGAGTATCAGAGACCAATAAGAGGTTCGAAATTTAAATCACGAGTGCAATTGCAGCAATTCACTTTTTTGCATACATTTTTAGATAAATCTAATCCAATTGACACTGTTTAGAGTTACGAAACTGAGAAAGCGTTTCTTCGTATAGTTACTTGCATTGACGTCGTATGATTACGATGTTTCAGCGCATAACATTATCGGTTGAATTTGCCCCGCAGCCTTGAAATGTGAACTGAAAATCGAAAGTTGCATTCGGTAAATGCTTTCAGGTTTTGATCAAAGACAATAGTTACATTGAGACCCACAGTTTGCACATGACGCAATTAGTATCGCGGAATATATTATTTAAGAAGTGGCAACATCGTGGTATAAATGCTGAATTAATTACTCAAATATATGGTATATATACCGTATTTTACGGACTTTAAGACGCACCAAAATTTTTAAGCAATTTAAAAATAATAACATTTTTACTATTTTTATTATCAGATTGCAAAGCCTGACAAAAAAATGCTTGTGAATCCCCGCAACTCATGTTTGCTGCATCGGTGCACTGCCGCTGCCAGTTGAATCCAATGTTGCCAGATAGAGATAGGTTTCCCGCGGCATCAAATATTTGCCCATTTTAAGGCTGGCGGGAATTTAAAATCAAACATTGAACATTTTTATACAATATAAATTTCGAGTATAAGACGCACCAGAATCTTGAAGGCAATTTTTTTGAAGAGAAAAGTGCGTCTTGTAGTCCTTTAAATACGGTATAATTTTTTTGCTAACAAAATGTAAACTTAATATTAATAAATCAAAACCCTCATTCTCCCATTTATATGCTTCTCTTCTTCACTTTAGTCATCTCTCCATTGCTGGATTTAGGCCTCTTCAAATAGTCTTCATTTTTTTATATCTTGTACGACTCTTACCCTTCTTCATCCCACCGCATTAGACATTTTTATTAGTGAGGCAGTGTTCATAAAAAATATATCAATAATTCTGGAAGCATTATTACTGCCTCACTGACATAGAAATATTTGGAATCCTTCTGAGATATGTTGTTTCTTAGCATGTAAATATACTATGTATAATTTTATATTATTTTTGTATTTTTGTTAAAATGTTCTGTGTTCAAATGAGATGCCTAAAGATTTTTCGTTTGTCATGTCTCATTTGTGTCATAAAAATAAATAAATGAATGTTTTCATCCAATCTTTTCTGGGGTCGACCGATGCCTCTTTTCCCATCTCATGGTCTCCACATAAAGACTCTGGGTGCCCATCAATCTATTCCATGTCTGGCGAAATGTCCTGCCTATTTCCACTTTAGTCTGGCAACACAGTCCAATTGATCTTAAAAACTTATGGTTTATAAGTGAAACTATAATACAATGTTGTGATTCTCTCAAATCTTGAGCATTATTCATCATCGCGAGAACTACATAGGCACTGTAAAAAGTTTACATCGTTTTCTCGGTGGTCTATGGCTTAGAACATGTCGAAGTAAAATAACTCATTCAAGTAGGTACTCGTAGATTTAAAAACGTTTTGATTTTTGATATTTAAAAGTTTTGTATTATGGTATTCTAAACAGAAGAACATAATTTCGAACTTAGATTACATACAGGATTGTGTGTAATGTGAGTACTTCTATCGCATGAGATGAGAGCATAGGTAAATCATAGATAATATTTTTCATATTCATATGAGTAAAGATCATTGCTTCTTGTATGAGTTATGCAACTTGGTTCCGGTTCGATCAACTTGTTGACAGGAAAGTGCATTTAATGTGTATTATAAATTCATATTAATGTCGACGCATATAATCAAATAAATTGTACAATTGTGTTACATCGGAACGCGATAAGAAAACATAACAATTGTTATCTAAATTCACGACTTTTGAGCAATGGCGGCTCTTGATAATATTCGATAAATGTTTCATTGACGTCAGAACAAGTTCCAGTTAATTAATTAAAATTATTATATTAATTAACATTCTATGCTAGTATAAAACAATATACGAGTACTGGTGTTTGTTGATATTTGACGGAGAAATTCGTATGCATAATATGTAGAAATACGTATATAAATAAAATAACAACATATATCAAAATTTAAAAAATAGAAAGTGTACAGATCAACGAATGTATTTTTTTTAGTATGAATATACTACATAAATAAGCAGAGAATTACGTATTTACAAGTATTTAACGATATAATAAATAATTTTATGATTGTCAATGTCAGTGAACTTGGTGCAATCTGTCATTGTCATAAATACAGCACATTTGACAACTCGTTTAATTTACAAAGTTTGAATATAAAAAATGTTTTTGCAATAGATAAGCATACTCAAATATATTTACAAGACATTAGTTATTATTAAAAAAATAATTAAAATATCTTTTTAATGTAAAATAATAAAAACACATTGAACTTTTAACAAGACATTTCAATAACAACTATAAACTAGATAACATCTGTTTTGACAGCATCCACGAATTTAACATTATTTTGTTATCAAATATATAATGTGGGTAATTAATATGATTGACGTTAATTTACACAAAATATAAAATATCAACATATTAAACAATTTCTAGAAACCGACGAATACATAAATTTCAATTGGAACATATTTGAATATTTTTTAAATTGAAAAAAAATTTATAACAATTTATTTTCAAAACCCTTTTTGCACTTTTCATAATCATGTTTCGGGCCACAGATGTCCTTCTTCAGTGTAGAATTTTTAACTTTTAAATTATTTTTTTTCTAAGGAAGGACGTCTGTGACCCGAAACATGTTTGTGGAAAGTATATAAAGGTGTTGTGAAAATACAATATTAAAAAAAAAAGTTCAAATGTGAATCCACAATAAAAAGTGATGGCGAATATAGAAGGAACATATTTGATCAAAATATCTTATTTATGATACAATAAATATATTTAATAGTACAAAAGTAGATTTTGCATGATTTCATGCGATACATAAGCTACGTGAGATCTATTGATTTTCTAAGAAAGATGAATAACTGTGGCTGTCTGTATTATAAATACAATAAAATAATTAATTGATAAGCAATACTATTTATTTGTTCCAATACTTCGTTAACTAGAGACATATGCGAGTGTGCGTAGATAATACAAAGTGAAACTGGGAAAGTTTGAAAGATAAGATAGGTATTAAACTGATATTCGGTAAAGATACGTGCGATGTATACAGAAATGTTTATGTTCTTTGTTACTTAAGAGATTTTAACATAATAATGGCGAACGATTTGTGGCTTTGTGATGTAAATTTTATACAAAGTCAAGTAATTCACAAACGTTACCCAACTGTAATTAAACGTGGCCAGTGAATGTATGAAAGTAAGTGCTCGCATTTCGAGCACGTACAATTTTCTCCCATTAATAAAATGCTTTGGAGATTAACACGTTGCGGGAACGATTGTTTATTTGAAGAAAGTACAATATTAAGTTTTAAGGCGGTTCTCGGAATGGAAAAAGTAAAAGTGAGCCATTCAAATAATATGCGTAGGTACCTTCCATCTCGCCAGTGCGTACTACGCGGATGTCGCATTGTTGAATGAGAAACAAAATTTACACGTATATTATTTTATGTCGGAAATACAATACATTGCGTTAAGTTTTCATTGAGGATGTAATAAAACAAATTAAAACGCTAAAAAAGTTTCAATAAACCCACACACAACTTAAGCAATATGAAAAAGAAATTTCTCTACATAAAATACAAATTAAGTTAAAACTGTATTTATTGTTTCTTGAAAGTAAACTTCAAAATTAAATGATATTTTTATTATTATATCGTATTCTTTCTTATGTTCAACATGTATTCAAACGACATGAAAAATTTCTATAAATAACAACACGTGTTGCAAGCACGTTAAATGATTCGTTAGAACATTTAAAAAAAAATCAAGCGATCTGCGTATTGTTAGTACCTACATAATTATATTGACCACACAATGGCAATAGTACTGTCACCAGAAGAAAAAAAAACATCACTTCTGTAGAAATAAACTAATAAAATACAATAAATAATTATAAGTGACAATATTAAAAAAAAAAGGTAATGATTTTCGTATACCTGTTTGTAAAACATGTGTATATTGATAGACAATATTAAGTTTTAAGCTTTTTAAAAGTCAATCTGTGTTTCTTTTAAAATTATTCTAAAATAATAAAAGAATTAAAAATTGCAACCGAAATCAGATGGAACTAGAAGAAGAATAAGTGGTATAAAACTATTTTTATTCTTCAATTATTAACAATGATCTTATACTCGTACCAAACAATTTTAATAAGCAACATTGATAATTTTGGATATCACACTCTCTATTTCAACATGTTTTCATTGAATGTGTATAGGTCAATAATCTTAAGGGATAAATATATTTTTCGAAAATCGAAAAAAAAAAAAAATATTCGAAATTCAAAAGAGATTCGAAAGAGCATGTCATTCTTTGAAAAATATTCCACTGAGAGTTTAATAACGAATAAATCTATAATGTAACAAAAAAGTAGGTGGTGGTTCTACACATATCAAAACACGTAAACGAAATATCTTTGTATGTGTAGGTAAGAAAGTATGCGAGAAAATAATACTATATTTATGTAAATATGAACTAATTTCGACAGAATGGTTGTCATTCCCCCGCAGGTCATTGGTCGAATCGAAACGAAGTAGTAATTCAATTTAATTATGAAAACGATTAAACGAAATAAAAAGTTGAACATTAAAAAAAAAACTTGTCAGCAATTGTGACACTGCACTTGTTTTGGGTCGCATTAGTTACACACACGCGGTTCATTTAACCCGTTAGCTGCCAACTGAAAATATTCAAACCAACTATCGCTCAAATAATTGTTTTTATAGCGCCATTTTCGCGAGAGATTAATTTCAAGGTGAGATGACGTATAAATATTATGATTGTTGTTCCATTCTATTCCATAATATATAAAATTGAAATAAAGCGAGGCCTCCGATCGCAGGAAAAATTCTGCAAGTGTTTTTGTATTGTGTTTACCCCCTTGGAAGTCTATACGTGCCGGGTTAAAGTGGGACCAAATAAACAAAAATATGATAACCACAGTTAATCACTTGCACTTGCAAAGTTAATCAGTTAAGCACTTGAAGAAGAAGAAGAATCAATAAAAATTACATTATTGATATAGATTGAAAATATTTATTGTTTCTTGAACAATGATGTAAAACTCCATATTAAAAATAATTAATACGAATGAAAACGTCTGTTTTCTAGAATATTTATTTGTATTTTTATGTAAATGACATGTTTCGCCTGTCTAAGGCATTATCAAATGTTTGATAATGCCTTAGACATGAGAAACATGTCATTCACATTATATATAATAAAACTTCTATAAAACAGACGTTTTCATTTGTATTAATTATTTATGATGGAGTTTTACATCATTGTTCAAGAAACAAAAAATATGTTCAAGCTATATTAATAATGTAATTTTTATTGATTAACTGTGAATTAATACATTATTATGAATTAATTAAATAAAAAAATATTATTTGAACGTACTCGTAATTACTGTATTTATATAAGCTATACGACAGCTAAAAAAGGTTTTTAGTGCGATGTAAATGATTTGAGATTAGAAAAAAATTACTGTACATTCTCACGATTGCACAATGAACCCAATCATTACAACATTAAAAGTATTTAAAAAAAAGGTTAACTTAAATCAAATCAGTTTATTTTTCTCAAAAGACATAACAAACATATTTACAGTTAAAGGTATCTATTTAAGAACAGGTAAAATACCAGGAACACATAAGAGATGATTCGACTTTAGAAAAACAAGATGCTTCCTAAAGTGTCAAGAGTATTTGTCTTCTGAACGTACTTTCACTAATATGAAAGACGTCGATCTCCGAGAATATCGTGTTCAGTAGACTGATTGGTCTTCCCACTGGTGACATCAGAGGCAGAATGGTTGGAATGATTATTTGTGGAGAAATATGTCATTTCAAGATACACTCGAGTTTCACTTAATAGATAAAAAAGGAAGAGTTCTTTATAAAAAAAATAGATTTTATAAAAAAAACAGAGAATGTGATTTATTTTATATGCCAAAATAATATTAATCTGTGACAGTAAGCATATTTTTTCATATATTCAAATGTTATTTTCTGTTGAGTGATTGATGGTACTCGCACGGACGGGGTTAGCGCGGAGTTGGTAACTGCTTACGCAACTCTTGAGTGAATTTTATATTGCAAAACTTTACTATTCCGTGAAGAAATATAAAAATATCATAACAGTATTATCTGCATTTCAAGCGCTTGTGTGGTCATCGACTCCAACTTTTGTATCGCAATTTACGACAGTTTCTATAATTAGAGCGTAGTTAATTAAAATGTTTTGTAAAAATATCAATAGCAAAATGCATCTTGGAATTTGTTCATCGAAACAGCCATTCTATGCATGCAACAGTAAATTATGGTAACACACACTTACGTACATTATGTTATTATGCACTTTATGTTTTTACGAGGAGATCAGATGATTAAGCTGAAAACAGGCACTGGTGTTTATATAATAACAAAAAAACACATTCTCTTTAAACTAAGAAATTTTATACGTTTAAGTATTTAATTAAGCATTCTAAGCGTGGTAAATTTTATGTTTGTATGTATGTGTAGAATAGAGTTAAACGAGTTAATAACTTTTTTCTTCGTATGCAACATTGCATTCAACGGAGTGTGTAACAATTCTTTTAAAATCACAAACATTGAAAATTGCTGGAAAATATCAATGGTTTGTTTATTGTTTCTTGAACAATGATCAAATCAAATCAAATCAGTTTATTAACTCAAAAGACATTACAAACAGCAAAATGTTTAAGGCATCTATTGAGTACTGGTAAAATATTATAATATAAAAATACAACATAATACCAGAAACGCAGAGAAATGGTTCGACATTAGGAAAACAAGTCTGTTCTTTCTAAAGTCAAGAGTCTTTGTCCCCTGAACGTATCTTCACTAATATGAAAGACGTCGATCTCCGAGGAGACCGCGTTCAACAGATTATTTGCTCTTCCCACCGGTGTCACCAGAGCCAGATTGGTTCTGGTGGCCGGTAGGTAAAACAATCTGCCCTGTCGCTGTTGGAGAAATCTGTCAGGGACAAAAGTGATAACATCTGGTTTCTATAAGTTTTATTATATTTTTAAAGAATTACATATTTCGCCTAGATATGGCATTATCAAATGTTTGATAATGTCTCCTGAAACATGTCATTCTCATAAATATCTAGAAAAACATACGTTTTAATTCGAAATACTTGTGATACGACCTAAACCACGAGGAAGAAGAAGAAGACATGTGGATTATAAACAAATAATACAGTTAGTGTTTACTTAAACGAAGTATTAAATACTCATTGTTCTTGGAATGTGTTATGTGTTATTTGTCAGAAGCGCCATTGCATTCACGCGAGGAATGGAAGCTATTCATGGGTAGTCTGGAATTTTCAAATTCTTGAAATGTTCTGATTAGATTGTCTCGCATTCCATCCAATAATGTCTAGTCTGGCCGAGTGACTATTGGGTTTCCGGTTATCAGAAATCCGGCATAAAACTTTTAGTGGACAAATAGGAAAATAGTCAGAAGTGTCGATGTCAGTGGATTCTTATCAGGAACGACTCGGCGGTCCATAGATCGATAAGGCAATAACTAAGTTAAGTACTCACTTTCCAGGACCGAATGTGTCGAAACGAAACTAAGAAAAGATAAAGAAAAAATATCATCAAGGAAAGTTTCAATAATTTATAAAAGGCTTCAAAAATGAGTCTTCTTCTTCTTCTTCTTCACTTTTGATAGACTCAGGAGTCTGTTTTTTCAGGCGGATCCTCTTGAGACGCTGAACTCCAGCTTTCTCTCCACCGTTTCGGGGGTCTTCCTGGTCGGCATTGTCCGTTTGGCGTTCCATGGAGAGCTATGAGGTATCCTATTTGAGCTCATTCTTTCTACATATTGATGCCAGTATCGCCGTCTTTGACGTCCCCATTTGTCCACATCTTCGACCTCGCAGATTTCTCGGATCGCTGTATTCCTAACTCGATCACGTAGGGTTTTGCAAGTATAGCGCGGTCAAAAATGAGTTCTCCTAAAATCTTAACATTTAAAAATATAATTTTAAACTAATTACAATCCGTGAAATATTTACGGAAGTAAACCAAATCCTACATAAAGTTTCATGGTTTGTTTGTTTGTTTTATGTTATACAACAATAATCAGAATATAATTCAAAATACTCCAGATACGTTCTCGGGCATGCGCATCGTGTACATTTCGAATTATTAGAGATCTTGTATCTCTTGTATTTAAAATATTCTAGTACCCTTTTTTGACGACATCTAGGTTTCTGCCAATTTTTATTACGATTCACACGTGTACACAAGCAGCGTGAGTGGAAAAAGAAGCCGAGGGCGACCGAGGAAAACATGGCACGACCAAACTAATCAATTACTAAAAGGCGGTCACATTCGAAATCGGAATAATCGACGTGCGTGCATAGTACGATGTATGAATGTAGAGGAAGCCCGAGAGGTATGCCAGGACAGAGCATAGTGGCGATCCATCCTCTCTGCCTACCCCTCCGGAGAAATGGCGTGATGGTTAGTTAGTTAGTTAGTTAGTTTTATTACGATTTGTATTTATGTTTTGACAAGTATTGTTATTTTTTATATTAAAATTAAAATACTCTTTCATTTCTATAAAATGAAAATTCATTTAAATCAATATGTCAATACAATTAATTCATTAATAAGTTAAATTTCATTATTTATGATTGATTTTAACTTTCTGGTTCTCTTGTGGATGAATAAAATAATAAAATTTGATGATTTATAAAGTGCCGTTTTATTTACATAATTAATCACATAAAGGGCGTATAAGTATATAATTTATTTTATACTTTATGTGATTTATATTTCATAAACAGGAAAAAAATATTCAATATAATTTTATGTGTAGAACGTAAATATTTATACTCTTTGTAGTTGTGTATGAATTAATGTATGATTTGGTTATGATATTTATGTTTTACGACTTGTTTTGGTTAGGTATATGGTTGAAGAATTTATCAAACAAATACAACATCTTTATTATGTAAATAAAAAAATACCTTCCACACGTCGGAATCATTTACATTTTCAATCGCATGTTACGTTCAGGCTAAAAATAATAAAGTTGAGGACCTAAAGCACAATTATTGCTTTAAAAATCAGAAATAGTATAGATTCCAATTTATTTTATTTACAATTTCATCTTCGGTTTTTTAATATTAAAATTACAATTTATTTTATTCACGTATAATATCTGTACTATTGAAAAACAGTGACGATAGAATTTTTATCATTTTAACCAAATGTATTTCTTAACATATACGATGGATTTTAAATTTTATCACAATCTTCAATGTTTAATTTATTGGACAAAATAGTATGGAATACCGATATGAAAACATAAATATATGTATGATGATTTAAAATCATTTTCATAATATTTTATTGGTGAGTATAAGGTATTGGCGCTAATAAAAAAACGTATTTTTTTGTTCGATATTTATTGTTGTAGGAATTGAATCTTTTAAATAAATTATAACAGCTATAATGTTGAAGTATCATAGTGTTTCGACCAAAACAACGGACTAAATATTACACAATCCAAGATGGATTTCCAGCACGAAATATATCAATAAAATTGTTATGATCAGAATTATTAATTTAAAAAATCAATTTCAGATTTTTACTGTCTCGGACCAAAACTGTATAATACATACAAAAATATAATCGAACCACACGAAATGACAATATAGACAAGATACTTCAGAGAAAAAAAGAGTCGGTTTAAGTGTAGAATACTTTTTAAAAATAAGAAAATAGTATTACAATAGTGCTAATACGTATATCATATGAAAGTTAATTTTAAATTATTACATGTTAACATATGCCTCGTTCCCTAATTTGTTTCTTTTTAAATACCAGGAAGAAGAAGAGCAGGTCGGAGAAGAATCTCTTAGCTGCACAATTTAAGATAATGGTTCAGAATTAGCGCCACATTGCTGATAAGGGTCGCAGTCAACAAGGTGGAAATAGCCCCGATGATTGCCAACAATCGCAAAGGAGACGGCACTTAGAGAAGAATATCGGTCCAAGGGATGTGCAAGATTGCAACAGAAAATATAAACACGTGTATCATATCTCTGGCGCTCTAAAATCCACAATATGGAACAATTTGGATCAAAGAAATCCACAATATGGAACAAAGGCATAGCTATTAAGAGTAAGATCTATAAAGCATGCGTAAGACCAATAATAACATACGAGTATGGTGGCATGACCAAACAAGTTTTGAGGACTTCCGAGATAAAGGCACTGAGGACGATAGCAGGCAAGACACCGAGAGATCGCGTGAGGAATACCCGAATAAGAGAAATATGTAAGGTTAAGGATATTATAAGATGGAGCAGACAGCGAAAAAAGGACTGGTACGGTCATGTTCAAAGAATGGACACCACCAGACTCCCCTATATTGCACTACATAATCACCCTCATGGGACTCGTCCTTGTAGAAGACCTCCTGAAAGATGGAAGAACAGCTGGGAGTCTACCTCATAGCAGGAGCAACACTCTGGAGAATAGACCACATAGGTCTACAACAAGTATCGTATATGCGTCGATCTTGGAGGTTTTTTGATATTATTTTAATGTTGGCAAAACGAATTAGCTCTCACCAGTGCACCTCTGACCGAAACTATAATAACATTGATAAGGCGGTTTGTGACATTACAACATAAAACGAATTTCTAAAAGCCTGTTCATGAATATAGGGCGATCCGGCTGCGGCCGAGACGGTATCGGTATGGGCACGTTGGGCCCGAGTCTAGCGGCCGGTCTACATAGTAACACGCAGCCCGGTGCATGGATACACCGAATTTCACGTATTCCGTAACAAGAGCGTGCAACACCAGTCATCCATTCGGATTACGCTGTAGAAATCCGCGCTAATGAGCTTTCTTTTGCGCACCGTTTCTTTCTTGAGCCAAACGCCCCCAGCCGAGCCGGGAGAAATTACATCCGACTATGTACCAGCATCGTGTATTCACGTAAAACTAACTAACCATCACGCCGCCTCATCGAAGGGTTAAGCAAAAAAAATGGACAGCCAACCTGTTATTTCCTGACATACTCCTATCACTTCCTCAATATTCATACATCTTGTTATGCACGCACGTCGTTTTCTCCGATTTAATAATTGATTGATTTGATCGTGCAACGGTTTCCTCGGACTACTTCTATATCTAGTTTGTTTACGTCGTTTATATATATACTCTTTTTATCATTCTTTCCATGTGTCCGAACTTTCTTCGTGATCCTTTTACTATATATATATATATATATATATATTTTTTTTTATTTTTTTTTTTTATTTTTTTTTTTTTATGTACACAACAGGTCGTTTGGACCCAATTACTGTGTACAATTTTTATTTTTTAGCTATTATATTGATTCTCGTGACATGTGATAGGTAGCCAATCTATCGCCATTTTATTGTCACGTGAATTCTACACCAGACCAAAGACAGTGTAACAATCACACTTCCATCGCCGGGAATCGAGCCCAGGACCTTCAACATGGAAGTCAGAGCTCGTAACCACTCTGCCACGAAGGTCGTCATATTGTTCATCTTCTCTTCTTAAAGTGCCCTGTCAGGTCCCCCCGACGTTGGCGATCACTCTGGTAAACTCTTCCCTATCCTGCGCTGTCCGGAAAAGCAGAATTGTTCATAATACTTTCATTCGTACTGCATTCATTTCTTATACATATTTGCATTTGACACTCTCTCATATACAGATTTTACACACATTCGTTTATGATATCTCATTTTAACTGCATTTAATTCTACTTTAATCATTCTTTTGCCAGTTTCATGCTTCACTTCCACACATAAGGGTCGTTACAAGAACACCATTGTGCACAAGCGTCTTAGATTTTTTGATGACAACATGTTCCAACCATTCACTTACAAAGTGAAGGGCAGACAACATGTCTGCCCCAACCCTTCTTTTAAATGTCCCTCTCCACTCGCCCATCTTACATTCACATCCACATATTCAGATTGTTCGCAGTTATACCTAGCGTATCCTCGCCTCACATCTGGAGTGTATCATGCTACTTGTGGATGATCGCTCTTCGACTGAAACTGAACTCTATCTTCATTCTTTTTACGAGTATTCTGGGTTATTTCAAAAATGCATTATAGTGGAACCTCGATATAGCGAATCCAAGGGGTTTTGAAAAAATCGGTATATCGAGAGATTTGTTATATTGAGGTTCGTTGCTATGCTATGGCTAGTTCAAGGAGATTAAAAAAAATCGTTACATCGAAGAATTCGCTATATTGAGTTTCGTTGCATCGAGGTACCACTTGAACGCCATTATGCATTCGCCCCATCATGACGTATGGAATAGAGGTCAGAGTCGATATCAGTAGAACTAAGAACCTTCTTAGAGTAGCAGAAATGCGAACCCTATGCTCCATCGCATGCAAAACCCTCAGAGATCGGATCAGAAATGAAAGGATAAGGTCTGCCTGTAGTGTTGAGGACATAGTAAGATGGGGAAGAAGCAGAAGGCACTTTTAGAGAGACCACGTGGACCGCATGGAGAATACAAGAATTGCAAATATTGTTAAAGATGAAAACCCAAGCAGCTAGAGATTACCAGGAAGGCCGCCAAAGAGACGGCTGAACATCACCATCCCAGGACAGTCCACCGTCACAAACAGGTCATACGACCTAAACTAAGAGGAAGAAGAAGAGGTACCACTGTATTTCATAAACATATTACAAACGGTTTCTTTTGTTTTCAAACCAACAATCGTTGTAATCTGATATCAAGGTCAGTTGTGAGATCTAAAGAACTATGACAAAATATATTCGCAAAATTTCGATGCTTGAGACAGAAGATTTTATATGATTTCGAGTATATCTTTATAATTGTATCTTAAACGTTGTTACACTACCATGAAGAAAGATTCGAGTTATGATCGAGGCCACATACCCTGAAAAGAACCTAAGCGATCTGTTCATTATAATACAAGTACTTCTCGGATTCTAATCGGACCTATCTGTTGCCAAACCAATTGTTGGTAGATACACGGACAATATGCCAAGACGGGGAATGCTTCAGGGTGGCACGACGCTCTGCATTTGTGGGATGGAGCAATCCATTCTGCACATATACCCTACTGTGACATGCACCAAGGAAGATCTGGTTCGGGTGTCAGGCATTGCCGACTAGCTGGCGGACTTCTAGGCCGACGATATTTGATCGAGTTATCATTGACACAATGAAGAAGAAGAAAGTACTTTTGCTAATGATTTTGATTTTCTTCACATATGTACTTTAAATGGGGTTACTTTTAGTGGGTTTCTAGAAAAGGCCGTGCCACATTGTTTGAAACAAGCTCTCCACAAGGGTGACCTTGGTGGAATGTGGAGCCCCACATGTGGAATGCGTGTTTACAACAGTTTACAACACGCATACTATGCGCGTCCGTTCACAAAGGTTGTTGAAGGTCAAACGAATTTTGGTTTCAAACAAGTGTCTACACAGTTTTGAACCGCCGGTGGAGATCGATGTGGAGAGCGTGTTTAAAATAGTGTGGCACGGCTTTAAGGCATATAATAGTTGCTTAGAGGGATACATACTGCATTTGTAAGCTGAGATGGGGTGGATATGTGAAGAGAATGCTGTCGTCTCGGGTAACAAAGAGAACCCTTGAGGGACATCCGGGTGGAAGAGGAAAGGTCGGTAAGCCTAGACTCCGGTAGGAGGATGAGGTGAGGAAGGACGCAGGGAAGTACACTACTGCAAATGAGAGACTGGAAGGTCGCAGCAGGTGACATAAGTGCTTGAAGGCGAAGACTGGTGGAGGCCAAGGCTCGATATGAGCTGCAGAGCTATCGAATAATAATATTTGGCAAAATATATACAATAAAATAAACTCAAAAAGAGTACCATGCAACAACTGTTAAATGCGATATTGAGAAAACAACTTTAACTCCAAGTAAGTAAAATATATACATGGACAGCAGTGCAGTTTATTCAAAACGCTTAGAGATTCGATTTTTATCTTTTCGCAATGTTCAAAGTCAAACTTTGGTTGTTCGAAGCGTTATTGACGCAGTCAGCAGAGTTCGCTATCTCTTATTTAAGTGCTCTAAATCTATACAGAATAACTACCGCAGACGTATTATTCGCTCGAGAAATAATTCCCCCACGATTGCACGGTAGATATTATTTATATAATACATTTTTTGTTAAATTTTAGAGTAATTTATTTCGCAAAATACCTTCATTCATTATGCTTATTATGGATGACGTAATAATTACAATGCGACATAACAATGAAAATGGTATCTGGCCATTGGTTCTGCAACACAATTCACGGCTTATGGTGAAACGCCTAGTTTGCAAAGTCACTTTGTCTTCTACGAATGATCGAGTGTTTCCAAATATTTTCTAAGAACAAATGAATTCAGGGCAGTGCGTTTTTGCAGAAATCGCACCACCAAAGAAAATGCGCCAACATTCTTATCATATCATTACGATGACAATATTCCCGAGAAGCAGGTAAGTAAATATTTGGCGATTGTTCCATGTGAATACAGGTGCAGAGGCGTGTATTATTGTGGAGAGGCGCACAAGTCAAACGGGGTACCTACCTGCGCCCGGCCATTGTGTACTAATATTGTTCCAATGACATTTGATTTGCGAATTATATGTCTGTTTTAGCGTCAAAGTAAGCAAATCGGGTACCTGCTGAGTAAAACCTGAAGGCACACACATTATTTTAGTCCATGATTCATAGACAACGATAATTATAAATATGATGAAATTTTCACAAAACAAAGGGGAGTTAGCAGGTATTCCGTTTCTACAAGAATATAATTGATTTCTTTATTGGTATCGTTACAGAACTGGTAGCGCGGAAATGACATACTGATTAATGGTGTATTTTTAGAAACAACGAATAGGTGCAAAGGCGGTAATGAGAATACCTATATTATACCCAACAAAAATAATAAATCGAGCAAGTGCAGTTTAATCTCGCGTGTGAGCGATGCAATTATTCGACTCGTTAATGGTGCCGTGATAAACGAGTGCATGTTTTAAACACAACAATGTCATCAAACTGGGATTTCTTATCGAGGGTGAGTCGTAATAAGTATAGTGAGATTCGGTAACCTCAATTTTCACACCAATTAAAACAGGATTTATTTTATTGATTTTTGAACAATAATATAAAAATCCATATTAAAAAAATAATACCAATGAAAACGTCTGTTTTCTAGAAGTTTTATTATATTTTATGGGAATGACATGTTTCTCCTTACTAAGGCATTTTTCTGCTGGCTACATCTCCTCCGTACCTCCCGAGCCCGCTATCATACTACCGAGGTAGTAGAAGCTGGTCGTGGTCATGAGGGGGACGCCGTGGAGCAAGATTGGGGTGGAATCACTTGTGGACACTTGTAGGTCCACTGTCTTGGACATGTTAATCTTGAGACCTACTTTTGCCGCTTCCTCGTGAAGTCTATACCTAGAGCCACCTGGAGAAGAACCCTGCAGGGCGAGGTTAAGGCGGCAGGCCTCACTTGGGATGATGTTAGGCATCAGGCATGCGATAGAGTCGGGTGGAGAAGGTTCCTTGAGGATATGCACATATATCCTATGCACCACGGAGGTGTGACAGGACAAAAAGAAGAAGAATAAGGCATTTTTACTAACTTTCAGTGTTGTAAACTTTTTTTTCCTTGTATACAACAGGTCGTTTGAACCCAATTACTGAATACAATTTATTTTTTTAGCTATTATATTGATTCTCATGACATGTGATACGTAGTTTATCTATCGCTATTTTATTGTCACGTAAATTCTACACCAGACCAACAACAGTGTGACAATCACACTGTCATCGCCGGGAATCAAACCCGGGACCTTCGGTATGGAAATCAGAGCTCTTACCATTCTGCCACGAAGGTCGACGTCAAATGTCATTTCCATAAAATACATTAAAACTTCTAGAAAACAGACTCTTTCATTCGTATAAATCACGAAAATGAACATCTTCAGATGAAATAATACGTTGAAAGAAGGGTTGTTGTGGATAAAAAAGTGAATTGAGTTTTAAAATTTATCAATGAAAGCAAAAACGGACCCTCACGATGGTGTTGTGGTTTCAACTCTTATGTACGAGTATTAAAGGAGAGTGCAATTTGTTTATGCCGATAGTAAAAACTGCCTTGTTCTTAATTTCATGTTTCGAAATAGTATAATACAACTAGTTGTTGTGGTAAATAAGCGTATTTTATGACAGATAAGGACTGTGACTGTTGAAAAAAAGTGAATGCAATATATTTATATACGCGAAGGGCAGCAAAAGTTGAAATTACTTTGATAAAAATGTCGTTTCGAATAAAACCCGATAACAACGGAAAGCATTAAAAATTATAACTATGTAGGTACTTATGTATTCTAGACACACTAGAGTTGTTAAAATAAAAATTGAAAGAATGGGACAAATTAGTACAACGATTTTTTCCTGTTTATGTCATTTCGTAAATGGTCATTTTTGCGCTTCCTACATGTATGAACATTTAATATGCAAAATATGCATTTATACATTAGACATAACTGCCATAAGGAAGTAAGAGTTTTACATACATGTTTTAAATTGCAGTAATTAAATAATTGCGAATTTTCAAGGAGACAGAGGAGAACGCTTCGTCAGAAATAAGCAAAAAAATAGATCAATAATTAATTAACTATCGTGACGTTTTTTTCCGGAATAGACACAGATGATGGATAAGACCTTCTATTCATAAAACGTTGGGTAATGTCGTTATTCAATTTTCTAACATAGTTGATTCAAAGAATTTGATCAAATTTTATTCGTTCGTCGAAGAGATCTTATCTCTATCACACTCATTGTTATAATACTTTCATTATTTTTTTACTAATTTTATACCTCGATTATATAAGAATAGGTATAATAACAGTATTTTGCACTGCTATATATACTAGCTAAGTTAATCAAAGATCTTTAATCTGACTTTGGTTCTTAATTGGCAACATATAACAATACTTGTTTTAAGTTTTAATGGTATCATTTTCTTTTTTATCTCGTATTATATCAGCTTCCATTGTGAAACATATGTTAACTGGGAGAAATTTGTAAGATTAATCTATAAAAAAAAAATTAAAATCACTACAAAGAATTTGTATCATATATACCTATAATTACATAATAATAATATATAATTTTGACTTTAATGTATTATAAATATTAGCACATTATCAACGGGCAGATTTACTACGGTATATATAAGGTTCCCACCACCACCCGAGACTGTTATAGGACGCAGCGACGCCCTTTCGTCAGTCTCGCTGCATTATCTAGGCCTGTTCCTTGTCCATCCGGGACTTACGTTATTTTAATTTAGCCTTTTCTTGTCATCAATCAATTCGAATAGAACTGATTTACTACTGTAGCGTGCACATGCGTAGCTTGCATTTAAAATACAATTATAATTTTATGTATAATTTCAATTAAAAAATACACTTCCAACAGTTTTAGCCGAGTCCTCGAAAGAGGTATATATACCCCTCCAACTGGCAACCACTAGTCTGGTAAACGGATATCAATACCCTTCCCGCAGACTATGAGTTAGTAAGAGAATCTTTGAAAATACATCAAATAACATAGTTAATAGATAGTAAAATTCAATTATTAAAAAGTATTATGAAGAAAAAAGAACTCTATTTCTGTGAGACCTTGATCTTTATATTATTGTAGATTTGATATATTCCATATGAATTTTGGGTAAGATTACTGCGGCGGTAGAGCGGCTACGGCTGTGTGAAATTTGATTTGGATGGTGCATCTTGTATTGTATGTAGCTGGTGCTGTGGCAAGGTCATTGTCAGCTCACGTAGCCGTCACCTTCAAGTGGTATTGGGAGTACTGGGTTAAGCGAAATGAGGCGATGCGCATCTTGTTAACGCATCCAGCGTCACCCCGGATCGTGGGAGGAGGTCGCGAACCGAGCCAACTAACGACGGGGATCTTTTATCAGACAAAAGGATGCAGAGTCAAATTCGCTTCCAGAACTCTACACTTCAACACAATGATCATAATATAAATAGACAAAAACTCGGATGTCTTCAAAAATAGAGTACGAGAAAATGTTTGAATACGAGAGAGCGAGAGAGGAATACTTCGATTCTCCGCGAAAGTAATTCGAAATGCACAGGATGTGCATGTCTGAGAACGTTTCTGGATTATTTTGAATTTTGTTCTGATTATTGTTGAATGACATTAAACAAAACAAACAAACTATGAAACTTGAATATTTGACGGGTTTCAACTAGTATAACTTATTCATTCATTAATGTTCTCTTTCATTCAAGATCGAAATCAGGAAAAGAAATGCTTGCCAGAAAATTAAGTAATACTCGTAGTTCTAAACATAACAATCTCATGACGCAAAATTGTACGTAGTCTATTTACAATTATAAAAATATATTTATTCATGTTTGTTATTCCAAAATATATTTTTATTTTTATCATACACTTATCGTCTTATGTATAACTCCCGCATTAATATCTATATTATATTATAAAATCTTATTATAGTTGTGAAGTTTCGCCTTAATGAAAAACTATCAAAATGTTTTTTTTTTTTAAACTAGAGTGACGATGCGCGTACAATTAAATAGAATTTTGGAAATATAAAAAAATATATACTTTTTACATTAATTTATATTTAAAAAAAATTAGCATAACCATTAATTCGACAGATCTTGGTAAATACATGATATAACATGAACTTTATCTATTGTAAAAGGCGGTTAAGTTACTTTCGCACGTTTCAATCATACGTATTGGGACGTTAATTATTGTTACTGCAGTCCTCCAATCGTACTTTAAGGTCAACTGGTCTTTCATTCTATGCAACCCTGGCCGAATAAAATGGAAATTTTGTTAACCTACATCCTAAATCCGCTGTCGTTCTCTTTCAGAGGAACACTCCGGGCACATGATCTAGAGCAGTGATTCCCAAAGTGGTCTATATAGACCCCCAGGAGTCCACGACAGTTGCAAAAAAAAATTGGGGGTCCGCGAGATGTAAATGGGGGTCCACGAGCAGTGGGGGTACTCCTATGGAAGCCCAGAAGCCCGGCTTGCGTAAGAAATTTTGAATCAAAACCTCTTCTGGCTTACAGAGGTTCAGCTCTTGTGGCTATTCCTCTTACGTCTGATGGGAACATTGTTGGAAGGTGAAGGCATGATTGCTTAGATTTGGGGGTTTTGATTAAATTTTTTTTACGCAAGCCGGGCTTCTGGGCTTCTATGGGAGTACCGCCACTCTCCACGAGATGTATATAGGGGTCCACGAGACGGTTCAACTAAATTGAAGCCGAATATTGTAACGAATTTCGAAATCGTTGGCAACCTTTTTTTTTTAGCTCATTTTGGGAAAATCGAACAATCTAAATCATTGGTGACCTTTTTTTTTAGCTCAACAGAGACTTCCGGTTAGTAGGTTAGTAGGTACAGAATTCGGAGGCGACCTTTTTTTTGGAACGATTCGAAAAATCAATTAAGCAGGGGGTCTATACGGGATACAAAAAATCGGCAAGGGGTCAACGAGACAAACAAGTTTGGGAACCTCTGATCTAGAGCCCCCATAAATAACCCCCAAACCACCTTTCCGGCAAAGTTTTCCATCAAAATATAAAAGTCCAAGCTCGTGTTATTACAGGGTGACATGTCAGATGACACAGGAGGAATTCTTTGCAAGTCTGCTATGGTCTGTTGCGGATTGCAGCATTCGGAAAACTTGCAAACATTATAATGGTTTTCGTGGTTTTTAGTACTTGATTCGTTTCAATATTAACCATTGCATAAATTTGTGTGCGTGAGAGCTAATGTTGAAACACTTAAATTAGTTTCATACTAAATTATCTTTAATCTGAGGCAATTAAGATGGAGCGTTACTAATAAATGGGAGCAAAGCAAAAAACTCATTGTGATTAGAAAAAAACTTAATTGCTTAATGCGGGTTCAACACAAGGGAACGATTCAATACAAGGAAAAATATTTATATAAATTTTTTACACACCTTTGTAATTGGAATTCTGATGGAGATGTTTGGTCCAGTTATCCAAAATCCTAGAGATATCCAAGATTGCAAAGTTTCTATTTTTTAATAGTTCCACTTTATAATTGTAATACGGATATAAATTCACGAGACACCAGTTTCTCGGAGGATTGGTAATATCCCCATTTATATTCAAAACACTACGGATTCTAGTGTCAGATTTTTAAAACCGGGCGTCACTAAGATATTCGAGTTTTTTTTGGCTCGTGCTTGTCCAGTATATTATGCTGGCGTATTAGTGAGACCAAAAACAACACTGAAATAAAACAAACTAGCCAAACGTCATTAGCGACTTGCGTGGCAGAGGAGCGCCGCGCGGAAGGATCTTTGTCCGTTTTTATTATTATTTTTAATTAGAGCTCTAGAATTCTTAAAATTAAATACACAAACGGATGTTAAGGCGACACTACCGCGGAAGTTTTTGTGGCACTGTTCACGAAAAAAATGCAACGGTTTGAATTGTAACACTGTTATCAAACATTTACACGAATAATCTCGGATGGAAACTCGCCGAGTGTCAACAGAATGCACCGAATCTCGTTCAAATTTGAAGAATGCCGGTCGCCAGCACCGGCTACGGGTCCGAAGAAGCAGTAGCGGTTCGAGCGAGTTCACAACATTCCACGAGGTGTGAGGGACTCGGACAAGTGCAGTGTTTACTGTTTACACAGAATGCGTCAAGCTTACAGACGTCCGCATCGCGCGCCCGCCACCTAGCGACTGGAGATCTCGGCCTCTCCTCGCCCAACAGGTTATACTCGGGCCACGAATGAATGGCTTTAACCGGAGTGGAGTAGAGGCGATTTCTTCCCTCCAAGAGTGCGTACATTACTCATAATTTGCTTTGATGAATGTGTTATTATCGCTTTAAAAAGAAGAAAACGTTTGGTGGAGAGCCAGTCATCGTGTGAGATTATCTGGCTTATAATGATGAGCACACCGTGTTAGGTGCCCGCGTTTTTATGATTTTGACGAATATATATTTTTCTTTTTCTTTTTTATACACTTTGTATACAACACTAACTTTTTAAACAAATTAAAATTAAATATCAAACATGATTCAGACTACCCGGTCCTTCAGTGATATATAGATATTTAAAATATAATAAAATTGTTTAAAAATATGGTCAGTTTTGACAGATGTTATAAAGATTTATTTTGGAACGTTAATGCTTTTGTTATAAAAAATATAATGAATAAATTTAAAATTTAAAATCAAATTATAAGTTCTTATTTTACAACAAAGGAAATAAATCAAAGATTGGACTTGACATTAAATTTAATTGATTATTTATAATATTTTCTTTATTTTTAATTGCTTTTTTAATTTCTACAATTTCGAGATTGTTCAAAGTTATATTTCTATTATTAAAATCCAAAATTTCAACGCCATTATCTTTATTAAATGAATGATCTTTTTCAAGGAGGAATTTTGCAAATTCAGAAAAATTATTATTAGAGAGACATCTTAGGTGTTCTTTTATTTTTAATTTAAAATTACTTTAAAATATTTTATAATTTTGAAAATATGAAGTGATTTTTTACTAGTTTACAAATTTGATCCTTCATAGAAAAATGAAATTTCAAGAGTTCATGATATGGACGGTTACTATCGGCACAACCTAAAATAGATCTTAATACAATTAACCGAGAACTGTTAATCGCATCAATAATATTAAATAATTTTAGTTTCAATTAAAGTGTTCTACAATTCTGTTTCCTTACAAAAAGTAACATTTCGAATATTATGACTTCTTAATATTAATTAATTTCCTGTTACTTGGCCATTAAAGTAAAATTAAAATAATGAAATATTTCTATTAAAATTTAAAACACTGTTAGATTATAATACTTTATTTTTATTCACTGAGAATGTCGCGACAGCTGTTTCGCCAACCGATGTTGGCATCATCAGGTGTTACAAAAAACCGACATCCTTTACAAACTGTTTTAAAATAAATATTAACGCCTGAACAATGTGAAAAGCTTCGTTTTCCTAAAGATTAAATATTAAAAAACATATAAATTACATTTTGACAATATCGTATGAAAGTTTGACAATATCAAAATACGACCGGAACGATAGTTTTCTGATAACAGATAACAAAAGATAAAATTGGAATGTTTTTTTGTTGTTGTTGTCATAATATAACTCATAATTTCATCAAATATGTTCTTTTTATTGCATTGGTTTATTTTTATTCAATTGTATAAAATTAAAAATATTATGAGTCTTAACAGGAAAATAAACAATGTGTTCAAAATAGATTTTACAAGGATTGGCATCCGTCTAAAGAAGTCTACTACCAGGCCAAAAAGCATATGGCGGTCTATCCTCTTTGCCTTTCTCACTGGAAAACTAATAACATATTGAGGGCGCATGTGTTTCTACATAATATGAATGCTTGTATACTTTGCTATCATATAAAGTTTCATCTATTTCGCATTAATCCAGAGAATTTCTCAATACCCTGAAAAGGTGTTCGCGTGAGGGAACTCTTATCGGAGAAAACGTTTATCTGATGATAAGAGATTTATTTGAACAGGGTTAAACGATTTCTGTTAATAAATAACGCATATGAAACATTCAAATGTTTTTTTTTAGTGAGACCAGATTAAAAAAAAAGTGCTTTTATAATTAATACGAATAAAAAAAACTTCTAGAAAACAGACGTTTTCATTCGAATTAATTAACTACAATATTGGTAAACTAAAACATTTATGTGCTTAAGGGGTTACACTACCCTGAAATAAAAAAAAATCAGAGGAGATCAAAAGGAATCAGAGGACATCACATCAACAATAGAAGACCTCATGTACGGCTCTAAGAAATTACTCAACTCAAATATTTTTTCAGGATTTCGCTCGTATTCATTATTTTATATGGAGATTTACATCATTGTTTAAGAAACAATAAATATATCGCTTTTATTTTCGAACAAATTCGATACAAACCGTAACTTTGTAAGGGCATTTACCGAAGTTACTTCAGTTACAACATCATTGAAGATACAGACAAATGTCGAAACCAGTGAGCAATGACAACTTTTTGATTGTTTCAATATAAATATGCAGAAATTAAATTAAATATTTTTATTTAGTCGTACTCATGACTGAGGGTACTATCCCGTAAACTATCCACCTTGGCTCACCATGCGCTCCTGTCATCGGCCACAAGTTGCAGCCATTGAGAGGCCAATCAGGGCCCTGATTTGATCGGACCAGATCGGTGGCTGTCCTTGTGGTCGCTTTCCCTCTACTTTGCCCTTTATTTTGACCTTTTCGAGGTTGTCCTGATCTCTTCGGGGCATTTTAAAATTAAAGGTACTGCTTTAAATTAAAAATAACCAAAAACAAATGTATCTCAATAGAGACGAAGATGTAAATTGTTTTCTGGAAACAGAATATGGTGATCGAGGCGCTTACAGGACTTATGACCTGTCATTGGTTGGGTTAAGCGATCGCTTTATGTTAACAACATTCCCCATTCCGCCCTTCTTACGACCACCACGTCTGACTCATTTTTGAAAGATGTATATATGTTACTTATGTTGAGAAACACTTAATTTTTTTTAGTTCAATCTACACTAGCGCCATCCATTAAGATTAGGTGTAAGCATTAAGCAGAAAAAAATGATTAACCCGCAATGGGTAAAATCCAGTATTTGTCTGCAAGTATTTGTATACATTCAAAATGTTGTATAAAAACAAATGTGTTTCAATTATTCACTGTATCTAACAATTAAAACGTTCTCAATGTGCCGTTTTTTGACAACATCGCATAAGTGTAGTTTTTTCAAAAAGAGGTGAAACTTTTTAAATTGTTGGTAAAGCCTATTTATTATTGGAGTATCATGTTTAGGAAGCGTTTTGTATTGTTAATTTAATTTTAATTGCTGCGCGGTGAGATGCTGCATCCGTGATCACAGGTATTAGCAGAGGCCAACAGCTTGGCAATGAAATTTGCAAATCAATGATCAAGAAAGTGACATGAACCGGTGGTCGGTGAACGAGAAAGTAGGTTGTACCGCGAACATTCGGGGAAGCGCCGTTTCACGGCTGATTACGGTCTAACCCAGTGGCGGACCCAACTGAGATACAGACAAACCCTCTAAAGTGATGAAAACTCTGTGTTAAAGCCCTAAACTTGTTTTTATAAGCTATCCGAGAGATGATTGGAGTATTTTGATGTGCGGTTCTTGTCAAGGACATTGAAATAAAATCAATTACTATTAACGAAGTAATGCAGAATTGA
Organism: Lepidostoma basale; assembly: GCA_022606425.2. Lineage (NCBI taxonomy): Eukaryota > Metazoa > Arthropoda > Insecta > Trichoptera > Lepidostomatidae > Lepidostoma > Lepidostoma basale. Next base: position 281,127 of record JAHDVF020001235.1, on the reverse strand, counting down.
AAGCATTGCGACATAGAACCTTTAGATGTGATACCCAATGAAGAGATTCGCAGATCATGGAATATTGATGACATAATCAGATGGAGTAGGCAGAGAATACGATTTTGGAGGATCCTTACCGAGAGGATGGGCCCAGCAAGGAATTCCCAAGATCGTGATCGAGACGAGACTCAACGACCACCAGGACGACTACCAAAGAGAGGACGTCCTCATCATAGGACGAAATTTGATAATAACAGATCGCAAGATCTACATTAGAGGAAGAAGAAAAAAAACGTTTTTTTTAATTTGACAAATGATGAAAAGAAAATATATGGTAACGATGTATACATTACAAGAAATAGAGGAAGGCTGAGGAAAACGTGGCACGATCAAATCAATCAAATAATTAATATCGAGCACACGAGGAGACGGAGAAATCGATCTGCGTACACGACACATGTATAAAGGTAGAGGAAGAGAGAGAGAGAAGTATGTCAGGATATAACAGTCTGAGGGTCCATTCTTTTACCTACCTGATATGGTGTAACACCTGATGACGAAACAGCTGTCGCGTAAAATAAAAATAAAAATACAATTGTGATACGTAAAACAAAGTTTTTTTTAATTTAACAGTTTATACTGATTTTTCCCACTTTTAAGTTTATTTTTCTTGACATGTTTTGAAGGCTTACACACCTTGATCATCGGGAGAACGATATATCGTTCTCGCGATGATGAAGGTAAGCCTTCGAAAAATGTTGAGAAAAATAAACTCAAAAGTGGAAAAAACAGTGTTTTAATTCATGCAAAAAATGTAAGATGAGACAAATTTTTTTTTTACTTGTGTTGTCTTTAAGAATTGATACCTTGATTTTTATTTTTTCAAGGTGGTGTGAATTTTATAATTAGTGATTCTGTGTGCGATTTTAACTACGTGTTTGTAAGTGTTTATGTTTCATGGTTCCATGAGCTAACTTAAAAGCATCCCGACATTCCCAAACCTCAAACGTCAGTCGGGACGCGGCGTACCTGTGAAGGAAATACATATGTTTATATTCATTTGTTGGCCTCTCGTAATCGATCTACCACCGTGGTTGCGATCAATGTTGAGTGTTTCTTTGTTGCAGAAGATGTCTGGGAGGTTTGTGCTAAGATATATGGTATACGGTTCCCGGCGACCGCAGTGTGATTATCACACTGTCTTTGGTCTAGTGTAGAATTCACGTGACAATAAAATAGTGCTAGATTAGCTACTTAGCACATCTCACGAGAGTCAATAGATTAACTTAATGACAAATTTATACAGCAATTGGGTTCAAACGACCTTTTGCATAAAAAAAATTGTTGTTTGGATATAAAAATGTAAAAAATGTTTATTAAACATATTAATTTTAAAATGTGCAAGTCGTTCTCTGATTACAAATCTGCCCTAATTTTTCACTCATTGGACTCTCTTGAAAATAGACGTACTCTTCATGATATGATGGTACTTCATAAAATAATTCACTTTAAAATTGACAATTCTGAACTTCTCAGCAAATTGTCACTCAATACCCCCATGTCTCGCACGAGACACACCGCGAGCCAAGTTTTCCACCTTCCTGTTTATCGCACAAACTACGCTCTGAGCGCGGCACTGCATCGAATCTGTGATATCTACAACAAACATTTTGGAGACATTGATGTCTTTCATTTGAGCGAGCGAAATTTAAAAAAAAGTGATCAGAGCAACATTTCGGCGCGGATGTGACCACGATTTAACGTGATATTATAATACTTGTATATTACTTTTTTTTTTATTTTATCTTAATTTTATTTTTTATTTCCAGTAATATTAGTATTTTAACTCTTAAATATTATGTATACCTTATTTTGTCTTAGTTTAACTTCAATCTTGTTTCTCACTATCATTTGTTGATTGTTAACTATTATTTTTAATCTGTGGTAGCATGTAATTGGCCTTATTTTAATTATTCTGAATGTTTCTTTTATATATATGTTATTGATATCGCTGTATGTTACCCTAAATAAATAAATAAAAAAATAAAATAAAAGGAGGTTGGAATACTCTTGCAACGCTACTGGCGAGACAGTGACTACCTATTATAATACACTTTAGCCACAACAGATTGACGTATTAGCATTCTGACTTGATACAAATAGATAAGCAGAGATGATCAGGCTAATATCGGCCTGCTCTCTGAGAAAGTAAGGCAGCCTTTAAGACTTCAAGTCCCGGATGGTGCCGACAGTTGAAAGTAGACGGACTTATCTTTGTTTATATCTACAAATGTATGTAAATAGTTAGTATCTAAAACAAAAACCAAATGTCTTCTCGATCTCTATGTAATTACATTGCGCAAAAAATTGGGAATCCGAAGTAGAAAGCGATTTGCTAAAATCTTTTTTTGTCAAGTTATACGAACGAAATACGGTCGATTTTTATCTGATATAATGTGAAACGAAACAACTGCAAAACAAATCGAATTTAAAACATTCCATTTAAAAGTATTCCTTTTAATTTGAACCCATATCTAAGCTTAAATCATAGACAATATAGTGTGGACATACATGAAAAATAATGTAGATATCGACGTATTAAATTGCATTTAAAGTAAATACTTTTTTTTTAAATTCAATAGGAACAAAACATATATTGTATATTCACATTTAGTAGTGTCTAATCTTCCATAGGTCAACTAGGATCAATAGCAAATTTAAATTGAATCTCCGAAGAACAAGTGCGCATTGACAGTTATATAATAAATTACGCTAAACTTAAATAAATAAATATTAGCAAAGACGCTGGTGACGGAAGGTGAATTGCCAAAAGGCAGCATTGTTGATGCAATATATTTCAAGATGCAATTGAACGAAGCGGTATCATTCATGTACTAAAATTTATAATACCAAGATACAAAGTGAATTCATGCGTTTTATTTACAAACTATTTTTTGAATTATTGCTTGAGGAAATATATAATTTTACTACAAATTAGATATTTTAAAACAGAAAAATAAAAATTCATAAGATTTTGAAGGTTGACACCATACGCCTTGCTTACACATTCAAGTGATGGATATATTAGTCAGATGGAGAATGAGCCATAGAGGTGTGCGAGGACAAAAATAATTATATGATTACATGGAATTATTGTGTTAAAAGACTAAACAATATAATTTTATAAAAAATCTATTTAACATTAGGAGATTACGAAATTCAATAATTCATATAAGTATGTTATAAGAACAACAACAACAAACCATCACGCCGTTTCCCCTTAGGGGTAGGCAGAGAGAATGAACCGCCACATAACTCTATCCTGGCACACCTCTCTAGATTCTTCCACATTCATACACGCACGTCGACATGACAACACCAACTTTAAAAATTGATTAATTTGGTCATGCCATGTTTTCCTCGGTTTGCCTCGACTCCGTACCCCATTTACATCATTAACATCATGTTATAAGAACTTATATAAAATGTAATATAGTACAATACATAATATAAAATCTTGCAAAAAAATCATCAATGTAATTAAATGTTTAATTTGGAACATTTGCATCACATCACAATTTATTTTCTATGAAACTGTCATGACAGCTGTTTCGCTAATCTATGTTGGCATCACCAAGTGTTACAAATAACTGATGATGTCAACGTGGTTTGGAGAAATGGTTGTCGCTACAATTTTATAGAAATTAAATAAATAAATTGTGATATTATAACAGTGTTTCAAATCAAACAGTTAATAATATTGAAGTATTATACTGTTTCGGCCAAAACAATGGATGCAATGCAAATTAATTTAACATATATTGTCATTTATATTGTGGGTTGATGAGTATATTTAACTAAAGTATTATTATTCTGACTTTTATTCAATAAAGTACAGCGGAGCATAGAAGTGAAATTGAGTAGATTAAATGTGGTCTGGCACCCCCTTGTTGTTGCCGTATTTAAATGTAAGTCCCGGATGGACCGGGGACAGGCCCAGGGAGTGTACGGGCGAGGCTGATAAAAGGGCGCCGCTACGCCCTATAACAGCCTCGGGTATGTGGCGGGAACTTCTATGTTCCTTTATATTCTGACTAAAACATTACTCAATTAGTTTTTATGTTGCATTATATTTATGTATAACTCTTTGAACTTTAGTTCATGTACTTTCATTTCACTTTCAAAAGTAATCTCTTACATATTCATCATGTTCATACATTACATCGCTTCGCTTGTTACTCGTATTCGAGTTATTCGGTTAACCTTTAATGTGAGCGCTCATGTCTCTCCGACCTTCCACGATTACTTCTTCCACCATATCTGTCATTTAACAATCAGCATCCATTATTGTGTCTGCACTTTCATTTTTATTTCTATGAGCGCCATTCGAGTGAGAACTTCGATAAGTTCGCCGGTGGATATTCGTATAACTCGGTATATTATAATGATGACGACATTTTTGATCATTTTCTAGTTAGGAATGTCGTCCTACTTCGAGTCTTGGTCTCCCAACGCCGGCACCCAAATCCACCAAGTACCGGTATTACTACTTGGGTGCACTACGTGTCGAAGGTTCTGTGATTCAAGTCTCGCGAATTGCAAAATTAACTTGACCAGTTGGCGTCGGTTTTACAGGTAAGACAAAAAAAAATCGGAGAAATTCATTTCTATATATATATATATTCATAGTCAAAAATCTAATATTATAAGTCAATCAATCAAATATTAAAGTCGGCCAAGTGAGGAGTCGGAAAAATCAACGTACGTGCATGAATGTAGAATGTAGAGGAACCAAGAGAAGTATGTCAGGATGGCGGTCCATTCTTTCTGCCTACCCTTTCGGAGAGACGGCATGATGATTAGTTAGTTTCACAGTTTAGCTATTTAATACAATAATATTAGATAATCCATTGTTTTGGCGGAAACACTTTGATATTTCAACATTATTAAATGTTTGAATAAAAAAAACTTTGTTCTGAATATAAACATTGAATAGAATTAGTCGCAACAGCTATTTCTCTAACCGATGTTAGCATCGTCAGGTCTTACAATCAACTAATTGATATAGTTGATTGTAAGACCTGACGATGCTAACATCGGTTGGCGAAACAGCTGTCGCGACTAAATATATTCAATTTTGATATTCATAACAATTTTTTTTGTTTAAACATTTAATAACAATAATATTATATTTGAAATGTGTCTTCAAACATATTTATGAAAAATCTCAGACTAAGATAAATATAGAATATAATTTCAAATAATTATTTTCGAAACTACCGCATTGTCAACAGGGTAATTAGGTTGGCAATTGTTATGATGACGCTACACTAGGATCGAAACCGGTTGGAAATAGGTAAAATATATCACGTGACATTAAAAGCCGTAGCGTAATGTTTTTTCCTTAATCATTTGTATAAAAAATAATTTATTTTGGAATAATGCTTTAAAAACTTTTGTAGATAGTGTGTAATATCAAAGTGTTAGCGTGAATAACTCGTTCCTACATACGGTACATAAAAATCCAATTCTTGATTTGAGAGTGAGAAAGTAGAACTTATGACAATTAAAATAATTATCCCATTGTTCTGAAACATGTCACCGAAATCTCACACACTTTCATTAAAGTTTAACTTGAAGCATGGAGAATGACATTAGAAAACAAAAGGTGGCCCTAATATGGCGGAAGCGGTATAAGGAGGTAGAAAGAACAGACAGCCAAAGACAAAGTAAGAAATTTATGCAGATAGCAATGGCATACACGTCGGTACTTGAATAACGGAAATATAGCGGCAGTTTCAATAAATTGATTTAAAATCGAATATTTTTATCAAAGATTTCAAATTAATCGTTTTTACTTTTTATTAAAAGAAAGAGTTCTGATTTTGAAAATTTGGATTTGTTCATGTGGTGCTCCCGTAAATTTTGAGATATTTCGTTTAAAAGTGAATTATTTTGATAAATTTGATTTTTGCAGCACATAATAATAGTTAATTGTGACACGTAATAGGTTTGTACTGTTTTGATGTTAAAATAATACAAGTTTTTTCGTTTAAATAAAGAATTTTGACAGATGTTAAAATATTTTTTTCATTTGTTCCAATGACAATTTGAATAATTTTTTCAGTGATAATTTAAAGTTCTTGCTGGCATTGGATTGTTTTAAATGCCTAATTACAGTTATTTAAAAGTATGGTATATACGTGGAATGTAAATTAAATAAACACAAACGTACGGATCGTCTAGCTGACAACAAGTGCACAAGTTCATCTAAAAGAACATTTTGTTTTATTATTTTTATTTTGTTATTTCATTTTATTTTATATCATTGTATTTTATATTATATGTTATAAATTTTTTTTGTGGACGTTGGACGATCGAATTGTGCGCGGGAGATGCCTATTGGTGGCGATGAGGTACGCAACCCATCACACTGCGTCTCCTGCGGGGGCGAAAAGAGATGGATGGAGTACCGCATCGGTTAAAGTGTGACAGTCCATTATTTCTGCCTACCCCTTTGGGGAGACGGCGTGATGGTAAGTCAGTTAGTTAGTTACTTTTTATTAATTCAAATGTACAAAGGGATATAAATGAAAGAGAAATGGCGATGACATTTTTGAAATCGTAGAAAATTATACGTATTACATTCGTAAAAATAAAATGATCAAGTACGATATTGATAAATTATTTTTTTAATTTATAGGAATATTAGACTATCTCTCAATACGTAGGTACTTCGAGGTTTCTTCTGTAACCGATATTTGCAAGATAATGAGTGAACTTACCCTATACTCGATATATACTCGTAGACTTCAAGAAATTAGTTTATTCGCATAGCAAAAAACTTTCGAGTGGATGTCATCATTGTGCTTAAAAATCATTACTATACAATAATATAATACAAAATTATTATTCTTATATTATTTATGGGGTGGTTTGAAGAAAAGGAGGAGTCATATTGATATGATTTTGCAACACAAAGTAAAGACGAATCAAGAACAAATAAATAGGCAAATTTTGCTATTTTCAAATTTAAGGCATACATTATGCAGTTTCATTATTAATTTGGAAGGAAAGTTTAATTTTGTGTAAAATCACTTTTTATAATTTTTTTCTTTCAAATGAAACTAACATACAAAATATATGTACTCGTATACTAATTGATACGAATGAAAATGTGTTTTTTCTAACCACACAACTAACCATCACGCTGTTTCCCGGGAGGGGAAGGAAGAGAGGATGGACCGCCATACCGTTCTGTCCTGACATACTTCTCTTGTTCCTCCACATTCATACATCATAACATGCACGTTCGTCGATTTTTTCGACTTCGAATGTGGCCGCCTTTCAGTATTTGATTAATTTGGTCATGCCATGCTTTCCTTGGTCTTCCACGACTTTTCTTTCCACTCATACTGCTTGTATACAACATTTTAACCATTCTTCTCTCGTCCATTCGTTCCATATGTCCAAACCATCTGAGGGATTCTTTTTTACTCATCTGCCTTACATTTTTTCATTATTTCGTCCTTCGGTATTCTATCATATATCGTTTTCCCGCACATTCTTCTCAGTAATCTCATTTCTACGGCATTTATCCTACTTTCATCCTTTTTTGCCAGCTCCAAGCTTCACTTCAATAAACAAGAGTTGGCACTAGAACTCCATTGTGTTCTGCCATCTTTGCTTTAGTTGAAATATTTATACTTGCAGTGATGACTTTGAGAGCGCCATTCATTTTGCTCCCAGCACCCTTCTTTCGATATATTTCTCCATTTTTCTATATCATTCTAATATGTCATTCTAATAAAATATAAAAAAACTTCTAGAAAACAGATGTTTGTGTTAATTATTTAATATGCAGTTTTACATCGTTGTTCAAGATACATTGATAAAATTTTCATTGTTAAATAGTCGAAATGGTAATGTTTTATTTGTGATAAAATAATTAAAGCCACCCATGTGCTACGAAAGAAGAGAAAGGTTTAAATTTAATTATTTTATAATATTAATATTTGTATAATAATATTTTGCGTCATACTTTCTTTTCAGTTGAACATTCATTATGAATGTGTGTACCTACATATCTTTTGTACTTGTGAGTAAGAGCTTTCTTCGAATCCTTGTCTCTCGCACAGGTGTATACTGATTTGACATGTTATATAAATAGTGTACAATTACACTTCAACCGGTTTAGATAAGTTCTCGATGGCATTGAGTAAACGCGTCTGACGTTCCCAGCTCCGAGTGTGTCCCCATTGCCTCTCAATCGAATCTGCCATGTTGCATTTAAATGATTAGGCTCCGAAGTATTTGTATACGCGTGTAAATGAAAATAGAAAACGCGACACACTTGAATCAAAATTATTGAAACGTCTTTGATTTGTGGAGGTGAAAGTATTAAAAAAAACCACACGAATTGTAATTGACATTTCGAGCGGTTTTGTTCCACTTTGCCTAACAGATGTGCTGTTCGTAGTTCTTGGTACGCAGCACAAATGTTACTGGCTAACGTGTCTAATTACTGGTTACAATGATACGTATCGCAATTTAATTATTAGGTATTTGTTGGTAATTGAGAAAATGGACAGATATAAGACTTTGTGGCTCATTGTAAATCGAGAAGAAAAAAATGATATAAATTATGATTTTCTATGCGTGTAAAAGCCGAATAGAGGCGTTTAAGTTAGCGGAAACGAACGCGTTTTAATTAATAACGCAAAAGTATCGCAATTGTATCATTAGATCGTTGTTAATTATGAAAATGGATAGATTTAAGATTTTACTATTAACATGGCATGTGGCTTATTGAAAATTCAGAAGAAATTTTTATATTAATTCTGGTTTTCTATGCGTGTAAAAGCTGAATAGAGCTGTTTCAGTAAATGCGTTTGAATTAATCACTTTTTATTTATTGTTTCTTAAACAATGATGTAAAACTCCATTGTAAAATAATTAATATAAATAAAATCGTCTGTCTTCTAGGAGTTTCTTTAAATTTTATTTGGAATGACATGTTTCGCCCTTCTAAGGCATTATAAAATGTGTAACAAAATAATATGTGATAATGCATTAGAAGAGCGAAACATGTCATTCCATTTAAAATTGAATAAAACTAATAGAAAACGGACGTTTTCATTTATATTAAATAATCACTTTTTGATAAACTGTATGACTATATATGATTTTATATATTTCAAACCTTACTGAAAAATATAAAAAAAACAAGTTTTGTTTTTCACTCTTTATAGACTTAATATAAATAGCGTCATTTTTCATTTGCGTATACGAAATCATCCTTTGACAAAAATCTCAAATGGTTGTATTGGAACAGTTTACGTTGTTTATTTATATTATTCTGCTCTTCTTCTTCTCGGCACTAGATCCCGGTATGAGAGATGTTCTTTTCCATAACAGATATTGTAATAATAAATCAAATATTGAATGTCGGCCACGTGAGGAGTCAGAGAAATCGACGCGCGTGCATTACACGATGTATGAAAAGAAGCTCAGACGAATAATGGAAAAGAAGACTGCTGACTTGGAGATCGTGGACGGCGGAGAGAAGTGCTGGGCGACCGCAACTACGGTGGAAGGATGATCTGAACAGACACGCCGGAATAACCTGGATGCAGTCTGCACAGGACAGAGTGACATGGAAGCGAATGGAGGAGGCCTTTGTCCAAGAGTGGACGGGAATAGGCTGAGGATAAGGAGAGAAGAAGATTAAGGTCCGAAAGATTTCCAATTTGGGTCACATCTTGCGTGGAGACAAATTCGAGATCATCCAATTTTTGTTAATGGGCAAAATTGTGGAACGCCTTGGTCCCGGTCGAAGGCAAATGTCTTGGCTGCGCAACATCATAGATTGGACTGAACTGGATGCAGGAGTTGTTCCGGGTGGCCCTAGACAGAGAATCCTTTACAGAAGCGGTTGCTAACGTCGGGGAGACCTGATATGGCACTTGAAGAAGAATGTATATTTATATTACGTGTATTTTAAATGCATGCATTCACTGGAAATACAAATGGTTATTTAGCTTTGGTATGCTAAACAGTAATAGCGTAAACTATGGAATTCACAATAATTACATTTTGTAGAGAGTAAGTGTATAATAGAAGCGTTTAGCATACGTAATAGTTCTGTCGTACGTGTCACACGTTTGTGTATAATAAACTGTTGGTGGAATATAGGTATCACTTGGTGTCATAAAGCCGCAGACAATGGGTGAGTGAGATACAAACACAGAGTGTTACAAGATCTCTGAGTCGATTGAACAGTACTCTTAGTCTATGATTATGGAAACATTAAATATTATTATGGTAATATTCGCCAACAGTGGGGTTTCAAAGGTCAAACTAAACCTGCATTTAACTAGACGAAATGTAGGAGGCAGTTGACCCTTTAGCTTTCGGTTCACGTCCATACTAAATTGTTGATTTATTTCTAAAATTCTATCATGCTCTGCTGGAATACATTGTAAATAAATTTTGACACACTTAAAAACTATATACGTACAAAAAACCTGCGCAGCGTTTTTATGATCGTCATTAGGAATAAAAAGGATACTTAAGAAATAATTAAATGATTTTATTAAAAATCTCTTGATGGAAGTTCATTTAAAATAATAATTAAATAAAACGTGAACGCGTTCTCGTATAAAGTGAAGCATGGAACTAGAAAAAAGGATGAAAGTAGAATGAATGGGATGGAAATCTATACACGATAGAGTGCTAAATACAGATATAATAAGTGAATACAGTGCGAATGAGAGCGCTACGAACAAAATAATGAACGATTTAATAAACTGATTTTAGGACAAGGAACGAATAAATGAAAGCGAAGCATGGAACTGGCAGAAGAAGGATGAAAGCAGAATAAATGCGGTAGAGATGAGGTCCCTATGACGTATGTGTGGTAGACCGATGTACGACAGAATTTCAAATGCTGATATAAGAACGGAATGTAGAGCGGAAGAAGGTATTATGAACAAAATTATGAAAGGATCGCTGCGATGGTTCGGATATATGGAACCCATGGATGGAGAAAGAATGGTTAAGAAAGTATACGTTAATGATGTAAATGGAATACGGAGTCGAGGCAGACCGAGGAAAACATGGCATGACCAATTAATCAAATTTTAAAGGTTGGTTATGTTAGATGTCGGAGGAATCGACGTGCGTGTATGACTCGTTGTATGAATGTGGAGGAAGCTAGATAGGTTTGCCAGGATAGAGTAGTGTGGCGGTCCATTCTCTCTGCCTTCCCCTACGGGGAAATGGTGTGATGGTTTGTTTGTTTGTGAATAAAGAATGGAGCAACATATAAAAGAAGACAGACAGAATAAATAATAAATGTCGACCACGTGAGGAGTCGGAGAAATGGACGTGCGTGCATGACACGATGTTGACGAATCGAGAGAATTATGTCTGGAAAGAACATTGTGGCGGTCCATTATTTCTGACTACCTCTTCGGATAAAAGGCGTGATAGTTAGAGAGCCTAGTTAGTTTTTTTTGACATGTCACACCTCCGTGATGCATAGGTAGCATAGTTGCATAGAGGTAGTTAGTTAGAACATTTAAAATGAATATTTTACAGTACAATGAAATCACTTGAAGAATTATGATTACCTTGTTGCATGTAAACATTTAGAATGGTTTTTCTATTATGAATACAAATTTACCAGCACTTCTAGAAACCGTCGTGCTATACATCGTGACAAATATTTTAATGAATCAAACGGTTACAATTATAATTTCTAATACACCAGATCCAAAACTTTTACTTAGAAACTCATATGGTTGAAAATCATAATGACCAGAGATCGTTTACGCCAGGGAGAGAGTATCTTTTTGGTATTGACTGCTATTCAATGGTGTTTAGTTACAATGCAGAACTTAAATTTTTTAAATTGAATTGCCAAAAAAAATTGCTAGAAATTATTGAAAGGAAAAAATAAACATAGTGTATATTGGATAAGTAACTACATGAAAAAAAAGGTATATTTTGTATTATACACTTTTTGAGAATGTCGCGACAGCTGTTTCTCCCACCGATGTCGGCATCATCAGGTGTTACAAACAACTAAAGATACAAATTGAAAGACTTACTATTTATAGGTCAAAAAACTCATTAGTGTAATTAGTCATAGTTAAAATTAAGTATGCGAGCACTGTTGACAATTTTACAAGCAGACAGACGCAGAGAGAAAACAGACGTTTTCATTCGTATTAATTAACTACGATGAAGGTAAACTAAAAACTATAAAAGTACACAATTCATTTTTTTTAGGAATTGCAAGAATTGCGGCATCAATTGTAGCTTGTATCGCATTTAAAAAAATTGCAATTATACAAAATCGGCACAGGCGTTGGGTATCGCTGTTGGTCTTCCGTCAATACTTACTTGCATAAAAGAACGCTGGAGTATAGTAATATCCTGGTAAGCCACATGAACAGGGGAATATTCATCACCACTGTTGTCGCCTATTATTGTTTCGTTTTTTGATTAAATATAAAACAACTATAGCATCTACATAGCCTTAATTTTTAGTTTAACATGCAATGTTTTGTTTTATTGTTGAATTATCTAAAATACTGTCCAAACGTTTACTTATATTATTTTCTACTTAAAATATATTGTTCTTATCAAACGGAATGGTTTCAAGAGTACCAAAGTAAATTTCGGATACTTTGTTTGGTTTCTGTTCCTTGGGCTTTGTACCAAATGATAGGCTGTCCCGATATACCGGTGGTTCTATTAGTATTTATATTTCATAATAGAACACTGCATATTTGGTAGGTGCTGTGCTACTTGCAGACAACGAGCATGAACTGCAAGCCCTGGTGTCTAGTATGTATGAGGTATGCAAGCGATACGATTTGATGATGAATGTGAATAAGTCTAAGGTAATGATTTTCGAAAAAGAAGGAAGCATGACAGTCTGCAACATTAGTGTAAACAGTGAAAATCTGGAACAAGTGGATGAATTTGTTTATTTAGGAAGTATGTTTACAAAGGATGGGAGGGTGGAGAAGGATATTGAAAGAAGGGTTGGGGCAGGCAACAGAATAAATGGTGCACTTAAAGTTGTAATCGCAAACAAAAGCCTATCCAAAAAAGCTAAGATGGCAGTGCACAATGGTGTTCTTGTGCCGACCCTTATGTATGGAAGTGAAGCATGGAACTGGCAAAAGAAGGATGAAAGTAGAATAAATGCAGTAGAAATGAGATCTCTAAGACGAATGTGTAGCAAATCTGTTTATGATAGAGTGACAAATGCAAGTATAAGAAGTGAATGTGGTGCGAATGAAAGTGTTATGAACAAAATAAGGAAAGGGTCATTAAGATGGTTTGGACACATGGAAAGAATGAGTGAAGACAGAATGGTAAAGAAGGTATATATGTAAACGGCGTGAACGGAGCTAGAAATAGAGGAAGGCCGAGGAAAACGTGTCACGATCAAATCAATCAAATATTGAATGTCGGTCACGTGAGGAGTCGGAAAAATCGACGTGCGTGCATGACAAGATGTATGAATGTAGAGGATACGAGAGACGTATGTCAGGACAGAACAGTGTGGCGTTCCATTCTTTCTGCCTACCCCTCCGGGTAGACGGCGTGATGGTAAGTTAGTTAGTTATTTGATAGATAATGATATTCTAGACATAATTCAAGCCATACTGAAAACTTTAATAAATTCTTGAGAGCTAGAGAGAGTGAGAGACAAAAAATATAACTTGATGGAACACACAACACAAAAAATACAGTAAATAAAGTAAACTAAAAAAATACGTACTAATCATTGTTTAATCCACTATTTATTAAAAATATTAAAAAACACGACATGTTTCGGAGAATACCTTCATCTTTTTAAAATATTTTTTAATAAAAAGTGAATTAAACAAAGTTATTTTCAATTTCCTTAGTATACTACTATGGAATTCCAGTGTTAGTGCCTTAGTTTTCAATAAGTTAAAAAAATATATAATAATGAATTTACCAATTTAATCAATAACTAAAATATTTTTTCCAAGTCGATTTAATGTTGTGTGAAACCGAGTGAATTATTGTATATAGGAATATAATAGAAGTTTTCTATAGATTTTTTATTTATTTTATGAGCTTAATATGTTAAACATTCTAATTGCGGTATTTAAAGTTTATGTGTTGTCAATATATGTAAGAAAATATAATTGAAATATATTTTATCATCACCTTTAAACGGACTAGGATTGGCTTTGTTCTGTTCCTTTTACGTCTGTTGGAAATTCAAAAATTGGTTCAAATAATTTAGAATTGAAAATATAGAACGTAATGTGTAAGAAAAACATAAGAACGAAAACAAAAACCACAAATACTCATGTACAAATCATTACAAAGTAAACATTTCATTTACTATATTTTTCTCTTGTTTACGTACAAAGGAAACGAAATACTTTATCCTCGCCTTATAAGTAAACTTCGTCATCTTTTTAAGTGTGCTAATATTATTTTTCCTCGAGGTGAATAATATTAGACAGCGTTTCACGGAGTGTGCACTGGCTTACTCACACGCAAAGATCCCCAAATCCTTTGTTCTTTGGCGGCCGGGTTCAATGAAACCGAGCAGTGATGACCATCGCGGTCATTATTAAACCCCTCCTTAACGGTCCGCTGCCCTGCCCACATCGCCTCTCCCAACACTAGAATTATTAAGGGGATATGCTACTCTAAAATATGACAAAACTATTATGGACAAAGGTTTGAATTATAATCTGAAAAAAATATATGATTGATTCACTTAATAAGCAGAATTTTTCGGGTTCAATGAGTCTCTAATTACATTATTTTCGTATGAAGCATTTTACGTGTGGTGTGACTTTAAACAACGCAACACTTAAATATTATTATGTTTTAACCCAACATTGTTTTACATTTCAAATCGGTGCCTCTTCAAGTGGAGGTTCAGCAGGGAAATAAAACAAAACATATTTATTTTGTCTTTTTCATATTTATATACTATATACAACACTAACTTTAAAACAATAAAAATAAATTAAATTAATTTTAATTTTATTATATCATAAATTTCATTTTTAACAATGTTAAAAAAGATAATTACAAATAACACATTAAATAATATTAAACCAATAATCGTAGGTCCTCACCAAAAATAATATCAGACATGTTTCGGACAACCGGTCCTTCCTCAGTGATATTATAAAGATACACATTTAAAAATTTATAAAATTGTTTACAAATATTTATTTACTGCCATTTATTTACTTTATTACGCCAGATTTTTTAAATATTTATTAAGATAAATCTTTATAACATCTGTCAAAACTGATCATATTTGTAAACAATTTAAAATATGTATCTTTATAATATCACTGAGGAAGGACCGGTTGTCCGAAACATGTCTGATATGTAATTTTTTTTTTTTAAGTTATTGTTGTATATACAAAGTATATAAAAAATAAAAACACAAATAAAACATCTACAACACAAAGTATGGCGAACGTAGAAGAAAAACTTATTTAGTTTGTTTTGTTACCTACATGATGTTCCTTTTAGAACAAACCCGGCAGGTAGTGCTAATAGACAAAATAAAGTGGTGTTAAAAAAAAACTATGGGTTTAATAAATCTCATAATTTTTATTTTTAGCGTGATACTGTTTACAAGAAAATAACATAAAAAAATAAATACGAGTACTTTATAAAAAATCTTCATAGTGTACTTCATGCATTAGTTGATGACATTTTTAAATTTTCTTCTTAAAGCATATGCTCTTTTGAAAGGCGAAAAGAAGCCTTATAATCATCGTTAAATTCTAATGATCCTAGTAGCGTTCTTGTAATAACCCTTGTAAACGAATCCTTGTAGTATGAATCTATAATAATTACGTCCGATGTAAGAAGGGAGTTTAGAGAATAAGAAATCGTTATTAACGAAATTACGAAAGAATATATTACTAGTATAGTTTGACCATGATTAATTAGCAAGAGAACGATGAAAACATTGGAATCTCTGGATCAATTCTGAGTAAATTGCGACCAGACACAAAAAGCAATGTTGAAAAATTAAATTCCTTAATGGGCATTAGAAATTAGCGCATGTTTAAAAAATGATGATGAAAACATTCGTTTTCGTATTGCTAGTAAGGCGAACGTTTTCATGGAATTTTACACCATTGTTTAAGAAAAAACATGTTACAATGATATTCGTTTAATTACTTCTAATGCCTATAATACGAAAGTTTTCTGGTTTATTATATTACCGATACGGCTTTTTTCTATGCTCATCTCTCTCACCAAGGTGACTGAGGTGGCACTACGGATAGGCGGGCTGAAGTGGCGGTGGGCTGGCCATATCTGTCGGAGAACCGACAGCCGATGGGGAAGACGGGTTCTGGAGTGGAGACCGCGTACAGGATTCCGTAGAGTTGGACGTCCCCCTGCCCGCTGGACCGACGATCTGAAGAGGATTGCTGGACATGGATGGATGGGAGCGGCAATGGATAGATATGCTATATTCAGCAGTGGATGACATACGGCTGATGGTGAAAAAATCTATCTCACAATAAAATACCAAGTTATCAAATAAAAGGCGGTAAATTAATCACAAGATGTAATTGCAAAAAAACACAAAGGCAACACCTAGGTCAACCTTTTTATTATTAAACAATACACAGGCACAATAGGAGATCGGAATTTTAATGTGTTTCTGGGCGTAAAACAATAAAACGAAATAGATGAAGTCTACCCTCTGATTAAGGACCACGCGGTTCTTAGTAGGAGTATAATATGATAGTATAACTATGTATTAATATAATATATTCGGATACATGTAAAAAGGTCGCTGTTTTTACGAGGTTTTATTAAAAACATTAGATTAGTAGGTTTTTAAAAAGCGTCTAATATTGTATATTTTTTAAAGTAGATTTAAAAAATATGAAAATATGTAAAAATTTTTTTTGAAGTTTTATCATATTATTTAAGGGGAAAAAAATGATTTTACTTTGGTTAAACATTTATGATATTTTATAATGCTTAAGGTAAAATATGTCGACCCCATAAAATATCCCATAAATCTTCAAGAAAATACATGTTTTTACTAATATTCAATACAAAATATAAATGTCACCGCAAGATGATACATTATGTTACTTTCTTATTAAAATATAAATCTTCCAGAAAATGTACGTTTTAAAATTAATAAAAATGTCGATATTCAAAAGTACAAAGCATTATCAAATGTTAATAAAACAATGTTGTTATTTGAAATTTCATGGTAGAAGTTCATTGTAAATAAAACTAACTAACTAACCATCACGTCGTCTCCCCGAAGGGGTAGGCAAAATGAATGGACTGCCACACTTTTCTTTCTCGACATATTTCTCTCGCTTCCTCAACATTCATATATCGTGTCATGCACTCGCGTCGATTTCTCTGACTCCTCACGTGGTCGACATTTAATATTTGATTTTTTTGATTGAGCCACGCATTCCTCGGTCTTCCTCTATTTATAGTTCCATTTACATCGTTAACATATTTTTTTTTTTACTATTCTTTCTTCATTCATTCCTTCCATGTATCCAAACCATCTTAATGATCATTGTAAATAATGAAAACAATAAAAAGGTAAAAAACCTTTTATTTCATCTTCTGGAGACCAGAAGAGAGAGACGCAAACATGTGTAGATTTTAAATAATATACAGTTAAAAAATATTTTTATTTATTTTCATTATTTTCAAATGTTATTGACATATGGAGGCTACGAGAAACATGTCATTCCGACAAAATATAATAAAACTTCTAGAAAACAGGCGTTTTCATTCTTATTAATTATTGAATTTTGTGTTTTACGTCGTTGTTCATGAAACAATAAATAACGTAACACATTTAGATTAATAACCATCTGTATTTAAGTAATGTCTATATACTCGTATTATGGATCTTACGTAGCGTGACATAATAAAACAATAAAGCAAACTTATTATTTTATACTTACAGTGGGGAATATTATAAAATGGAAGATATTTACATAAAATGAATGCGTAACGACACAAGCAACGTGATTGAGCGTACATTTAATTGGCAGGAAAGGAGAATTGCGAAAAGAGAAAATATGATTTAGATATCCAGTTGAGATAGGGAGACTGCTATCGCGATGCCATCAGAATAATGTACAAGGCGCTGTTTAGCAGAAACTAATTTCTTAATTAGATAGGAGTAACAGTTCCTTGCATACACAACACACGTATCATTAAATACATGTATTAAATTCAATCATAAAAACTCATATTTCATTGTGGTTATAGCTGGTTGGAAGAGTTGCATAGTTACTAATTTGGAATATCATAATAGTTTTGTTTTACTCTTTATAAAAAAGTGTAATTGCTCTACCTACAAGTATTAATGAGAATTCATATTTGACTTTTTTCTTTTGTTTTGTAATTTATTATTATTATTTTTATTATCATTTTGTTGAATCGCTATTTACATAATAACAATCGTTGAATCTAATCACCTCGGATTTGGACATTTTTAATGTCAGTGGGGCAGTGTTCATAAAAAATATATTCTCACTGACGTGACGTCGATGTATTTGGGATCCTTCTGAGATATATTATTTTTTAGTTTCATATCGTTATTTTATTTTTGTTAAACCGTATGTGTCCAAAAGTCAAATAAATATTTTTTTTATTATGTCTCATTTGTGTATAATAAAAATAAATAAATAAATATTGATTCTCATGATATCTGAGAGGTAGCTTATCTATCGCCATTTAATTGTCTTGTGAATTCTATACCAGACAAAATACAGTGTGACAACCATACTGCGCCATTGCCGGGAATCGAACCTGGGACCTTCGGTGTGGCAGTCTTAACATCTGCCACTCGGCCACGAAGGTCGTTGCGAAACACTTGCCACTCGGCCTTTGTTCACCAGTTGCAATTGATGATGTAAAACTCCGTATTAAATAACCAATACGAATAAAAATGTCTGTGTTTTGGAAGTTTAATTATATTTCACGGGAATGACATGTTTAGCTTTGTTCGGGCATTCTCAGATGTTTTTTTAAAAACATTTGATACTGAACTTAAAAATTCAGTCAAAATCAATGTTTTAAACAAAAATTATTATTATTTTGTGATATGAAGAGTTTCAATTTCAGAATAATAAAATAAAATTTTTGTCATCTCAATATTGAAATTAATCTTAAAATCAATATAATTACAATTGTGATATGTTTACGTAGAACAGAGAATATCCCAGATTCCCGGAATGCGTTGATTGAATCTTCTCGATGAAAATAAAGACTTAAATTGTAAACTACCTACTGAAAATTACAAAAATTAATATGATATACTTGCAATAATGAGTACAGAGATTAAAAATAAAAACAAATGTAATCAGTATATAGTTACCACGGATTGAATTTTGGACCCTGTAATTTGCCGCTACTCACCCGCTAAAATGATATATTAGATATTTGATGGTAGAAGGAAGCGATTGTGGTTTTATTTTACCTGGGTTCTGGGTAGTGCGATCCCTTATAAAGGAATTGTACGGAGAATAGAACCGAGAACTCGGACCTCCCAAGGAGTAGGTACGATTATATCACTATGCTCAACACGAATAATAGCGAACGCGTTGAAGTCTATGAATAAGATATGTAAAAAATCTTGTACTCGGTGTACTGTTAATAAAATTGAATGGTGTATCTGATAATTGTTATTATCGTCCTGATGAAACGCAATTTTCGACAATAACACAATGATGCGGTCGGCATTGTCAGAAGGGTATAATTTATGACTTGGTGTTTCGGAGCGATGAATTTCAATTAAGTCTAGCGTCCTGGCTCAACAACTTGCCAGTGTTATTAACCCTTTGGATACGAAAATTGATATTTCATATTTCTACGAAAAGTTTCAATAATAAAAAATTAAATATAGATCAAATATATAAATGATACTTCATTATTTTATACATGAAAACATACTTACAAACATATTTATATATATAATTATTATTGGAGGAAAAATTATTATAAAAAAAGATTAATATCTGTTTTTGATAAAGTATAATGTTAGGAGTGGCGGTACTCCCATAGAAGCCCAGAAGCCCGGATTGCGTAAGAAATTTTGAATCTAAACTTCTTCAGGCTTATAGAGATTCAGCTCTTGTGGCTATTTCTCTTACGTCTGATGGGAACATTGTTGGAAGGTAATTTGGTGGGTTGTTGGTTTATGCGGAGGCATGATTACTTATATTTGGGGGTTTTGATTCAAAATTTCTTACGCAAGCCGAGCTTCTGGGCTTCTATGGGAGTACCGCCACTGAATGTATGGTATTATAGATATATAATATAATTTGAAACAAAAATAATAAAAAAGTATTTAAACATCTTCTTTTCCTTTCACCTGATTTCTCTGTAACTGGGGTCGACTCTCCTAATACGGCTCCGCCAAGTCTCGCGATCCTGGGTCATCTGTCTGTCCAGTCCCAGCGCTCTTGTGCCTAACTCTGGACATCAACGTTGCAGGAGGCCGACGTGGTCTCCTCTTTCGATCTTCCAGTTGCAGGGCCTTGTGAATGATATAGTCTTCGTCTTTTCACATGGCCGTACCATCGCATACGACGTTCCCTAGCCTTTTCCGCTATAGAAGCGACTGTTAGGCTCCCTCTGATGTATTGGATATACACACAATGTTGTAAAAAAATCTTTAAAAATATATGGTATTATACTAAAATTACACACCCAATCGCTACAACTGGGATATTGGATGGGAGAGCAAATTGTCAATATGGTCTGTTATGCAGACGATGCTATAATCATAGCTGAAAACAATAATGACTTACAAAAAAATGGTAGACAGACCATCACGCCTAGCCTGTAAGAAATACAACATGATGATCTCTATCGAAAAAACAAAATGTATGACCTTTTCCAAAACACCCAAAACATATAACCTGGTTATAGAAAATCAACTCATAGAACAGGTCAAGACCTTCAAGTATCTAGGCATAGACCTGGTGGGAGGAGCTGATCGGCGGGCAGAAATACAAGCCCAAGTAAACAAGGCAGCTGTAATCTCTGGCGCTCTAAAATCCACAATATGGAAAAACAAAGACATGACCATTAAGAGTAAGATAAGAATATGTAAAGAATGCGTAAGACCAATAATAATATATGGCGTCGAAGCAAGGGCAGACACAGTAAGGACCAAACAAGTTTTGAGGACTTCCGAAATGAAGAGACTGAGGACGATAGCAGGCAAGACACTGAGAGATCGCGTGAGGAATACCAGAATATGATAGATATGTGAGGTTGAGGATATTATAAGATGGAGCAGACAGCGAAAGAGGGACTGGTACAGTCATGTTCAAATAATGGACACCACCAGACTCCCCTATATTGCATTGCATAATCAGCCGCATGGGACTCATCCTCGCGGAAGACCTCCTAAAAGATGGAATGACAGCTGGGAATCTACCTCACAGGAGGAGCAACACTCTGGAGAACAAGAATAAGAAGAGTATTATATACAATATTAAACATATATAAGGGCACCAGTAGTTGTCAATGACCTTGTCTATATATCGGCATATCGTACCCAAGAGACATAGTGTTGGGACAATATATGGCATATCGTGTTTAAAGAGTTAAGTAAGCGCTAAGGTACCTTACATTTACGATCTCGAGATATCTGACTTTGGTCAAATTATTGTTTGTTTCAATTAAAATCACAAAACGCGCACTTCTCTAAGCATGTGTGACTACCCGATGAGATTTCTGAGGAATTCCTGCATAAATTTAAATATTTACACAATAGATCTACCTACGTAATACTTGCCTTTACGTACCTTTGTTTATATACTACGAGGAATTTAATTAAAATTGTTTAAAGGACGCGACTCGGCTACACATCTACGACCTTGCAGTATTCGATGAGCAATAGATATTCTACGAACGCTTTGATGTGAGAACAGGTTTCAATTTGATATTCAACTTCGTCACATTAATATTGTTATTGATTAGTATTAAAAAAATGCCTTAGGTTTTAGGACAATAAAATCATACTACCTACATGACACACGACAAGAGCTGCGTAATATGTAATTATGCTAAAATATTTATGAAGACTACATACCTACACAAGTAAGCACTCCATGCCTGTATAATATTATTATATTACGTAGTTAATACGAATGAAAACGTCTGTTTTCTAAAAGTTTTATTATATTTTATGGGAATGAGAAGTTTTCCTTACAAAGGCATTATCAAGTGTATATTTGATAATGCATGTTATATACATATTTGATAATGCCTACGTACTAGTAGATAATGATATTTGATCGGAATACACACCGGTAATTGAACCCGAAAGTCCCGAGTTCAATTCCTGACGATGACTGTGTGAATAAAAATCTCAGGCTGTCTTTGGTCTAGTAGAATTCACGTGATAATAACAATGGCGGTAGATTAGCTACCTATCACATGCATTGAGAATCAATAGCTAAACCTTTGTGTACAGTAATTAGCTTCAAATAACCTATTTTATACAAAGACGTGGAAAGCAACGGGAAACTACTATATTCGAAAGGCCAAATTGGCATCGTAAGAACCAGCAATAATGTTAATAGACTTTGCTGCAAATCAATCCACAGGATTGAACTTGTGATGAAAATGTCATTGCCATAAAATATTACATAATAAAACTTCTATAAATTCGACGTTTTTATTCATATTTATTGTTTAATGTGTAGATTTATATCATTGTTCAATAAATAACACATATATAATAATTATATAATACGTAGGTTCATGGACGACAAATCAGTAAACAGTGTTTACGAAGCGTTGTAGGAGAGTAGCAGTGTTCCTTAAGTAAAGGAGAACCTGTAATACAATTTGCAGGACTACAGTTGGATGCTAATGTTGTCGACTAGAAGCGTTTATATTACCTGCTTGTTGGCTTGTTCACACCCCCGAGCATTCGTAGGAACACTTAATCTTCCGTAATAGAGAGAGGACAAGCCAAGCCGACTTAATTTATGCGATGGTCTGCTGGTACAGACCCGCGCACTGTATTTTAATATTTTTTCTTCCTAGCACGCGCAGATATGTTGTTTTCAAATCACAACTCACCTCCTAAATTGGTCGTGAATTATAGAATGAATTACTAAATACTGTGGCCTAAGAGCAGACGCGTTTACCATAGCGATGTATCTTAATTGAATACCTATTTTCACATAAGCAAGTGCGCATATGTTTACGGACATGTTCCTTAATCTACTCGAATGTGTAAGGAAAACATACTTAAAAATACAATATCTTATACAAATATTTTAAATTTACAAATAATGTTAATTCAAGCGTATGTACTTTAGAATAAATGTATTTTTCTAATAAATGTTAACTCATTTTTACCTCAAATATCCAGGTTTTTCATGGTTTCCTCAGCTGTAAGGCAAATATTAGATCGTAATTAGATAGCCCATGGACCAAAGAGTTTGACTGAGTCAGCTCAGTAACAGATGAATCGATCACAGAAGATTTAAAAAAAATATTATATATAAAAAAATTACTACTGTAATAAATAAATAAAATATCTTCCTACAAAAACACCGGCAAGGATCAATAAATAATAAATAAATAAAATAAATAAACAAAAAGTATTTATGAACGCTCAGAATGTACGTAGATATTTTTTGCATACCTAAATTTAACACGTCGGACAATAAACGATATTAATAACAAAGGTTTTATGGTAATCGAGTTTTTTTTTGTATATAAAAAACAGTACTTTTATAAATGAGAGATACCTACATATTTCATGAATTTTTTAATTACATGAATTACAATAGTGTAAAATATTGACAAATGTTTTTCTTTAAATAACCTTCATTTAAAACAGTAGACCTTTAATAACAGTTTCACTAGCTTGAGTAAGATTAAAATTAATTTTAGGTCGCTAATTAGGGTTTGGCTACATATCTTGTGTTAGGTAATTTTGTTTTTGCTGTCTTACAAAATTATTAACACACATAAAAAAATAACGAATATGTATACGAGAAACTAAAGGTCAAGAGGGACTAATTTTGAAGCCGACTTGATTTCAAACAAAATATTACTTTAATTAAAAATGTTTGTACAATATATGTACATTAGGCAAACTTAGATACCTTATGCATATTTATGGGGTATTTGTATTTCATAATGTATCAAAAATGTTAAAAATAAATGATTTACAATCTGCTTGTACATGCATGAGAAAATTCTTGAATGTATGTTTGAAGGTATACCGTTATCAGAATGCAACAGCCTCTCGTTTTTGTGTAAATAAAATTGAGTAGGTACCCACGAATATAAATGGCTACCTACCGAGTATGTGGAATCTGTGCTACCCATAAAATATGATAGGAGACGCGATGGTTGTCCGTAATATAATGCGTTATGTACCTGCGCCTAAAGAGCCACAGAAACGAGGTAGCCTTATCTCAGTGGAATAATCCCGGCCTATTAAGAGGTACTTATGTGATACTGTAATTATCTCGATATTCTTCGGCAACCTTGAAATTGAATTCCAAAAATAATGACGTTTATATCTTTGGGAGGAACTTGTTTCGTTACCGTTAAGGCTCAGTGGGCTTGCGCCAGATATTTGGGTCCGGACCGCATAATTTTATTTATTCTGTATAATCCGTACACACAACAGCTACGATAATTATTAATTGCGGGTACGTTCCAAGATGTCGACCGTTGGGCGATTAATTAAGCGGAATTGCATACATATAGAAATAATCACATACTTGTATGAAGCGGTAGAACCATAAGTTATATATCACGTACACTTCTAAAGTGTATGTAACTAACTTATTAACTAACCATCACTCCGTTACCCTGGAGGGTTAGACAGGGAGGATGGACCGCTATACTGCTCTGTGCTGGCATACCTCCCGAGATTCCTCTACATTCATACACCGTAACAAGCATGCTCGTCGATTTTCCGACTTTGAATATTACCGCTTTATAGTATTTGATTAATTTAGTCATGGTCTTCCACGGCTTCTCTTTCCACTCATACTGCTTGTGTACAATATTTTATCCATTCTTCTCGTGTTCATTCCAGTGTCAAAACCATCTCAGGGATCCTTTTTTAATTTGACTTATGTAGTGCATTTATATAATGAATTTTTTTTTTGTAAAAAATCTTTTTAAGTTGTATATTTAGTTAAAATCCAATGTTGAATTAAATAAATATACATATAGATTAAAAAAAAAATTAATATACACATTCACGCAAGAACAATCTATATATTTAATACATTATTGAAGAGTAAAGGCGTTAACACTGTTTAATCCACTCTTATTTATTAAATAGTTTTACAGATTCCTCTATTTCTAGTTCTATTTACATCGTTAACATATACTTTTTTTACCATTCTTTCTTCATTCATTCTTTCCACGTGTCTGTGGTGATATGGTAATAAGTAATTTTAACTATAATTATATTAAATAATGGGAACAGTAATAAGGTAATACAGTTTTTAATTATAAAATTAAATAATTTATAAAATAAAAACAATCTGAAAAAAGTGGTATTACGTAAGGCTTACGAGATTATATTTTAAAGGTTAAATAAATAAACTGAGGATTTAATATATTGGAATAAAATTAAGAAATTATTATACTGTCTCAATAGATTGCGGAACAGCGGTTTTCTTCATTACAACTTAATAATACGAAACAATTGTCTTATATTATACCTGTATATAGGGTGTTTTTTCAGAGGTTTGGTTTTTAAACTGCCAACATTGTTTCTACAGACTGTCAATTTGACAATTGACAGTTGATTTGAAGTCAGTACATTTTGCCATTTATCCATGAATAGACTGAGGTTAGAACAGCGCTTGCAAATTTATTTTGAAAGACATGGTTGGTTTCGCCAAACTTATCGTGCACTACGTCCATTTTACGCTCGACATAATCGTTCATCCGAGCAAATTGTTTGGAAGACCATGGATTGTTTTCGCATCACGTACACTCTAGTGGATAATACGCATCCACAAAGACGATAATTGTCGAAAATTGGGTTTTACGATTGCGCTTCATTCGAGCTAGCCGTGGCGCTCATATATCCGAAATCATATTTAAAAAATAATGACATAAAATTAACTAACTAACCATCACGCCGTCTCCCCGAAAGGGTAGGCAGAAATAATGGACTGCCACACATTAACCGATGCGGCACTCCATCCTTCTCTTTTCGCCCCCGCGGGAGACGCGGTGTGATGGGTTGCGAACCTCATCGCCACCAATAGGCATCTCCCGACATAAAATTATTTATTAAATAAAGCCAATATCATAGAAATTAATATTGTTTTAATGTGTTTTTTTTTCATTTTGAATATGTATGCATTTTGTACCTCTAAAAAAACACCCTTTATTTTACACGCAAACGTTCCTATAGATTTATATTACATTCAAGAAGTGTTATTATGCTAAGTAAGGAAAACACAGAATTGTGTAATGTTAGAAATATCATTATCATATTATCTTAAGATACAAGTGAAAGTTATAAAAAACAAAGAAAATAATTCATGGCAAGTAAAATGAATAGCAGTATGTGTCTGATATAAGACATAATTAATGTAAAAACTATCTCATTTGTATTAGCAAGCCAGCTGGGGTATGGCTGTAGTCTGTTAGGACCGGAGCAGTATTTACGTGCGCAAGAAGACTAATGCCTAATTGCCTTTATCATTATGCGAATTTCACACTACACTTTTATAATGGCACTTTTCTCTTTTGATGGCATTTCAGAAATAATTATGATTTTAACGAAATTTATGAATGATTCAAAAGGAAAAGTGTTTGAAGCACTTATTAATGTACATTTTTTCATGAAGTATCGTAAATTTGAAGGCTTACGAAATTTTTTACGAGCTGAAACGTCACTGCACATTTGTTATGCGGAACAGAGAATGCGTTATTTTATGAAGTACGCGGTTGTTGGGCTTTTTTTTGCAGAAAATGTAATTACACTAGTTACGCAACTGTTGCGCCAGGTGTTTGTGCAATATTAATATCGAGAGAAAAAATCTAAAGCCGTATAATTTGAAGAGACAATACAAAACTGTTTCATATTTTAAATTAAGTGTCATGTATTGTTTCTTGAACAATAACGAATTTTAAAAATCTGACATGACCATCATAACTTATTTCGGTCAACATCATAATATAACAACAACAAACCATCACGATGTTTCCCCGTAGGGATAGGCAGAGAGAATGGACCAGCACACTACTCTATCCTGACAAACCTCTCTAGTTTCCTCCACATTCATAGAACGAGTCATACATGCACGTCGATTCCTCCGACATCTAACCTGACCAACCTTTAAAATTTGATTAATTTGGTCGTGCCATGTTTTCCTCGGTCTGCATCGACTCCGTACTCCATTTACTTTATTAACGTATACTTTCTTAACCATTCTTTCTCCATCCATGCGTTCTATATATTCGAACCATCGCAGCGATCCTTTCATAATTTTGTTCATAATACCTTCTTCCGCTCTACATTCCATTATTATATCAGCATTTGAGATTCTCTCGTATATCGTTCTATCACACATACGTCTTAGGGACCTCATCTCTACCGCATTTATTCTGCTTTCATCCTTCTTCTGCCAGTTCTATGCTTCGCTTCCATACATTAGGGATGGGACCAGAACTCCATCGTGAACGGCCATTTTCGCTTTCATTGATAGATAATGATCATAATTTAAATAGGCAAAAACTGGATATTTTGAATACAAGAGAGCGAGAGGGTAATAGTGATGATTCTGAATCTATTTTTTTATTTTGTTCAGATTATTGTTTTATGACAGAAGTGTAGCAAACAAAAGGAGAACAATTTGGTTTTGTTAATTTGAAATTTTAACGTGCGCGAAAAAAAATATTTACATTAAAAATAATCAAATGATTTTACTGAAATCTCTTAATGGAAGTTCATTTTAAATAATAATTAAATAAAACGATGTTTTTTTTAACTACTTCCACTTTTGTCTTTATTTCGACTTATTTTTTTTTACCACTACCTATATATAAATTCAGTAAAATTTACATAAATATTTGAAGTTTTTTTTTGTGCATAGAATCATGTTTACTACCCCTGATCTGTATGTATATAAAGGACTCGGTTTACAATAGTGTCACCAGTCTGTCGATGCCAGCGAGCCTGGCGAAACCGGTCGCTGTCGAAATAAAGACAAGAGTGGAATTAGTTAGAAAACATCGTTTTATTTAATTATTATTTTACATTAAAACATATACGATTGTACAGTGAACCAAGTTTTAAAAGGGTGGAAAATCTTTATTTCTGTGAATATTTCACGGGTTGTAACTAGTCTAATCTTGCTTTATGACTTGGGTATATATCGGTATTTATTTGGCAAAAGGTCCCAGATGCGTTTTTTGTGAAATTGAGTTAAATATACCATCAGTATTATTTTTGCACACTTGTTTGACAAAACGTTAGAGCTGTACTTTTTTTATTACATTTTTTTATGTATTTTTTTTTATATCCAATTGCGTTCAATCCCTATTTAAAAAAAAAAATATATATATATGTATGTACAGCAACAACAACAACATAATATCTATATGTATATGTATATGTATATGTATATAACCATATATATATCATGCTCAGCAATAACATATATGTATATGTATCCATATGTCTATGTATGTATGTATGTATGTGTATGTATAATATGTAACTAGCAGCAACATGTATGCTGTATGTATGCTTGTATGTATATATATGTAATATGTAGCCATATATCTTAATAACATATATGTAATATAATAATAACAATATGCTCTTATATATATATATTTTGAATTTAGTTACTGATATATCGTAAAGAAAATGTTATGCTACGTAAATCGACATTTGAAATAAACAATTTTAACAAAAAGAACATTTTTATAAATAATCAAAATAATGTAAATATGAACTGGCAAAGGAAAGATGAAAGTAGAATAAATGCAGTAGAAATGAGATCTCTTAGACGAATGTGTGGATATTCTGTGTATGATAGAGTGTCGAATGAAAATATAAGAAGTGAATGCGGTGCGAATGATGGTGTCATGAACAAAATAATGAAAGGATCATTAAGATGGTTTGGACATATGGAAATAATGAATTAAGAATGGTAAAAAAATTATATGTTAATGATGTAAATGGTACCAGAAATAGGGGAAGACCGAGGAAAACGTGGCACGATCAAATAAATCAAATATTGAATGTCGGCCATGTGAGGAGTCAGAGAAATCGACGCGCGTGCATGACACGATGTATGAATGTTGAGGAAGCGAAAGAAATATGTCAGGAAAGAAAGGTGTGGCAGTGCATTCTTTCTGCCTACCCCTTCGGGGAGACGGCGTGATGGTTAGTTAGTAGTTAGTTATGTAAATATCTTATTTTTGCTCTCCTATAAAATTCATATAAAAGCAGTTGGGACCTTTTGCCAAATAGGTACAGATATGTGATTCATCGGATAAACGTACTCTGGTAGTTAATTAAACAATAAGTAACATTTCGATATAAAACATGCCTATCACAATGGAGCAGTAATCGGTGAATCTTTGTTGCAAAATTCAGTTGGCTGTCACGTCCCACGAATGACCAATTACCCTACCACCGGAGACTTTGTTCTCCCGTATATTCTGTGACCGTGTGCTAGCGGCAGCCTGACGAGCGTGAGGGAACAAAGGCACAAAATCACCGTGAAACAAGGTGAAAACCTGACACAAATCAGTATAGAAATGTGTGCAGCACAGAAATAAAGTTTATATAAATCTGTTTCGCGAGAAATTTAGCACAGACCAACCGCCACTTCTTAATGTTTTGCTTAATTTTGAGTATCTATGATAGTTAATAATTATTTTTTAAGGATTAATTGTATCTCAATAGAGACGAAGCTGTAAATTTTTTTGGACACAGAATATGGTAGTCGCGGCGTTTATAGGACTTACGACCTGTCATTGGTTGGGTTAAGCGATCACTTTTTGTTAACAACATTTCCTATTCCGCCCTTCTTACGACCACCACGTCTGACAATTTTTTGGAACTAATCCAGTATTTGTCTACAAGTTACATTTAAAATAATTATGTAATACATATATTAAATAACCGCAAAGTACGTACACACGTCATGTGCACGCGACAGTAGGAACAGGAATGAACTCACTATTCATTCGATACCCACCACCGTGCGGCAACTGCTAACCAGGATACAAATTGAACATAGAATCGAAAAAGTTGGTCACGCATATGCGTAATTAAATGAAAAAAGTGTAATCTATAATCATACTTATTGAGAAAATAATATATAAAGAGTAGCAGTGCAACAATATTAAGATTTTGGTTGATTTGCAGACCCCGATGAGATGAGTAGTCGTTCAGTTCTCAGAAGCATTTTGAGCGTTTGGTAAAAAATGTATTAATTAGGAATTTAAATAACTAGATACGCAAGAATGTAGAGCAAATGGCTGGATGTTGATGGTTGCTTGTAAGCATATGTCTTTATAGAACGAGTTATCCGAATTGGGAAGTATGGTAAAAACATGTATTATTCTTGGTAAATGATCAGTATGTAAATAAATATTTTTTTGATTCTAATATTTGGATGCACGAAAGATTCATTAGAATAGTCTATTTCCATTGTGCACTGCCATTCTAGCTTTTTTGGATAGGTTTTTGTTTAATAGCAAAAAAACCTACATTATCTAATGCTATATAAAACTAACTAACTTACCATCACGCCGTCTCCCCGAAGGGGTAGGCAGTAAGAATGGACTGACACACTATTCTTTCTTGACATATTTCTCTCGATTCCTCAACATTCATACATCTTGTCATGCACGTACGTCGATTTCTCCGACTCCTCACGTGACCGACATTCAATATTTGATTGATTTGATTTGATTTGAGGAGTACCTAAAGCTATATAAAATATTTAATATCATTTATACTTTATGAGGGCACAGTTCTTGTAAATATTGTGTACGTCAATATGCAGAATTAATTTTTTTATCTTAAAGGACCTTGAATATTCCCCGTAAATTGAGATTCTAAACACGTAGATATGTGAAATCGAATGCAAACATTTAGCTCGAGGTGAGCATAGGTGGTCAGGTACAGGCTGCGGGCGCTGCAGGCAGGGCCGGTGCTATTATAATTGGCTTTCGGTGCGAAGGATAATTATGATTAAGCTATCGATAATGCGTTAAAGCGAATAATAATTTTAGCTTGAACTTAAAATCTCTAGGGGGCAATAAAAATCTATTTGAATAGTTTTTTAACGCTTTTTGCACCTTTCACAAACATTTTTCGGCCCGCAGACGCCCTTCTTCGGTGTAGATATTTTAACCCACTTAACAAAAAAAGGTTTGCATACAACTGTGAATCCACTTTAAAATAAATGTGAATTCAATACACAAAGCGATGGCGAATTAAGAAATAGAAAAAATCTATTCTCAAGTGATAAAATATGTGTACCCCATACTCGTATATTGTACATACGAGTACATGTTAACGATAATACAATGGTTATTTATTGATAAATAATGGTTTGAAATAATACTCCGTGTCCTCGGTTTACAGTTATTTATGTATGGAAGCGAAGCATGGAACTGGCAAAAGAAGGATGAAAGTAGAATAAAAGCAGTAGAAATGAGATCTCTTAGACGAATGTGTGGATACTCTGTGTATGATAAAGTGTCGAATGAAAATATAAGTAGTGAATGCGGTGCGAATGATGGTGTTATGAACAAAATAATGAAAGGATCGTTAAGATGGTTTGGACATATGGAAAGAATGAATGAAGAAAGAATGGTAAAAAAATATATGTTAACGATGTAAATGGAACCAGAAATAGAGGAAGACCGAGGAAAACGTGGCACGATAAAATAAATCAAATATTGAATGTCGGCCATGTGAGGAGTTAGAGAAATCGACGCGCGTGCATGACGCAATGATGAGGAAGCGAGAGAAATATGTCAGGAAAGAAATGTGTGGCAGTCCATTCTTTCTGCCTATCTCTTCGGGGAGACGGCGTGATGGTTAGTTAGTTAGTTAGTATAAATCTTTTCTTTCATACGAATCATATGTTTAATATCTTCAAATATAATAATTTTCGAAATCACTTAAATTATAATCAGTTTCATTGAACGAATTAAAAAGTTCAGTTACTAGTGAAATCAGTTGGCCGTTATATATTTGTATATTATTTTTTGTTCCTAAACAATGATGTAAGACTCTATACATTTGATAATGCTTTGGAAAGGCCAAACATGTCATTCCCATAAAATATAATAAAATTCTAGAAAATATAAATTTTCGTATTAATTGTGTAATATACGTGATTTAATGCAAAGATACTTCAGTTTAAATATGTTATACCAAAAAGTATTTACGTGCTACAATTTTTTTTTCACCCTTTATCAACGCAAATTATTATTTAATGTGCTATTTTTAAGAAAAATATTCATATAAGTTTCAACTTACTACAATATAATATCATAAATATAATAGTTTGTGTATAAGGTTTAAAGAAATACATTTCCAGACATTAGTCCCATGCACCCTGTTATTTTTATAACAAAACATTTTCAACCGATGGTAGATACGACCCTGATACAAGTCGCTAATGTTCACATAGGACGAGCTTGTTGAAAAATATTTGCATATTTCAAGTTGTTAAGGTCAACAACACATTCCAAAATTCAAAATACGCACGAAAGAATGACTGAATTTAGAAAATATCAACAAGTTTGATAAACAATATATATGTGAAGAAGATAAATGGATGGAATGAATGCACGAATACACACACATGTAGGGTGCTAAGTGGTAAAATATTAGCACTAGCCTTGTGATTTTTTTTAGATTTTATCACTACTCAAAGATAAATCTATTAAATTTGGCACTACTAGTTATTTGGGAACACGTCGTATCAACATAATGAACTAAAATGTTTGAAATATTTTTTCTTATTATATTATATTGGAATGACGTGTTTCTCCTCGCTAAAACATTATTAACCGTCGCGTTGCCATGTGGTCAATTGAGTTTCCACTGCCAATTTAAAGTTGATTTTCTTAAAACCTATGGACCCTAATATTATAAAAAAAATTGTAATCCTCCATTGAAGTGTTCTCAATATTTCGTAATAAAAAAAAAGCAAAAAATTACTTCCTTCATCCCAAAAAAAAATATTTTCTAAGACTGCCCTCACCTTCATTCGTGTTAAGGTAGAATTTGTTTTGCTAATATTTACAACTTTATCAAAAGTGACAAATACTTACTCGCTGTTTTGAACGTATTATAAATTATATGTTTGGCCTTTTCATAGGTACGTAATAATACCGACTGTGGACGGAAACGCAGCACGCAACTTAATAATATCAGAACTGTGAAAATATTAACACTTTACCAAAAGGGACAAATATTAATACGTACTCGTTGTCTTGAACGTACTATACATTTTGCCTAGGTGCCTTTATCATACGTAAAATCTCGTAAAGTCTCGCCCCGCCGGCCGCGGCGCGCGGCGGAGCGAGACAAGTTTATACTTGGTGCCAGTCGCTCGTATGCTGTGACGCATTCCATATCAGAAATCGCATGGTTCCAGAAAAAAATTAATAATGATATGTTTTTCAAATAATCCATGTATGTTATAGATATCGATCTATTCCTAATGAAATTCCCTACAAGATGACATAAATTAAATTTTGATTCATCGAGTCATATGCTTGATATTTAGATAAAGTTAGCGGTAAACTGAATTGACCACATGGGAGCGAGCGTTTTGTTTTGAACACGGTACGTTAAGGGTTAAACATTATCAAATGCCTTAGCAGGGCGAAACACGTCATTTACATTAAACACCAAGGTCACCTTGATCAACCATATTTAGTTTCCAATTTGCATCTTCGTCTCTATTGAGATACAATTAAATCATGAATAATAACCCACGTTGGGTGAAATCCAGTATTCGTATACAAGTATAAGTATGCATTCACAAAAAATAATAAAACGTGTTGTCTGTAACCCCTTATGATGGCAACATATTATAAATAGGCGAATAGCTGTCGCGACAATTTCATAGAATAAATTGTGATATTATGATATAACACTGTTCTAAATTAAACAAACAAAATTATAATAGTGTTATTGCAAAAACAATGGATGATCTAATTAATTCGCAGTGTTTTATTATATTTCGCTTTTATAGATAAACTAGCTGACCCGGCAACGCTTCGCTATTGCTAAATTCGAGTACATAAATAAACCCAATATATATTCAACAAATACAATTAAAGTTCAATAACAATTCGTTTATTTATTGGATTAAATGCCATGTGTATGGATGCAAAAATGTGTGTCTATATCTTTAAAACAAAGTTTCAATCCAAGCAAACTCGCTGTGAATTATAAACTTGAATACATATTACTAAGGTAATTGAAAAACTATTTTTTGAATATTTTATATGAAATTTAATAATCAAATAAACAATATTATATCACATTTGCAGAAAACATTCATTATATTAAAGAAACAAAACTCTTGATTTTGTTGTCCATGAAATTCACATCAGAGCCAATAAAGTAAGTTTCTACGATCGTGATTTCGGCACTGCGAGTCCGCTGGCGTGGAATAGTAATATAGATGATAATACTACAAAAGCCTCCCTTCCCGACTTCCACAACTGTATCCCTCGCCGCTCTGCGCCATTGACCTCCTGCCACTCGTTTAATGTCATCAGACCATCTTGCTTGTGATCTGCCAGAATTTGTGTAGCTGTTTCTCTTTCGCCACTCCAGGCCAGAAGATCTTATCACCCGTTGTCCTTGCTTTATGACCGATCCCATTCCATTTAAACATTAGTTATTTTACACGCTGCATCGGCAACTTTGGTCCGATCCTTGATTCATCAATTTTGGGCCCTGGAATTAAAAAAAAAAAAATTTGAATTGCCATAAGGCGGACACCGAAGAACGCATAAGGCAAAATTTAAATTTCCATACAATGAATGAATTACAACTGTTTTTCACTTGTTTGCTGAAGATATTCTTCATATAAAAGGCAGTTCATGCTATATGCATAATAATAATAATAATAATTAGGCTAATTTGTCAAATTAACTAACTAACTAACTAACCATCACGCCGTCTCCCCGAAAGTGTAAGCAGAGAGAATGGACTGTCACACTTTTACTGATGCGGCACTCCATCCTTCTCTTTTCGCCCCGCGGGAGGCGCGGTGTGATGGGTTGCGAACCTCATCGCCACCAATAGGCATCTCCCGCGCACACTTCGATCGTCCAACACCCACAAAATAAATCTAAAACAAATAATATAAAATACAATGATATAAAATAAAATAACAAAATAAAAATAATTTTACACAAAATGTTCTTTTTAGACGGTGCACATATTGTCTATTTAATTTATAATATGTTCCACGTATCCACTGTTTTTTAATTTAGCACATAATGTAATAACACATAATGTTTTTTCGATGTTGCACATGTTGACTTGGACGATCCGGACATTTGTGTTTATTTAATTTATGTTACACGTATCCACCATTTTTTAAATTATCTGTAGTAAGGCACTTAACCAGCAAGAACTTGAAAATAATATTGAAGAAATGATTCAAATTGTCATTGGAACAAATGAAAAATTTATTTCTACACCTGTCAAAATTCTTTACAAAAACGATAAAACTAATAAAACCTTTTAATCTGATTAATTTGATTAATTTGTCAAATTAATTAAACTAATCAGATTTTAAAGGTTGGTCATGTTAGAAGTCGGAGGAATCGACATGCGTGTATGACTCGTTGTATGAATGTGGAGGAAGCTAGAGAGGTTTGCCAGGATAGAGTAGTGTTATGGTCCATTCTCTCTGCCTACCCCTGTGGGGAAACGGCGTGATGGTTTGTTTGTTTGTTTAATTTGTATAATCGCCGTTTTCGTGAATAGCTCACCTCAAGGGCGCTTTGACATTGTTTTTAGTCATGAAAGGTGCATGTGACAACAGCGAAATCACGATCGTAGAAACTTAATTTATTGGCTCTGATGTGAATTTCATGGACAACAAAATCAAGAATTTTGTTTCTCTAAACATATGAATGTTTTGTGCAAATGTGATATAATATTGTTTATTGATATACAGACAACCGTTGTTAACATTTTATGCGATAATTTGAAAAGGTGGGTTTTTAGGTGATATTTAAAGTCTGTCGGATTGTCAATGCATCTGAGGCGTGCAGGAAGCATATTTCAGGCGGACGAACCTACTACTGTGAAAGCCCGAGCAACACAAAATTCAGATATACTCGTATAGGTGGCACGTTTGGGAATGTGCTTAATTATTGTCTATAAACTGTAAATTTAAAAACCTTACCTGAAATTAATAATGGAATTTTCATATATGAATGAAAACTACTAAAAGTAGCTTATGTGTAATGTAAAATGTAAAAATGTAATGTAAAAATTACTTTTAAGTTGATCAGATTGAAGTTTTTGGTTCGACATCATTATTAAATCATTAGGGAGTTTATTAAATTCTGTAGAGGCTATAAATTGTAAGGATTTTACACCGAATCTAGTTGAACGCAATGCTTCTTATTCTGTGAGCGCGTATCATGTTGGTGTACGTCCGTATTGAATATTGGTCGAGTATTAGAGCGCGTTGATGACTTTATTATTTGTATTATAGTTTTAGTGATCTCTAATTTTGGATGGATTTGAAATGGAATTATTTTCGTCTGAGAATATAGGGCCCTTACATGAGTGTACCACGGTAGACGGAAAATATTTCTAACAGCCCGATTTTGGATCACCTGAATCTCATTAGCTTTCTTCTTTGTAATAAAGCCCCAAATACAGGAAAGGTAAGACAGATGAGAATGTATCATGGAGTAGTAAACATAAATTGTCTATATTCTTATGTAACGAATTAAACCAATTAATCCAATTTAAACCTGTACATACCATTCCAAATTAGTTCATAAAGATAACAACATTGTCTTGTGATACGCATATATCGAAGTGTGGGATCCATCCTCTGGACATGCGAACTCCAGTATCTTCTGCGTTGTTTTCCCCATCCTCTGCACATGCGCAATCCATTATCTTCTGCGTTGTCTTCCCCATCCTCAAGCAAATGAAATAACCTGAAATCAATTTCATTATCTTTGAATATTTTAAATCTCAGCATAATGTAGAATTTAATGGTCAAAAATGGAATATTACTGGACTCTTCTAACTGAGGCAGCTAATGCTGCATATAAGGATATGTTTACCTATCACAGCATTTGTTTTCAGAGAAAAACTAAAACAGCTGAAGTAACTCATAGTGTATTTGGGTATGTGTGCTGCTGGAATTACTCAGTGGAATGGAAAATAAAGAAGAATTGCAACATGCAGATGCACCAATATGGCTCATTATCAAAATAATTTCAATTCCAATACAAAAATATCCCCATTAGACCAGTGGTCTCTCACAACCAGGCAATTATTTTATCAAAACTTAATATCTAATCCCAAAGATATAGATTTTCGCCCTGCCAGAACAATTTTACATTAAAACAACATTATTAAAATAGATTATACCAATTAACTAATTATTACACAACGAAACGTCATAACCTAAAATGACACGTAAGTAAAACGAATAAATTGATATTGTATATCATTAGAACTTTCTTATCGTTGCTGTGGTAATTTTAATATTTCCCTGACCAAAGTACGCGTATAAAGAACACCTTTATGTTTGAATTCATCAAATGTCATATTAATTGTATTTTAAATAACTAATTAAAATCATAATAATTAAATAACATTAATAAAATAGCGCAATACCATTCAAAATTCTGCCAGTTGTTACTCGCCCGCTACTCCAGGGTGCATCTTATCATCCGTTGTCCCTGCTATATGACCGATTCCATTCCGATCTCTGATTAATTAATATTGTTTCCTAGAAATAAAAAAAAATAATATTGGAATTGGCATAAGGCGGACATCGAAGAGGCGCATATGGCAAATTTTCAACTTCCATACAATTAATGAATTCCAAGTGTTCACTAAGCAGTATATTTAAAAAAAATACTCGAGGCTCTTGATCGAGCATTGCAAGAGTTGCGTGGAAATGTGTTAATATTATATGTAGGAGATTTTAGAAACTTTACCTGAACGGCAAAAATAACTACCAAAAACTATGCTAATCAATGCAGTTATGATTGTGCTAAAGAAATAACAAAAATTTTACAAAAGCATTCATTACAACCAGACTCCTTCATATAAATTGTCTATATTCTTATATACACAAAATAAACCAATTAATTCAAAATTTAAACCTGTACATATCAAAATATAAACATTGAACTTACGGAACTGATAATCGCCGTTTTCGTGAATAGCTCACCTCAAGGGCGCTTTGACAATGTTTTTAGTCATGAAAGGTGCATGTAACAACAGCGAAATCACGATCGTAGAAACTTACTTTATTGGCTCTGATGTGAATTTCATGGACAACAAAATCAAGAATTTTGTTTCTCTAAACATATGAATGTTTTGTGCAAATGTGATATAATATTGTTTATTGATATACAGACAACCGTTGTTACCATTTTATGCGATAATTTGAAAAGGTGGGTTTTTAGGTGAGAATTAAAGTCTGTCGGCTTGTCAATGCATCTGAGGCGTGCAGGAAGCATATTTCAGGCAGCCCGAGCAACACAAAATTCAGATATATAGGTGGCACGTTTGGGAATGTGCTTAATTATTGTCTATAAACTGTAAATTTAAAAACTTTACCTGAAATTAATAATGGAATTTTCATATATGAATGAAAACTACTAAAAGTAGCTTATGTGTAATGTAAAAATGAGCCGGTTTTCATTCGCCACTCCAGGGTACATCTAATTCACTGATCATCCGTTGTTTGATTGATCTAATTCCATTTTAACGAAGTTATTTTGCACGCTGCATCGGTAATTTTCGTCCCATCTCTGATCCGTTACTTTATTTTCCTAGAAATAAACGGAAAAAGTCATAAGAATTGTGTCATTCATTCATATTGTAATTCATATTGTATATCATT
The DNA here is from genome assembly GCA_022606425.2 of Lepidostoma basale. Classification (NCBI taxonomy): domain Eukaryota; kingdom Metazoa; phylum Arthropoda; class Insecta; order Trichoptera; family Lepidostomatidae; genus Lepidostoma; species Lepidostoma basale. The sequence continues at coordinate 241,960 of JAHDVF020001235.1, read as the reverse complement.
AGAACTTTCTTACCGTTGCTGTGGTAATGTAACAATTTCCCTGACCAAAGTATGCGTATAAAGAAAACGGCAAAATAGAAGAAACTGAAAATATATTTATGAATTAGAAATATAAATATTAAACAACTTACGGAAGCAAGTTTCTTCATATTAAAGTAGAATTGCAACATGCAGATGCACCAATATGGCTCATTAACAAAATAATTTCAATCCCAATACAAAAATATCCCCATTAGACAGTGGTCTCTCACACCAGGCTCTGAATTATTTTATCAAAACTTAATATCTTATCCCAAAGATATAGATTTTCGCCCTGCCAGAATTATTTTACATTAAAATAACATTATTAAAATAGATTATACCAATTAAATAACTAATAATTACACTACGAAACGTCATAACCTAAAATGACACGTAAGTAAAACGAATAAATTGATAATGTATATCATTAGAACTTTCTTACCGTTGCTGTGGTAATGTAACAATTTCCGAAATATAACTTTGAAATATTTAATGCGGAAATATAATATGTATTCATTTCAACGGCAAAATAGAATAACTTGAAGATATATATGAATTAGAAATATAAGTATACCTACAAAATATTACGACGTAAATTACGTTTTGACAGGAGACCACGTGACCAATCGAACGGCTAGAATTCTAGAAAACGAATATCATTAAGTAATCACCGTCGAACGTAAGAGAAACGAATAAGTTTCAGCCACACGAAAAAATAAGATTTCGTGCATAACCTCAAAATGACGTGTAAAAATTATACTCGCCAAAATTTGGAAGCATAATTACCTGTCTACATTAATGTACATTAAAATATGGCCAATAAAATAGACTGTACCAATTAAACAACCAATTATTTTAGTACGTAATAAGTAAAACGTATTAAGTATTATACATCCCAAAGTAAAACGCAATATATTGGACTGTCAGAAAGAAAAACACATTGTTGCCACTACACAAAATTACATGGAGACTGAATTCTCTCCAGACCATGTCAAACGAATATAGACTCAAAAGATTGATACTCAGGTGATACGAACATTAAGGTCTATATTCGTTTGCACTACGAAAATTTTCAATTAATTGATTAATTTATAAAGTTAATTAGAGCTCGATTAATAACAAAAATATGCCTATGACGACCGCTGAATTCCAATTAGTCCATTCTCCAAATTTCAAAAGGATCAGCTCAGGAATAACCTCAGAAATAGTCCGCACACACCCGGAAGGTCGCCTTTTATTTATATAGATAGATAGATAGATAGATAAAAATGCAGTAGAAATGAGATCTTAGATAGATTATTTAATTATTTTACAGTGTTTTATTATATGTACGAGTATACTTGTTTTATTATATTGATTACATAAATAAACAAATAAAAATAAAAATGCAATAGTTATGAGATCTCTTAGACGGATGTGTAGAAAATGTGTATTTGATAATGTCAATGCAAACATAAGAAGTGAATGCGGTGCGAATGAAAGTGTTATTAACGAAATAATGAATGAGTCCTTATGGTGGATTGGACACATGGAAAGAATGAACGAATAAAGAATGTTGAAGAGAGTATATATTGACGAGCAAGAAATCAAGTATCAATCTAATCTTAAATATCGGTCACACGAGGAGTCCGAGAAATCGACGTGAGTGCATTTCACGATGTATGGATGTTGAGAAATCAAGAGAAGTATGCCAGGAAAGAACAGCGTGGGGGTTTACATTTTTCTGCATATCTCTTCTGGGAGACGACGTAATTGTTAGTTAATTAGTTCATTCATTTTTCGGCGCTACATCCCAGTGTGGGACTTGGTCTCCTCCACAACGGTCCTCCACTGACTTGCCACCGTCCCTGGCCACCTCTCTCCATCAGTAAAGGCCATTATGTTAGTGTTCATAATCGTGTTCTTTTTTTTTTTTTTTACCTTGCAGGGTGATTAGCCCTACGATGAACCCTCCTTTATTCACAAATAGTCACTTTATGATGTTTTTTGTATTGTCAGGGTGTTTAAATGTTTGTTGCACATTAATGAATTTTTGGTTGATAACAATTCCGATGTCGTCAAGAACTTTATAACAAAATAATAAATTTTTTATTTGAAATTAATTCTAAACAGTTATAACAAATTTCTAAACTACAATTTTGACAGCTGTCAAAATGTCCACTTGAACAATTTTTTTGGTAATTTAATCATAGTAAATGGTTAAGTTTTAATCTGCAATTTTATTAAATATAATGAAAACAAGAATTATAATTAGATGTATAACAGTTCACTAAATTTAGCTTCGTAAATACACTAACCTCCTCAACAGCCACACATATACCTGCGTTATCACCGTGCGGTGTCTAGGGGAAAAAAAATTAAATTTTGTTAGTTAGTTAGATATGAATAAATAAAAAAATATATGAGTAAATTTTACAGCACGTCACTGGTAAATAGGTAAGTATATCTAATTATAAGTTACTTAGCACCCATACGTCGGTAGACATTTCATGTGTACCGTTCCAAACAATAAGCGGCAACGTCCGAAAATGAGATTATTATGTTTAAACGCTTTATTAGTAAACTGTAAAAACCATTCAAAATTAAGTTACAAAAATTACTTACGTATTTCCTACGGTGGCCAAGCCGAATGCCCATTTCGTCGTTCTCATTAATTATTGTTCGGCCGATTTGAAATGATCAAACCCCGTCTTTTTAAATGGTTATAACTAGAACTGGTTTCCCGCGTGTAATAAAACGCATAAGTAAAACAAATTGCCTGCACAACTCTATTCTATCGCACATAACATATGAGCGGGCGTCTGGCTGGAGATAAAAACATCGGCCTGAAAAGTATTGGGTGCGTAAGAACTGAAGACAGTATATATTATTTTATAGGTGCCCACTTTGCATCCGCTCTAAAGAGCTGTAAATAAAACCACGTGAAACCGTTGAACGATCTCGGCCGCTTCCTCAAAGTAAAAATACTTCATCTGAAAATAGTCTCTTAGCGCCCACTACTCTTGATTATTGACACGGGGCGCTTCTGAAGACGTAGGCAGATTCAGTTACTTCAGTTAGCCCAGTGATTCACAATAAAATGAGTGTAGAATATAAACAATCAACTATCACTGCTTCATTCTTATTACAGTCTACAATGTTCCCGTTCAGATAACCCCCTTTGAAAATGGATTTAAATAGTTATGTTTATTTATAATAAGCTAGTCTTCTTCTTCCTCTTAGTTTAGGTCGTATGACCTGTTTGTGACGGTGAGTTGTCCTGGGATGATGATCTCCAGCCATCTCTCCATCTTTTTGGTGGCCTTCCTGGTAGTCTCTTGCTGCTTGGGTTTTCATCTTTCATATTTTTTGCAATTCTTGTATTCTCCATGCGGTCCACGTGATCTCTCCAAAAGCGCCTTCTGCCTCTTCCCCATCTCTCTATGTCCTCAACACCACAGACAGACCTTATCGTTTCATTTCTGATCCGATCTCTGAGGGTTTTGTCTGCGATGAAGCGTAGGGTTTTTCTGCTACTCTAAGAAGGTTCTTAGTTCAATTGATATCGGCTCTGACCTCTATTCCATACGTTATGATGGGGCGGACGCATGCCTTGTACGTATATCTTGACTTTTTTTAACTTTCATAAGTTAAGTTTAATAAGATAATCAAATGATTTAACTGAAATCTCTTGATGGAAGTTCATTTCAAATAATAATTAATAATATTCTTTATTATAATTTTTTATAACTACTTCCACATTTGTCTATATTTCGACAGCTGTCGAAATAAAGACAAATTAAGAATATGTATATAAAAAACATCGTTTTATTTAATAATTATTTAAGGTTAATAAAAGCCAAACGCTAAGAAAACGTTAATTATAAACAAATATTTTATTTTTTAACGTAGTATCTAGTCTCCATCACATTTTAATAAACGACCATCCTAATTTAGAGCAGACTAGAAAAATATGGAATGACAGTTGAGAATTGACTTTGCAGGAGGCCAATACTTTTTGGGAAACAGGTCAAAAGACCTATATTAGGAAGACGAAGATAATGATAAAAAAGAAGAAGAAGAAATAACGTTTAATCAACGCATTAACTTTATTTGAATTGAGGAAACTAGAAAGACCTAGAGAAATGAGAGAGATGGACTAGGTCAGGAGCCATTGGATGACTGTTGTGGAGGAAGCGAAATCCCTCATCGGGATGAAGCGTCAAAAAGAAGAAAAATGTTATTCTTTGCAAAAAAGCAAAAGGAGTGTTATTTTAAGTAATTTTTATTTTTAAATTGAATACACCAGTTTAAGCTCCAAGAGCCCAAATTTTGTTAATACTATTATATATACTCTTTGCCTGTTTTTCAGGTGAATCGACATAGTTTGTTTAGTTAGAAAGCTTGTAGGAATAACCATTATATCCGTCAGTATAATCGTCCTACCACAATTAATGTTAATGTTCTTATTTTATATTTAACGTACTCAAACATTGCGTGCAATACAGAAGTATGTTTATTGTGTGCAAACCAATATTTAGGTTAAGTTTTAATGAGTCAATAAAATACCGAGACGCGTGAAAATAAAACACATTTGATTTTAAAACAAACGAAGTTTCAATGAAATTTTACAATAAACAATCGTTTAAATACAAAAAAGCATATATATTTTCACAAGCGAAAAGAAAAATCAGAATACGGAATGTTATTCATAACACTAAATGAATCGCTGTGGATGTATTATAGGTTCTGTTTGAATTTATAAACTGTTTACTGAATGACGAGTGGAGTAAAGAAATAATTGAGGGCATTTGAGAGTCATTCGATAATTATATTTCCAGTGGAGCGGTACAAAGCTTATATGGGAGTAACGGTTGTTCAACACTTTTAAAACAGTAATTTAATGACAATCCATCGCTATATTTCGTCCATTTATAATTTCGGCTGGGAGGAGCGAAGTTTCGACCATTAAATTGTTTTATCGAAACGAATGATGTAATAATAACGGGTGTAACATTGCTCTGCGGTAAGGCTTCTTGCGCTGTCCGGGCATCAGGTGTGTATTAAGTCTTAATACTATAGTTGTTGGACAAGTCTTGAGACGGTGCTTAGATACTCGTACATCTTCTAATCACACAGCGGAAAAGAAATGCAAATATATTGTACGCTGTATCATGTATTTCGGTACTTAGTAATATCAATTTCTGTTATGAATATTTTATTATTTGTATTCCTAACATATCTATATAATGGTGCAGTAGTCAGCTTGCAAATTATCGATGAATAGTTATGTTCAATTATATAAAATATGCAATTTGGTCGCCTGAATAATAATAATTAGGCTAATTTGTATAGCGCCTTTTCGTGAATAGCTCACCTCAAGGGAGCTTTGACAATGTTTTTAGTCATGAGAGCCGCATGTGACACCAGCAATCAGATAACCGTTGTTTACATTTTTTGCGATATTTGAAAAGGTGGGTTTTAGGTCATATTTAAAATCTGTCGGATTATCAATGCATCTAAGGCGTGCAGGAAGCATTTTCCAGGCGGACGGACCTGCCTGAAAGCTCGATCTCCGAAATTTGTCCGTGAGTTGCGCTTTGGCAACTAATCTCCCTATTGCCGAGGAGTTTGGTGATCGAAGCGTAGATTGCCGCAAGTTAGGGATATCAGCAATACAATGTTCAGATATATATGCTGGTACCATTCTATAAAGCGCTTTAAAAAACCGTCAAGCATTGTTTATACTGGATTCTTTCAGGATACTTGAGCCAGTTAAGATCTTTTAGATGTTGTGAAATATGCGATTTTTTAATCGTGCTGCCACATGCTGAAGTTCTATAATAGATAACATAAATTACTTATATTAAAAGCATATCTGTTCTTTAAATATTATAGAATTCGAACAAAGTTTATTGTTTTTTAAGCTACACAATTATATATTTTAATAAAGTTAGTATTGTTTACAAAGTAATGAACATTGTTAAATGAATCCGCAACACAAAGTTATGGCGAATATAGAAGAAATTTTAGAATTCGATTATATCAAGTTAAACCAGTGTTAAAAGTGCCGTATTGATACTCGTATAAAGTCTTCGAATTATGTACAAATATCACTAATTACACTCGTTATTATATTGTCGATACCGTTTCTTGATGTATTGAATCTAGAATATATAAATATTTATTAGTTTTTTAATGTCAGCCATGAAAACATTCATAATAATAACAAACTGGCGGTTAATTTAATAATAATCTATCATTTCAGACAATATTTTTAAAATATATTGTGTTTATGTTGAACATAATCTTACGATAGAAGCAAGTGTCTTTGCTAACTTTGCTTATGAGTACACTTAGATGATTTGTATGAATATACAAAAAACCTATCTAGGACTTTTTCATTCGTCAAATTAGCGGTTTGGTTGATTGAAAACACATTAGAACCCCATATTACACTTTGGATATATATGGTAGAGTTAAAGGTTTTGTGAAGTATGAGTAAAACTTCTTCTTCTTCTTCCCTTTTTGTAGACTCAGGAGTCTGTTATTTCAGGCGGGTCCTCTTGAGATGCTGAACTCCAGCTTTCTCTCCACCGTTTCGGGGGTCTTCCTGGTCGGCGTTGTCCGTTTGGCGTTCCATGGAGAGCTATGTGTGGTATTCTATTTGAGTAAAACTATTATAAATTAATGACTTATAGAATAAATTTATATCTTCACATTTGTGTTGTTACTTCTCAGTTGATACACGGGTTGTTGGACACGAGATGATTAAATCAAGTTTGTTAATAAAAAAATAAAACTAAACTAACTAACTTACTAACCATTACGCCGTCTCTCCGAATGGGTAGGCAGAAAGAATGGACCGCTACACTGTTCTGTCCTGACATACATCTCTCGCTTCCTCTATATTTATACATTTAATATTTAATTGATTTGATCGTGCCTCGTTTTCCTCGCCATCTTAACGACCTTTTCATTATTTTGTTCATAACACTTTCGTTCGCACCGCATTCACTTATTATATGCATGTACTTACATTTGACGCTATCATATACAGATTTACTTATTTTTTAAAAAGTACTGCACAATATTAAATGTTAGCATCTGAGAACCATAATGTCCCCTCGTGGCAGAGTGTTAAGAGCTCTGACTTCCATTCCGAAGGTCCCGGGTTCGATTCCCGGCGATGGCAGTTTGATTGTCACGCTGTCTTTGGTATGGCGTAGAATTCACATGACAATAAAATGGCGATAGATTGGCTACCTATCACATGTCATAAAAATCAATATAATAGCTAAAATAAATTGTATACAGTAATTGGGTTCAAACGACCTGTTGTATACAAGGAAAAACACAGCTCATTTGGTCGAAATGAGCTGTGTACATTTATGCTATCATCGATGCAGTATACAGTATAAAGTATTTATAATATATTCAGTACATGTAGTATAGTAAAAAAAGAAGGTTTGGACAGACCATCAAAACTTATTACGGCCAAAAATTTACTTAAGACATTATGGTTTTCAGATACAGATTAAATTTGTCGATTTGGAACAGCACAAAATACCAGGAATATAATTATAAGCAACCTCGACACCAAAGAGACAGTAATCGCAGGTCATTATTTGCCTCATAAACAATTTGGAAAAATTGACATCCATGGATGCTATGCTGTATTGACGTTGGTGAGGCTAGAGCAGTGCATTAGAACATAATAATATGGCGGTCTATATTTTGTTCCAACACCTTTGCTGGTAATTAAACGTTGTTTAAAATAAACACGCTTTCTGTTGTATTGCTATTTGTGTACGGCGGGACATCGAGGGAGAGTAGCGTAGCTTAAATGTGGTCTGGGTCCCCCATGGTTGCAAATATACATATATTATTATTATTATTTTTTAACATGGACGGGAGACGGGCCTAGGGAGTGCACGAGTGAAGCTGACGAAAGGGGCCGCTGCGCCTATAACAGCTTCGGGTAAGCGGAGGGAGCCCTCTATGGCTCGGCCATATTAAAAAAAAGACGCTTTCGTTTAACCCTCCCTTCCCTGTGATGGGTATCTTCTACACGTTGCTTCTAATAACCATCAATATCTCTATTAAAATAATAAATACAAGGTTAAGATTTAAGGTATTCTTCCATAATATTATATATGTACGCATTGATTAAAAAAATAATATTAATAATAATCAAAATTTATCGGGTACATCGGAGGTATTTTGTGAACATCGGAAACAAAATTCGTAGCGCTGAGTGCGCGACACTATATTCGCATATCACTCTTGCATACTGGAAGCGCGAGGAGCACAATGTTCTCACTGCCCGGCAGTAGCTCCCGGGCTTGCAATCAGAGTGGACCTATGCCCGTCTCGTGAACGTTGCCCGATGTTTTTTTAAAATATTTTTAGCAATTAAATCTCAATTATTATAATTTTTGACTTCATTTATAATTAATTAGGGGATTAGCTATGAATGTTCTTATTTTTCCGATTTAAAATCGTTAATTTTTGATTGGGTACTGACTACCCAACACAGGAACGCGCGTTTTTATTTTAGCACCGTAAGGGAAAGGTTAAAATAAACACACTGCATTTGTAATAAACAGCAATTTTAATGTATCGTTTTTTTCTCTAGACTACCACGAATATGTAATTCAGTCAGCCACCGATATGCAGGATGCCACAAGCGTGGAATTGCTGTAAGGAATATCTTCTATAAATTAGTGCACTCTTTGGTGCGTGGAGAAAAATACCTCCTGCGTTCCTTCGTCTAACATTTCAGACGATCGCATGGCATCGCACAAATTTCCTAAGAAACAATTAATTGCGTATGCGCATCTCGGAGGCAATTTTACTTTGACGGCGTTTCCGGCGCACGCACCCGCCACCGCCGCAGACATCTAGAGATTGCAGGTTGCAGTTTTGTCTGCGCGTAATTAACTACACTTTTATTTGCCTTGTCTATGGAGTACAGGATATCCAGTGTTTACAGAAGATTGTCCGATATCCGCTTGTAGTTATCCGCAAATATGTATGCCAGCTGGTTAACATTCTGATGTACTTGAGAGCAGTGGAGGTTCTCCCATAGAAGCCCAGAAGCTCAGCTTGCATAAGAAATTTTGAATCAAATCCTCTTCTGGCTTACAGAGGTTCAACTCTGTGGCTATTCCTCTTACGTTTGATAGGGACATTGCTGGAAGGTGATTTGGTGGGTTGTTGGTTTATGCAGGGGTACGATTTCTTAGATTTGGGGGTTTTGATTCAAAATTTCTTACACATGCCGGGCTTCTGGGCTTCTATGGGAGTACCGCCACTGCCTGAGAGTCATAAAGCCTTAAGTGAATTCTTATTCGTTATGACTTTTGATGGCCTGTCCAAACCGTAACTTTTTACTATTTTTATAAAAAGGCCTATCCAAACCGTAACCTTTTACTATGTATAATTCTTCTGGACGGCCGTATTTTGTTGATCTCCTCCTAAACGGCTGGACCGATTTTGATGAAATTTTTTGTGTGTTTAAGTGGGTTCCTGGATGGTTTAAATTCACAAGTAGTAGGTGTAAGAGCACACCTTAATTGGATGCTAAAATTGGGAGGCGGAACGAAGAGTGCCGGAGGATACATTGGGGGAAGGCAACCGGCCAGAGAACCTAATGGAAAAATGTGCGAATCACCGGGAAACTGGAGGGCGGACGAAGACTTTATGACCACAAAAGAGACTGATGAAAGAGAGGAACAAAATATAAATTAAATAAAACAATTGCAGAGGCGGGTAAGACCGAAAGGTGGGTACCGTTCTGCAAAGAAGAGGGGTTTAAGCCGGTAAGAGTCCGGCACTACCCGGTCCATGAGACCGGGTGTACATGATGGATTTCCTCTCAGGAAAAAAAAGGTGTAATAAGTAAGTCCGGTAGGTGACCGTTAACACCTTCTGGGAAGTTCATTAATAATAACATTCTAAGAATGATTCATAGTTATGTTTGCTTACCATAGACGGCCCTGATGTCGAATTCTGTGGTAATATTATTATTTATCTTGCCAGCCAATAGTCGGCAAGTCAACGTTCGGGCAGGACAACTACTGTCAGTAATATATATATATATATATATATATATATATATATATATATATATATATATATATATATATATATATATATATATATATATATATATATATATATATATATATATATATATATATATATATATATATATATATATAAAGCAGGTGGATATATTACAGGTACCATATACATAACATATTTTCTTATATTATCGTCCAAACTGATTTATACAATTTTATGTTATTAACAGGTGGCACGTGGCAATAAATCAAATATTGAATGTCGGTTACGTGAGGAGTCGGAGAAATTAACGTGCGTGCATGATACGATATATGAATGTTTAGGAAGCGAGAAAAGTATGTCAGGAAAGAAGAGTGTGGCTGTCCATTAATTCTGCCTACCCCTTCGGATAGACGGCGAGATGGGTATGTTAGTTATTAAAAAAATATGTTTTCAATAAAATAATATTCAGTATACAGTACAGTATATTCAGTACACAATAAATGTAATAGTATTTTAAGAAGTAACAGTGTAATGTAATAGTATTTTAAGAAGTAAGTGGACAGACATTTGCCGTTAATGGAACATTCAATATAATGAAAATCTGATTTGATCATCAAAAATCATTTTAGTAAAAAAATTACATTAGACTTCTGTTTATGAAGCATTACTGATATTGCATGGTGTAACGATGGCAGATCTGGAGCTAATTCATTCGAATGAAGTTTACCAAATGCACAATAAATACTTATCATCGGCTGTCCCTCGTATCCGAGGAAGACTGTCCTTCACGGTTGTGGGTAAGCATGTGACTGAATAGCCCGATCCTGGACCCAAATATTTTGGGGCATCTGGGGATGCCACAATAAATACTATCATACATATTAATAATAAAAACCGAGTTTTGAGAAAATAATTGTCCTAACGAAACGCTTCATAGAAAATTTAAATTAATACCAAAGGATATTTAATTTCATAAAAATAAGCGATAAAAAGCAACACTATCAAATGTTTAGCGTCTATTCTCTACAAAAACAAGTCATAACCATATACAGATATATGATAGGAGCATTAAATATTCAAATTTATTTGAAATATTTTATGGGGTTAATTTATTTTTTATTAACAACTATATTTATACATATGTACCTGTAAATATTATACGAGTATATCGCAATAATTTATTTTAAAAAAATGTTGGAAATTTTTATTTTTTAATATAAATTAACTAACTAACATACCATCACGCCGTCTCCCCGAAGGGGTAGGCAGAAAGAATGGACTGCCACACTTTACTTTCCTGACATATTTCTCTCGCTTCCTCAACATTCATATATCGTGTCATGCCCGCGCGTCAATTTCTCTGACTCCTCACGTGGCCGACATTTAATATTTGATTTATTTGATCGTGCCACGTTTTCCTCGGTCTTCCTCTATTTCTAGTTCCATTTACATCGTTAACATACACTTTTTTACCATTCATTCTTTCCATGTGTCCAAACCATCTTAATGATCCTTTCATTATTTTGTTCATAACCCTATCATTCGCACCGCATTCACTTCTTATATGTTCATTCGACTATCTATCATACACAGAGTATTCACACATTCGTCTAAGAGATCTCATTTCTACTGCATTTATTCTACTTTCATCCTTTTTTTGCCAGTTCCATGCTTCGCTTCCATTCATAAGAGTCGGTAGAAGAACACGGTCGGTAGTCTAATGTATAACATGCTTACCTTAGGCGGATTCAACATATATTAAGATGTTAATATAGTTGACATCACGAATTATATTTTGTTTTTAATATTACTAACTTATTGATAGAATTTTGCATATTTATTTCTTAAAAAAAAAAAATACCAAAAATTTACAATTTATTTACAGTCTTCAATATGGAGCAGAAAATAGTTCATTATTATGAAGAAGGATTCCAGGTTTGAAGCCAGGTCCTCTGGATCAGGAGCCAAGCGTTCTGCCCCCTATATCACCACCACAATATTAAAGTAAAATCATTTACTAATTATTTTCGATAGCAAATGATTAAAGTAGAGTTAATATTGGTTGCGAAATGTCGCGAGATCGATTTCACGTTGTGTCTCAGAACAAATTGAAATAAATTCAATGAAATCTCAGCAATAAATTGAACGAAATGATTGCATGGCGTTTTTCTCGTGCTTCAAAAATATTCCTAAAAATTATCAAAAAATTTGAAACTTAATTTAGTTGATTCATGTAAAGTGGTAGCAGAAACAGACCGAAGTATGCACTGAATCGCGTGGGTGGGACGTATGTCGGCAAACCATACCCGCTTTGTTTTCATGCCATTCTTTGATTGGTCGAATGCATAATTGTGATTGCGATCCAAATTGATTGAACTTCTCTCACTATCTTTGATTTACTGGTATAGAAATAGCTTTATTTATAAATTTAAGCGTGCTAATAATTAATTTTCACTTGAAACTTATCCCATTTACTTTTTCTAAAATATTATTATATTATTTAATTTAATTTTTCAGTATCTTTTATTTTTGTTCACTATCAAATATATTTTAACAGTTCGTTAACAGCTACGATTTTAAAAATAAAGTGTTTTTATTTATTTGTGGTTAATTTTTTTTGTAATAAAGCAATAGGAAAATGTGTTTGTTTATCCTACTAATATTTTACTCTTATGCAATGATATGGATAAAAGAAGCGCTTCAAAATTGCTTACGGCAGTTCCTGGCACTGTGCAACATCTCCGGTGGTTGGGAGAAACTTGCGGTTGACCGGCTCAAATGGCGAGGTATCTGTTCTGGAGTGGATGTTGCCATGTCGCACTTCGTCAGCGGGCCAACAGGCACAACCTTACCTGCGATGATTGTGTGATTGATTCTGTGCCTCAAGAGACCACTCTCATGCAGGAGATCAAGCTGATGGAGAAAATGGAGAGTGAGGAAATTCTGGACATCAAAATTCTCGAAATTCTCGACGAATTAACAATAGGATCTGTCATCTTCTTCTTCCTGGCGCTATCCCAACTTATTGTTTGTGTTGACCGTTGGGGTCGGCTTTTCTCGTATCGATCTCAGGCTGTACTTCTTATGATTCGTATCGCCTTCACTCAAGCCATTTCTCTGCAAGACGCTATTGCAGTGAATTATCCACGTGTTCCTAGGTCTTTCTATGGATGGTTGACGAGGAAGATTCACAGACAAAGCTCTATTTACTGTGTGGTCTAGTGGTCTCCATTTTATATGCCCGTACCATCTCATCTGGCTTTTTTTTTAAAAGCTTACTATTTATATCAATAACTCTCAGACTACCCCGAATGCGTGAACTTTTTATTTTGTCTCTCAGCGATACCCCAGCAGACCACCTTAGCATTTGCATTTCTTTCATGGAAGAATCTGTTTATACTATAAATAAAAATATATGTGAACAACTTGACGACCTTCCTAGGCAGAGTGGCAAGAAATAAAACCGCCATACCGAAGGTTCCGGATTCGATTCCTGGTGATGGCAGTGTAATTATCATACTGTCTTTGGTCTGGTGTAAAATTCACGTGATAATAAAATAGTGATAGATGAGCTATCTATCAACATAAAAAAACAAATTGTATACAGTAATTTAATTTAAATACCTTAACTACAAAAAACAAATTGTAGACATTGAAATAAAATGCAGAATTGAAGTTGCACGAGCTGCATTTAATAAAATGATAATCTTACCTTGAAACTCCGACAAAGAATGATTGAATGTTATGGTCTGTTCTACTATATGGCTGCGAAACCTGGACTCTAAAAGTGAATGTAATGAACCGGTTGGAAGCGTTCGAGATGTGGATATACCGCAGAATGCTCCGTATACCGTGGACCAATAGGGTCAGTAATGCAGACGTACTGCAGAGCCAGAGCCAATAGAGAGCTGTTGTCAAGTGTGAAAATTAGAAAGGTCTCATATTTGGGTCATGTGCTAGGGGGAGAAAAATCCCACCTCCTTCGACTGATATTAATGGGTAAAGTGGAGGGACATCGGGGAGTTGGTAGAAGGCAGCTTTCCTGGCTGCAGAACATCAAAGAGTGGACAGGAATAACAAAAGTTCAAATCAAATCAAATCAGTTTATTTCATCAACAGACATTACAAAATTTATTTTAAGGCATCTATCGGGGACAAAAAGCTGAACACCCTCCAGTTCGGCCGAGTTCTCGAAGTTCCTGTTCCAAGTGGCGCAGGATAGAGTGATCGCCAACGTTGGGGGGACCTGACACGGCACCGAAAGAGGAATACGATACAGTAATTGGGTCCTAATGACCTGCTGTAAGTATATTAGAAAAAAAACTAGATGATCAGTGAATTGGTGAATTGGTGAATTGGTGTAGTTTGCCGATACTAGGGCGAGACTGCGTGGACCGGCGCATCTGGCCATCACGCGAGCGGTGGGCCCGCGCAGAGCACAGGCTATTTGTCATTTTCTCCTCTCGCGAACGCTTTTCAATGAAACGCAAATCGGATGTGGGGCACGCGATCGACGGAAGAATTTTAAATCTATACATTCGTTTGCCGCAGAGAAATTGAATAAGATTAATTGTGTCTGGAACATAATCACTTATTATTAGTTAATGCACACGTGTGATTAATGGTGCTGCGGTGATGTATACGTCGGCGTGCGTGGACGGTAGAAAATCACAACGTAACTCACATTTAATTTGTCGACAATATTAATAGAGAGTAAATAGTTTTTGTATATATATATTTCATTCTAACAAAATTATTTTTATCAATTATTTATCATGAATTTATTTTGGAATCCCCAGACACCTAAAATCTCGTTTGCTGACAAGAAACACCAAATATAAAACATTGTTATGAACAAAATAATGAAAGGATCATTAAGACAACAAAAGAAAGAAAACAAAATAAAATAATAAAATTAGCATATAACATTGACTACCTTACCCCAACCATACAAGTTTACAGACAAAAAAAACAAATGGACATATCAGACCTGACCAAATATGAGACCTTAAAAATTGTACACAGAGTGATCATGGAAAAGACAATAGACAGCAGCTACAAATTAACTAAAAATTCAGACATACACAGACACTGGACCAGGAACTGTGACTCACTTACCGATTGCACGAACTAAGACAGGACAATCAAGGATATTGAACAATGGACTGAAACTTTACAATGAACTACCTAAAGACACAAGGAATCTCACTACAACTCAATATAAAAAATATCTGAAACAATACATAATTAATAGTAAGATCTAAAAATGTAACCATATAACCCAATTGGGTTTAAAAAAAAAAGACGGTTTGGACATATGGAAAGAATGAATGAAGAAAGAATGATAAAAATATTATATGTTAACGATGTAAATGGAACCAGAAATGGAGGGAGAACGAAGAAAACGTTACACGATCAAATAAATCAAATATTGAATGTCGGCCACGTGAGGAGTCAGAGAAATTGAC
Organism: Lepidostoma basale; assembly: GCA_022606425.2. Classification (NCBI taxonomy): domain Eukaryota; kingdom Metazoa; phylum Arthropoda; class Insecta; order Trichoptera; family Lepidostomatidae; genus Lepidostoma; species Lepidostoma basale. The sequence continues at coordinate 226,421 of JAHDVF020001235.1, read as the reverse complement.
GCGCGTGCATGACACGATGTATGAATGTTGAGGAAGCGAAAGAAATATGTCAGGAAAGAAAAGTGTGGCAGTACATTATTTCTGCCTACCCCTTTGGAGAGACGGCGTGATGGTTAGTTAGTTAAAAAACTGACGTTTTCATTCGTATTAATTATTAGTGATGATGTTTTTCGTTTTGTTGTTTGAATCTAATGTGTATTTAATATTTTTATGATATTTCGTGGTAATAAAGAAAGTTATTAATAAATTAAATTTTTTTATTTAACTTCTGCGTAAGGTGTAGGAGTTGTAGCGTTAAAGAAGGTTCTGTATGCCGCCACCACCGAAATGTGATGGCACTTCATTTCAAAACGTGGGCGGCGCTTGCGAGCCATCTGTCAAATAATATTCATGGATAAGTTCATGTTCATGTTAATGAAGTTTAAGTTAGGTGGCAGATGGATAGAGGCAGGTATTTTACAAAAACATTTTTATTAACTGACTGACAAATTATCCATCACACTCTTTCCACAAATATGTATATAGAGTAGACGAACTGCTAATCTCTTCTGCCTTCACATATTTTCGCTACTCCTCACCATACAACGTATCATGCGAGCTTGTCGATTTTCAAGTAAATTATTAACCCCTTCAAAAATATGAAAAAAAACTATTTTTTTTTAATGAATGAAATTATTAAATTATTTAAATGACATATACCATATGTTATATATATCCTCTATAAAAGCCATTTCGGGCCCCAACTGCGACTGAAAGTTGATATTATAGTGCATAGTGTGAAAAGAAAACATTTGGTATACTCGTATCATCATTTTTTTCCCTGATGATTGATGATGACGTTTGAATCATCGCAGCTTTCTTTTGTTTCGCTTCCACATACCATAAATCGTATTTATGGATTCGGGCTTTTCTGCAGGTAATTGGTTTGCCCGAGTTATCTAGGGTGTACGAATTTTCGCACATAATTATAGTATACTCGTACTCGGGTGTGATCCTGTTAATACACTCTTATAATAATAATAATTAGACTAATTTGTACAGCGCCGTTTCCGTGAATCCTTGATCCTTCTTGATCCTTTTGTTAGGCTACTATTTTTTTTCATAATAAATATTAAGTTTAATACCAGAAGTGACCAGTAGATGGCAGCGAGCTGCAAAAATCAAACGATACTAAAAAACAAAGGGAACAAATCTCAATATGTGTTCTACAATAATTAACAAATAATAAATTATTTTCAACGAACTTCTATTAAAAAAGCGCTTTCATCGGCTATGTATTCTCTTCACGCATCAGCCTTTGAAATTCTAAACTTTTGCTCACAAACAAAATGATATAAACTAACAACCCACCAAATCACCTTCCAACAATGTTCCCATCAGACGTAAGAGGAATAGCCACATGAGCTGAACCTTTGTAAGCCAGAAGATCCAAGTCCAAGTCCAAGTCCAAGATAAAATCATCCACGAAAATATGACAATGCCACTTGACTATTGCCTAGTAACTGTAAATATTGCTAATAATGTAGTGAACTTGATAAAAACTGTAAAATACTTGAATATATTTTCATTTTTGTCCAATAAATGTTGTAGAATTTATCAATTTATGAAATATCCCATGGCGATGCGTAGGAACACAAGACAGCTAATATTAGATGTGCAATAAATATTCTTACGTATAACGGATCAGATGATAAGATGTTTATTAGATTTTATGTTTGTGCGTAACCAAAATGCGTGCGTAACATTGGCGCTGGATTATTGTGATTCTAACAATAGATTGGAATATTTGCATATTTTATAAGGCACACAATTTCAATAATACATAACCTTTTATTGCTTATAAGTAGATTGTATATCGACAGAAAAGAAATATGTTTTCGATTCTGATGTATGGTATACAGAAACAGCAGATTGCCTCATGGGTCGATTGAAGGAATATGTAATATTAATATATATATATATAAAGTCCGTCAAAAGTATACTAACTAACTAACTAACCATCACGCCGTCTCCCCGAACGGGTAGGCAGAAAGAATGGACTGCCACACTTTTCTTTGCTGACATATTTCTCTCGATTCCTCAACATTCATACATCGTGTCATGCACGCGTGTCGATTTCTCTGACTCCTCACGTGGTCGACATTCAATATTTGATTTATTTGATCGTGCCACGTTTTCCTCGGTCTTCTTCTATTTCTAGTTCCATTTACATCGTTAACATATATATTTTTTGCCATTCTTTCATCATTCATTCCTTCCATGCATCCAAGCCATCTTAATGATCCGTTCATTATTTTGTTCATAACACCATCATTCGTATCCACACATTCGTCTAAGAGATTTAATTTCTACTGCATTTATTCTACTTTCATTCTTCTTTTGCCAGTTCCATGCTTCGCTTCCATAAATAAGGGTCGGTACAAGAACAACATTGTGCACTGCCATTTTAGATTTTTTGGATAGGTTTTTGTTTGCGATGACAACTTTAAGTGCACCATTCACTTTGTTGCCTGCCAGAACCCTTCTCTAAATATCCCTCTCCACTCGCCTATATCTTTTGTAAACATATCTTTTGTAAACATACTACCCAAATACATGAATTCATCTACTTGTATAACTTGGATGTAATTATTTACTCACTTTACAGAATTCACAGTGTAAAAGAAATTCTTTATATGCAGACACAACTATAAAATCTATTAGTTTGGATGTATCATTAGAATATATAATATTTGTTAAATCTCAAGGCCCCGATGTGGAACCAAAGAAACAGCATTTAGCAACTTATGGAAAATTGGGTAAACTAAATGATTAATCTTTTTTTTGTAATTTAATAACATATTTTTATTGAAGAATTTCTTATCATACTTCCGATGACCATGAAACTCTAAATGAGATTGCCATTTTTATGGGAAACAATACTAATATATGTGGTATTATATATTTTATCTTCTTCTCTTTCTGTTACATCGCCGTAGTGTAGGGCCCTCTAGAATAATTCTTCTCCCGATTCTATTACCCGCTTGATCTCTAACACACAACTTTATCCGCCTTCTTAGCCTCGTCTTATAGGCTTCTCCTTCAGATAGCTCTTGGTCTATCTCAGTTCCAATTTCCGACTACAGGGCAATGCAGACTGAGTTTTACTCTAGGGTGTTAAGAAAATCATATATTTTTGACTGGCATTTCGTTTGTCTTGCCACAAAGTGTTAAGAAGAGAAACACTTATATTTTTTACATTCATATTCGTTATGGATTTTCAAGTCATCTGTAAAGCAGCACACTTTCAACGTCTGTGTTGAATACTCGTATTTTAGGATTTAAGTGGAACGTCATAGGATACAACATATTTCAGTAACTTCTTCATCTTCTTCTCCGGCGCTACAACCCTTGGTGGGTCTTGGCCTCCTCCAAGAAACGTCTCCATCCCGTCCTGTCTCTGGCCGCCACCTCCTAGTCTTGCTGCTCCAGGACCCGAAAATCTGCCACGGCACCATCCAGCCATCGCAGTCTCGGCCTACCGATGCTTCTTCGCCCTGCTGGATTGTCATACAATACTCTTTTGGGGGGCTCCAGATCTCCCATGCGGTGCAAGTGCCCTAGCCAGCGCAGTCTGTTAATCTTTATAAACTTGACCACGCTGACGTCCTGGTATAGATCGTAGAGCTTTGTGTTGTATCATCTCCTTCTCCACGTCTGACCATCCTAAATATTTCAGTAACATTTCTACATTTTATATATTTTCAGTACTGTATATACCCGTCATCAATACGTTTCAGTTATATAGTCTTCTATTATTTTTTTTTAAAATTAGAACCCCGATTCCTAACATGATCTTTGTCGTAAAAAAACGTTTAATGGCTTGAATTACATAGATAAAGATATTCCAATTGTAAAAGAAAAAAATAGTCGAGGTAGATTACGAAATAGGTTTTATTACATCTTTATTTTTGAAATTGACAATTCTTATTATACCGTTTCGTATTCCCTCGCAACGTTAATAACAACGATTTTTCTCGCCACACTTTTCCGTGAAAAATCCCACGAAACTAACTACGGATTTAATGCTTCTGTAGCGCGAATGATTGGACTCGCCAATTCGTATCAGGGTGCTGACGTTTTCATACTAAGTTAAAATATCTTTCTTAGTCAACTAAAGTAAACAATTTTTTTTCATAGTTCCGTCGATATGCTTATAACGGATCATATTCAGTTATCTATCCTAGGTGCAAACGATTTATAAAATTAAAAATTTATTAGTTAAGTTTTTTTTAAGAACTTAAGACTGATGATTTTTTTATTAAATTAAAATACAGTCATTCCACTTTTGAGTTTAGTTTTCTCGGCTTTTAATAATATGAAAGGATTATGCATTCAAAATATTACTGGTGTATTATGCACTTGAATGCATACACATGTTATGTACTTGAATGCACATCTATTTATTATTCACTTTTATTTATTTATTTATCTAAAATACATAATGAAAGTACATTTGTAAATATTAAAACTATTATTCGTACTCGCAAACGTGCAGTTATTTAAAGAAATTAAATCTAATGTGTCTGATCCGTTGTTTTGGCCGAAAGACTACGGACAGTCAGTTTCACGCTGTGTTCGAGTTTCAACGTGTCATCTCGTAGTAACCAAACAATTTCTGATTATTTTTCCAGTACTGTATAGTATTTCTTATCCTGTATGGGAGTCTTACGTGTAGCATGGCTTTCTCGTGTTTCCTCTGTGTTACACGGAGTCTCCTTATGGTCGACTTGGTGAGGGTTAGCGATAAGAAATACTGAAATACGTAGAAGGTCGGGAGTAACAGATGTCGTCGCAAGGGTAGCGAAGCTTAAATGGTCATTTGCGGGACATGTTGCCAGATTGGCAGACGATAGATGGACCAGAAGGGTGGTAGAGTGGAGACCCCGCGAAGACAAGGTCCGATGACATTAGAAGAATCGCTGGCGATTGGATGCAAAAGGCAGAAGACAGGGATACGTGGAGTAGAATGGGTGAGGCCTATGTCCAGCAGTGGACGATAACGGCTGTCTAAGTAAGTAAGTACTGTATAGTAATGTAAGCATTTTTATGTACATGTACTACATACATACTTGTTTTTGCAGTAAAATTTTTAATTTTATAATCAATAAATGAGCCGAAGAAAAAAATCGATTTACACCTTATTTTGCAAAAGAATTAGCGCCTGTTTGATTATCCGGAAAAATCGGTATCCGGAAAACCTCCGGTCCTAATTAGTCCGGATAAACGACGTTCTACTATATTTCATTACCACAGTACCCAAACAAATTACTCGTTGTAATACATGATGATGTCTGCCAACACAGGTTAGCGAAACAGCTGTCACGACAATCTCATAAAATTAATTTTAGATACTTATAATAACTGTGTTTCAAAATGTAAACTGTGTGTAATAATTTAGGGTAACGAATAATATGATAAAATTTTAATCTAGAATGGATATTTTAAAAGGATCTTTATCACATATAAAACGTTCATATAAAGTAAGGTATAATTATTATAATATATTTCAGCGACATAAAACGTTTCGCCTTGCTAGAGCATAAAGTAATTAATGTTTGAGAATAAAACTTTCTTAATCAACAATATATACTCGTATCATCAGTTTTAACAAACCAATATAATTAATTAAATATTATTCGGTCGTAGGTACTTATCTATATTGAGTGGGTATAGGTTTGGTGCTATATCCGTTCAGTCCATAGTATTTTTATTAGTCGAATTAAGTCAAGGATTAGATTGCTTATCATATCCACACGTCAATAATAAAAGTCGGTCAAGAGGTTAGGTCAGAAAGATTAGGTGATAAAATTTGATTTGGTCAATTTCACACTTGAGTAAAGACAAGGTACTATAATGCTATAATTTGATATTCAATATATAATTAATATTTCATGAAAATCATTGAATTTTGGAGTATAAGAACATATTTTATAAAGAGATATTAAAGTAGATAATTTTCTTCGCTTGTTTCAATCCATGGTTGGTTTGCAGCGAAGTGTAACATTTTTCCTGTTCCTTGGGGTGCCACTGGGGCTCTTTTATGTAGTAGTTTCCCGCTGCTTTCCACATTTGTATACAACAGATTATTTGAACCCAATTACTGTAAGCAACATTTAAGCTATTGATTCTCATGACATGATGTTGATAATACGATGTTTAAATGTCTCCTTTCAAAATATATTTATTTATTTATTATAATACGCAAATGAGACATAACAAACGAAAAACACTTAGGCGACTCCAAATGGACACAAAACGGTGTAACAAAGATAAAACAACGACACGAAACCGAAAAATTATACATTTTAGAAGGAACCCGAATATGTCGACGTCAGTGAGGCAGTACTCTTTCCAGAATTTTTACTATTTTTTATGAATACCGCCTCACTGACACTGATATTGTCCACATCCGAGACGATTAGATTCAATGTCCAAATTGCTCTTCCTACTGGCATCACCAAAGGCAGGTTGGTTCTGCGTGACGGAGCAAAGAACAATTGATGTCGGCGCTGTCGCAGGTAATTATCAGGAATAAAAAGACCTATATGCTCCAGAAAGGCGTGCTCAATAGATCAAAGTAATTGATTCAATGCTTCGATTTTTTTAAACATACTTGATTGAAATATCTGCATATTTTAGGTCGTTTATTTCGGTCATGTACTGAAGGGTGAAAGATGCACTTGTTTCAGTTTATATTAAGATAAAAACAAAGCTAAACTATTATTGCACAGATAACTAGTAAACGTTTTCTATATTGGTAGTCCCGTAGAAGCAATTTTTTGTAATTTAAAAATAATGCGAATAAATATTGTTTCATATAAAATACATTTTATAAAACGAACAAAAAAAGGTTCTTAAGAAATGACAGCGAGCTGCCGAAACCGGTCGAAACTAAAAAAAAAACAATTGGAATAAAACTAATACATACTACAAAAGTTTTTATTTTTTCATTATCCAACTTCTACTAAGAGTTTCTACTAAATTAACAATTTTTATTAAATAGTCCATTGTTTTGGCCGAAACACTATGATAGTGTTACTGTTAAATTAAATAACTTTGTTTTTTGTATCACAATTATATTTTATTTTACGCGACAGCTGTTTCATCAATCTATGTTGACATCATCAAGTGTTACAATAATATGTCGCGTAAAATAAAATACAATTATGATACAAAAAAACAAAGTTATTTAATTTAACAGTTTAAAACAATTTTAATAATTTTTATAAAGTAAACAAAATAGAATCTCGTAAGTAAAGAAGGATTAGTATATTTAAAAAAAAAAGGAACACATTTTTATTGAGGCGCTTACAGTAAATTGGATTGCTTCTATAAAGTTACTATAAACTACATTTCCTGTGCTTTTAATCTAATGATTATAACAAATGTATGAACAGCCCGGAGCACTTGTGATTGCGGTGAACGTGTTTATTGGTTGTCTGATGTGTACATTATATAAAGCATTGTGTCGTTACGTCAGAGCTGGTGCGGCGGGCGAGGCAGTCGGGCCGGGCGCCGCGGGGTGAGGGAGGGGGGTGGAGCGGCGGGGCAGCCAGCCTTGGCCCTGACCTCCCCCCGCGTGGAAGTACCGTGCCGAGAGCAGCCGGTCAGGCCAAGAGCCGTTATACCCGAATCTATTGCATTTCCCCGCTAGCACGCGATCGGATTAGTAACGAGATTAATACTGTAAGCCCTGTGGATACGAGTACTGACACCAGCGGTTGCGAATGACCTGCCGTTTCTGATCCGAAACTGATTTTGCGAGGTAAGCGTGTATGGGTTTAGCAGGTATTTTATACCGGTGGAAATGTGATTTCAAAGGGAGAGATGCACTCTTATTCAAAGATGCACATATTTAATCGAAACTTTTTTCTATAATTTTATACTATGTATGTGCGACAAAGTACAAGAAGTAATGGTGCGCTTAAAGTTGTCCTCGTAAATATAAGTCCAACGAAAATAAAACTAAGATGACAATGCATAATGGTGTTCTTGTGCCGACCATTAGGTATATATGAAAGTTCCTCCACATTCATACAGCGAGTCATACACGCAAGTCAATTCTTCCGGCTTCTGACATGACCAACCAATTTGATTAATCTGGTCGTGCCATGTTTTCCTCGGTCTACCTCGACTCCTTACTCCATTTACATCGTTAACGTATACTTTTTTTAACCATTCTTTCTTCACCCATGCGCTCCATATGTCCGAACCAAAGCAACGATATTTTCAAAATGTTGTTCATGATACCTTCTTTCGCTCCACATTCTTTTCTAATATCAGTATTTGAGATTCTGTCGTATATCGTTTTACCACACATACGTCTTAGGGACCTCATCTCTACCGCATTTATTCTGCTCTCATTTTTCATCTGCCAGTTCCATGCTTCGCTTCCATACATAAGGGTTGGGACCAGAACTCCATTGTGAACGGCCATAAGTTTATATAAGTTTTATAAAATAATTATAACTAACTAACTAACACGCCGTCACGCCGTCTCTCCGAAAGGGTAGGCAGAAAGAATGGACAGTCACATTTTAACCGATGCGGCACTCCATCCTTCTCTTTTCGCCCCGCGGGAGACGCGGTGTGGTGGGGGGTGAACCTCATCGCCACCAATAGGCATCTCCCACGCACACTTCGATCGCCCAACATCCACAAAATAAATCTAAAACAAATCATATAAAATACAATGATATAAAATAAAATAAAATAACAAAATAAAAATATTTTAACACGTAATGTTCAGTTTAGATGGTGCACTTGTTGACATGGACGATCCGGACTTATGTGATTATTAAATTTATGTTACTCGCATCCACCGTTTTTTTTAATTAGCCGCAATTAGGTACTTAAAGCAATCAAACACCAGCAAGAACTTAAAAATAATATTGTAGAAATTATTTAAATTGTCATTGGAACAAATGAAAATTTTATTTTTATTTTTATTTTTAAAATAATTATTGTTTGAATAAAATAGATTCTTTCGCTTAAGTTACGATTTGTTATAAATGTAGTGTTTAAGATACCTCTTCATTTACAAATTTTACTTATGTGATGAAAACGCCGTCATTTTTTTACACACGATATTACTATCGTATAACGAAACGAATGTTGTTTCTTTACACCTTTTAATGAGCGATATATTGACATATATAATAATTACTTCATTTTGTAAATTACGCACCACAGCTGCCAAAGTTTGGCATTAAAACATATGAAAGACGTAAAGTATTATTTACAACCATGGTTCGCTCACGCCTTGAATATGTATCTCCCGTTTGGTCTCCTTATTATGCGGCACATATCCAACGCATTGAAAGAGTACAAAAAATGTTTATTAAACATATTAATTTTAAAATGTGCAAGTCGTTCTCTGATTACAAATCTGCCCTAATTTTTCACTCCTTGGACTCTCTTGAAAATAGACGTACTCTTCATGATATGATGTTACTTATAAAATAATTCACTTTAAAATTGACAATTCTGAACTTCTCAGCAAATTGTCACTCAATACCCCCATGTCTCGCACGAGACACACCGCGAGCCAAGTTTTCCACCTTCCTGTTTATCGCACAAACTACGCTCTGAGCGCGGCACTGTATCGAATCTGTGATATCTACAACAAGCATTTTGGAGACATTGACGTCTTTCATTTGAGCGAGCGAAATTTAAAAAAAGTGATCGGAGCAACATTTCGGCGTGGATGTGACCACGATGTAACGTGATATTATAATACTTGTATATTATTTTTTATTTTATTTTATCTTAATTTTATTTTTTATTTCCAGTACTATAAGTATTTTAACTCTTAAATATTATGTATACCTTATTTTGTCTTAGTTTAACTTCAATCTTGTTTCTCACTATCATTTGTTGATTGTTAAATATTATTTTTAATCTGTGGTAGCATGTAATTGGCCTTGTTTTAATTATTCTAAATGTTTCTTTTATATATATGTTATTGATATCGCTGTATGTTACCCTTAATAAATAAATAAATACGAAAATTATTATCGTTTAATCCAAATCAGGGTCCCCCACGCACCTGCGGACCTGTAAAGGGCTATATTCATGCCACTGCAATCCACAGTTTACGATGCGGTATTTTGAATTCAAATCAAAGGATTTTCAAGGGTAGGATTAATCCAGCTTTTAACCGGTTCACCCAAGTAGCCACCAACTAATACGGAATATAAATTATCTTTAACGAGGTTCTTCCTGGAAATTTATTAATGGATTACCTGTATTACCTCTACGCAGGGAGTCCTAGATGGTGATTATAAGCGGCAACCATTTTTAAATATTTTTTTTTTACATAAAAAAATCTAAATTATAATACGTATTTAGTTAATAATACTATAAAGCATGCGTAAGACCAATAATAACATATGGCGTCGAAGCAAGGGCAGACAGAGTAAGGACCAAACAAGTTTTGAGGACTTCCGAAATGAAGCACCGAGGACGATAGCAGGCAAGACACTGAGGGATCGCGTGAGGAACACCAGAATAAGAGAGATATGTGAGGTTGAGGATATTATAATGATGGAGCAGACAGCGGAAAAGGGACTGATACGGTCATGTTCAAAGAATGGAGACCACCAGACTCCCCTATATTGCATTGCATAATCAACCTCATGGGACTCGTCCTCGTGGAAGACCACCTAAAAGATGGAAGGACAGCTGGGAATCTATCTCACAGGAGGAGCAACACTCTGGAGATAGGTCTACAAGAAGAAGAATATTTAGTTAATGAAACTAAATAGATATTATAATATTAAGTGACAAAATGTATCATGATAAATACAATAATCAAAAAATGAAATAAAAACGAATATTTATTATAAAATGTTGATTATAACATATTATTTCCCCGTTTTACATGACCTTGAGTAAACTACTTCCGGAGTTTAAAATATAAGTCATTTAAAATGATCAATTCAGAGTACTTTTCTCGAAATGTAAAAATATTTTATTAGAGTACTGAGTAACTTCTCTCTACGAAGGAAGCACTGCCAGTGTTAGGGTAAATGGGGACATCACGCCTTGTTTTGATATTACAAAGGGTGTTTAAGCAGGGCGGCGTGATGTCTCCATGGTTGTTCAATCTATATATGGACAAGTGTATTAATGAACTGAAAGGAATAAATGCTGGTGCTAAAATGAGTGATTTGTCTGTGAATTGTCTGCTTTACGCGGACGATGCCGTTCTCGTTGCGGATAATGCCGACGAATTTCAAGTCTTAGTGTCGAGAACGTATGAGGTATGCAAGTCAAACGATTTAATGATGAATGTCGGAAAATCAAAGGTGTTAGTTTTTGAAAGGGAAGAGCAAACGACAGTTTGTTATATAAGTGTGAACGTAGAAAACTTGGAGCAGGTGAGTGAATTTGTGTATTTAGGTAGCATGTTCACGGCGGATGATCGAACGGATAGTGACGTTAAAAGAAGGGTTGATGGGGGTAACAAAGTAAATGGAGCTTTAAAAATAATTATTGGAAACAAGGATTTATGAATGAAAGCAAAAATGGCCATTCACAATGGAATTCTGGTCCCAACTCTTATGTATGGAAGCGAAGCATGGAACTAGTAGAAGAAGGATGAGAGCAGAATAAATGCGGTAGAGATGAGGTCCCTTAGTCGTATGTGTGGTAGAACGATGTACGTCAGAATTTCAAATGCTGATATAATAAAGGAATGTACCATAGAGCGGAAGAAGGTATTATGAATAAAATTATTCAAGGATCGCTGCGCTGGTTCGGACATATGGAGCGCATGGATGGAGAAAGAATGGTTAAGAAAGTATACGATAACGTTGTAAATGAAATACGGAGTCGAGGTAGACTGAGGAAAACATAGCAAGACTAAATTAACCAAATTTTTAAGGTTGGTCGTGTAAGAAGTCGGAATAATTGACGTTCGTGTATGACCCGTATGAATGTGGAGGAAGCTAGTGAGGTGTGTCAGGACAGAGTAGTGTGGGGGTCCATTTTCTCTGTCTACCCCTGTGGGGAAACGGCGTGATGGTTCGTTGTTGTTGTTGAGTAACTTTTGTTTGATACAAGTGAAATTTATATAAACACGATTTTTTTTTAAATTTTCCGGTCTGTGCGTGCACCTATTGACAGCAGCGTTGTGTAATCACCAACAATAAGAAAATAATCATTACCTACAATACTTTTCCGAATAACGATAATGTGCTTTCGTAATTGCAAAGTAAGCTTTTCCGTAATTAGATACGAATGTTTGTTTCATACATTATGTGTACCGTACATAACGTAAAGCAGATGCAATACTATACAGAAAACGAATTCATTCGTTGATTTGATGTAACTTCAAATTTGTAAGTATAGAAAGTGCATATGCGAAATGAATTTCTTCCTGTAGAAAGAACATCATACTATTTAATATGTAATGTAAATCATGAAAGCGTATGTAAAATGTGATTATTTACTACGAATGATGTAAACAAATGAAGAAGAAGAATTTGGAGTATTTCAAAGCTGATTGCGTTTTTAGTTTGAATTGATTCCATTCAGTGCCGGATTCAGTCAGTGCGGGAAATGTAACAAATATTACCAAGAGGCCCTGAAACACAAGTTTTACTAGTCAACTATCTAAGCATCACGCCGTCTCTTTGAAAGAATAGCTAGAAAGAATGGACGGCCACCCTGTTCTTTCTTGACACAATTCACTTGATTCCTCAACATTCGTGCATCACGTCTATGCCCTGATGAGAAAAACATAAACTAAGAATTTGTCAATTGCTGACAAAAAAATTAAACCAAAATTTTGGATTTCTTCTATATTCGCCTTCACTTTGTGTTGTGGATTCATATTTGAATGAATATAACTAGATTTCCATTTTCGAAATGTTCCCGTTACTCCTTCCTTCTCCTCAATCCTAATTATAACCTTCTCCACTTTTATATATAACTCCACCCTTTTTAGTATATAACTAGCTGACCCGGCAACGCTTCGCTATTACTAAATTCGAGTACATAAATAAACCCAATATATATTCAACAAATACAATTAAAGTTCAATAACAATTCGTTTATTTATTGGATTAAATGCCATGTGTATGGATGCAAAAATGTGTGTCTATATCTTTAAAACAAAGTTTCAATCCAAGCAAACTCGCTGTGAATTATAAACTTGAATACATATTACTAAGGTAATTGAAAAACTATTTTTTGAATATTTTATATGAAATTTAATAATCAAATAAACAATATTATATCACATTTGCAGAAAACATTCATTATATTAAAGAAACAAAACTCTTGATTTTGTTGTCCATGAAATTCACATCAGAGCCAATAAAGTAAGTTTCTACGATCGTGATTTCGGCACTGCGAGTCCGCTGGCGTGGAATAGTAATATAGATGATAATACTACAAAAGCCTCCCTTCCCGACTTCCACAACTGTATCCCTCGCCGCTCTGCGCCATTGACCTCCTGCCACTCGTTTAATGTCATCAGACCATCTTGCTTGTGATCTGCCAGAATTTGTGTAGCTGTTTCTCTTTCGCCACTCCAGGCCAGAAGATCTTATCACCCGTTGTCCTTGCTTTATGACCGATCCCATTCCATTTAAACATTAGTTATTTTACACGCTGCATCGGCAACTTTGGTCCGATCCTTGATTCATCAATTTTGGGCCCTGGAATTAAAAAAAAAAAAATTTTAATTGCCATAAGGCGGACACCGAAGAGGCGCATAAGGCAAAATTTAAATTTCCATACAATGAATGAATTACAACTGTTTTTCACTTGTTTGCTGAAGATATTCTTTTATAAATAAATTTATACACCTAATATGTTCCACGTATCCACTGTTTTTTAATTTAGCACATAATGTAATAACACATAATGTTTTTTTCGATGTTGCACATGTTGACTTGGACGATCCGGACATTTGTGTTTATTTAATTTATGTTACACGTTACACCATTTTTTAAATTATCTGTATTAAGGCACTTAACCAGCAAGAACTTAAAAATAATATTGAAGAAATGATTCAAATTGTCATTGGAACAAATGAAAAATTTATTTCTACACCTGTCAAAATTCTTTACAAAAACGATAAAACTAATAAAACCTTTTAATCTGATTAATTTGATTGATTTGTCAAATTAATTAAACTAATCAGATTTTAAAGGTTGGTCATGTTAGAAGTCGGAGGAATCGACATGCGTGTATGACTCGTTGTATGAATGTGGAGGAAGCTAGAGAGGTTTGCCAGGATAGAGTAGTGTTATGGTCCATTCTCTCTGCCTACCCCTGTGGGGAAACGGCGTGATGGTTTGTTTGTTTGTTTAATTTGTATAATCGCCGTTTTCGTGAATAGCTCACCTCAAGGGCGCTTTGACATTGTTTTTAGTCATGAAAGGTGCATGTGACAACAGCGAAATCACGATCGTAGAAACTTACTTTATTGGCTCTGATGTGAATTTCATGGACAACAAAATCAAGAATTTTGTTTCTCTAAACATATGAATGTTTTGTGCAAATGTGATATAATATTGTTTATTGATATACAGACAACCGTTGTTAACATTTTATGCGATAATTTGAAAAGGTGGGTTTTTAGGTGATATTTAAAGTCTGTCGGATTGTCAATGCATCTGAGGCGTGCAGGAAGCATATTTCAGGCGGACGAACCTTTACTACTGTGAAAGCCCGAGCAACACAAAATTCAGATATACTCGTATAGGTGGCACGTTTGGGAATGTGCTTAATTATTGTCTATAAACTGTAAATTTAAAAACCTTACCTGAAATTAATAATGGAATTTTCATATATGAATGAAAACTACTAAAAGTAGCTTATGTGTAATGTAAAAATGTAAAAATGTAATGTAAAAATTACTTTTAAGTTGATCAGATTGAAGTTTTTGGTTCGACATCATTATTAAATCATTAGGGAGTTTATTAAATTCTGTAGAGGCTATAAATTGTAAGGATTTTACACCGAATCTAGTTGAACGCAATGCTTCTTATTCTGTGAGCGCGTATCATGTTGGTGTACGTCCGTATTGAATATTGGTCGAGTATTAGAGCGCGTTGATGACTTTATTATTTGTATTATAGTTTTAGTGATCTCTAATTTTGGATGGATTTGAAATGGAATTATTTTCGTCTGAGAATATAGGGCCCTTACATGAGTGTACCACGGTAGACGGAAAATATTTCTAACAGCCCGATTTTGGATCACCTGAATCTCATTAGCTTTCTTCTTTGTAATAAAGCCCCAAATACAGGAAAGGTAAGACAGATGAGAATGTATCATGGAGTAGTAAACATAAATTGTCTATATTCTTATGTAACGAATTAAACCAATTAATCCAATTTAAACCTGTACATACCATTCCAAATTAGTTCATAAAGATAACAACATTGTCTTGTGATACGCATATATCGAAGTGTGGGATCCATCCTCTGGACATGCGAACTCCAGTATCTTCTGCGTTGTTTTCCCCATCCTCTGCACATGCGCAATCCATTATCTTCTGCGTTGTCTTCCCCATCCTCAAGCAAATGAAATAACCTGAAATCAATTTCATTATCTTTGAATATTTTAAATCTCAGCATAATGTAGAATTTAATGGTCAAAAATGGAATATTACTGGACTCTTCTAACTGAGGCAGCTAATGCTGCATATAAGGATATGTTTACCTATCACAGCATTTGTTTTCAGAGAAAAACTAAAACAGCTGAAGTAACTCATAGTGTATTTGGGTATGTGTGCTGCTGGAATTACTCAGTGGAATGGAAAATAAAGAAGAATTGCAACATGCAGATGCACCAATATGGCTCATTATCAAAATAATTTCAATCCCAATACAAAAATATCCCCATTAGACCAGTGGTCTCTCACAACCAGGCAATTTTTTTATCAAAACTTAATATCTAATCCCAAAGATATAGATTTTCGCCCTGCCAGAACAATTTTACATTAAAACAACATTATTAAAATAGATTATACCAATTAACTAATTATTACACAACGAAACGTCATAACCTAAAATGACACGTAAGTAAAACGAATAAATTGATATTGTATATCATTAGAACTTTCTTATCGTTGCTGTGGTAATTTTAATATTTCCCTGACCAAAGTACGCGTATAAAGAACACCTTTATGTTTGAATTCATCAAATGTCATATTAATTGTATTTTAAATAACTAATTAAAATCATAATAATTAAATAACATTAATAAAATAGCGCAATACCATTCAAAATTCTGCCAGTTGTTTCTCGCCCGCTACTCCAGGGTGCATCTTATCATCCGTTGTCCCTGCTATATGACCGATTCCATTCCGATCTCTGATTAATTAATATTGTTTCCTAGAAATAAAAAAAAATAATATTGGAATTGGCATAAGGCGGACATCGAAGAGGCGCATATGGCAAATTTTCAACTTCCATACAATTAATGAATTCCAAGTGTTCACTAAGCAGTATATTTAAAAAAAATACTCGAGGCTCTTGATCGAGCATTGCAAGAGTTGCGTGGAAATGTGTTAATATTATATGTAGGAGATTTTAGAAACTTTACCTGAACGGCAAAAATAACTACCAAAAACTATGCTAATCAATGCAGTTATGATTGTGCTAAAGAAATAACAAAAATTTTACAAAAGCATTCATTACAACCAGACTCCTTCATATAAATTGTCTATATTCTTATATATACAAAATAAACCAATTAATTCAAAATTTAAACCTGTACATATCAAAATATAAACATTGAACTTACGGAACTGATAATCGCCGTTTTCGTGAATAGCTCACCTCAAGGGCGCTTTGACAATGTTTTTAGTCATGAAAGGTGCATGTAACAACAGCGAAATCACGATCGTAGAAACTTACTTTATTGGCTCTGATGTGAATTTCATGGACAACAAAATCAAGAATTTTGTTTCTCTAAACATATGAATGTTTTGTGCAAATGTGATATAATATTGTTTATTGATATACAGACAACCGTTGTTACCATTTTATGTGATAATTTGAAAAGGTGGGTTTTTAGGTGAGAATTAAAGTCTGTCGGCTTGTCAATGCATCTGAGGCGTGCAGGAAGCATATTTCAGGCAGCCCGAGCAACACAAAATTCAGATAAATAGGTGGCACGTTTGGGAATGTGCTTAATTATTGTCTATAAACTGTAAATTTAAAAACTTTACCTGAAATTAATAATGGAATTTTCATATATGAATGAAAACTACTAAAAGTAGCTTATGTGTAATGTAAAAATGAGCCGGTTTTCATTCGCCACTCCAGGGTACATCTAATTCACTGATCATCCGTTGTTTGATTGATCTAATTCCATTTTAACGAAGTTATTTTGCACGCTGCATCGGTAATTTTCGTCCCATCTCTGATCCGTTACTTTATTTTCCTAGAAATAAACGGAAAAAGTCATAAGAATTGTGTCATTCATTCATATTGTAATTCATATTGTATATCATTAGAACTTTCTTACCGTTGCTGTGGTAATGTAACAATTTCCCTGACCAAATTATACTTACGGAAGCAAGTTTCTTCATATTCTTGTAGAGCTTCGACGTCCAATATTTTATATTTTCGCTATCATCCTTTGAAATAACCTGAACAATTTAATTATCATTGAATATTTTTAATCCCAAAAACTTCATAACCTAAAAGTACCGAAACTTCATACCTACAAAATATTACGACGTACAAAGAGATTGTGACAGTTCAGAGACCACGTGACCAATCGAACGGCTAGAACTCTAGAAAACGAATATCATTAAGTAATCACCGTCGAACGTAAGAGAAACGAATAAGTTTCAGCCACACGAAAAAATAAAATTTCGTTCATAACCTCAAATTGACGCGTAAAAATTATACTCGCCAAAATTAAGAAGTATAATTACCTGTCTGCATTAGTGTACATTAAAATATGGCCAATAAAATATACTGTACCAATTAAACAACCAATTATTTTAGTACGTAATAAGCAAAACGTATTAAGTATTATACATCCCAAAGTAAAACGCAATATATTGGACTGTCAGAAAGCAAAACACATTGTTGCCACTACACAAAATTACATGGAGACTGAATTCTCTCCAGACCGTGTCAAACGAATATAGACTCAAAAGATTGATACTCAGGTGATACGAACATTAAGGTCTATATTCGTTTGCACTACGAAAATTTTCAATTAATTGATTAATTTATAAAGTTAATTAGAGCTCGATTAATAACAAAAATATGCCTATGACGACCGCTGAATTCCAATTAGTCCATTCTCCAAATTTCAAAAGGATCAGCTCAGGAATAACCTCAGAAATAGTCGACACACACCCGGAAGATCGCCTTTTATTTATATAGATAGATAGATTGTACTAAAAAGGGTGGAGTACTCTTGTTATAATTTGTACATCGAGAAAAGCTGGGTCACAATTGAAACATGTCTGTAAAAAGTGTTTTAAAAATACGAAGCGTAGAAACATTTTTAATTTTTTTTGCGAACATACCATTTCCTGCTGTATGCGCGGGGAGCCCGTGCTGCCGCGCTTACGATAAACGCATCAACTAAAGTTTTTGTCGAAATTGAGTTATTACATTATCTGGTATCAGGAAAACGAGATCTACAACTTTCTCAAAGTGACATTTCATGATTTCTTCATTTTTCAGTTTTTCAGTTTTCATAAACGCATTAACTAAGACTTCGAGTGCACTTTTACTTATCAAGAACGCACTAGCTGTAGTTAGTACAGACTTGTTTTCTAGCATTCAATAAATTCTTAGTCATAAATGCACTATGTTTGAGGAATCGCACTAATTTTACAAGATTTAACAATATTTATATTCAAATAGCTATTTTCCTTAACATAAAAGCATTATGTGATGTAGTTGCACTTATCATATGTATAGTTGAAAAATTCAGGTTTAAGCCTACTATATAAAATGCATTTAATTGATTTACTAAACTTAAATGCATCAAGTAGGGTAGTTGATGCGTTTATGACTAGTTATTATGGCCTAAAAGTATTAGAGACTGCTAGTGATAAGTACTTTTTTAAAATTATATGTACACTTTTTTTTTATTTTTTATATTTGTATTTTTTAGTATTCTTAACCCTTTTCTCTTTGTTTTGGTAAAACTTTCATGTGGGTATCTTCTCTAGTTTCTGAGATACAAGAAAAATAAAAATTAAAAGTTTAAACGCGTTTTTCTCGAAAAGCGTCAAACACTAGTAAATGCGTTTATCTTAAGTGCGGCAACGTAGTACTGGCAACTTCTGCAATATGGCTAATCCGACACTGATTCCATTGAACTATTGCATCACCGCGATCGACGATAGGCAGGCAGAGTGCCTTCCATTACAGTGAACCAGCACATTCTGCTACCAAATAAAATCGACATGGGTACAAAACTTCGGACATGCACTCTCGTATAACTGTACAAAACAGACCAACTTACCTACCTTCGGTATTGATTCGCTTTATAGACAGTTTACACATACAAAATAAGCTATTTTGCATTATACTTTTGTATGATGCATTTAATTTGTGGTTTGACATTTTTAGAAATAAATTAAACACTGTGTATTTGGTTTTAACACCACATTATTTTACTTCATATTACATCGTTAGGGTAATAAAAACAAATTGAAGTATACAAAGTATTCAGTTTGTTTTGTTACCCTGATGAAGTAGTGACGAAAAAAAAAAGGTTTATAACGGAATAATTAATAGTTTAATTTATTTGCATTTAGTATCGTTTTTTTTTTCCACATATTTTTAGTAAAATATTCTCTCTGCACGTTGGCTGCCATATAGATACACGTATAAATAGTTTGAATTGAAATCTTGTACTTATCAGCTTTTTACAATTTTCAGTAAATTTTCTAGCTCAATTTCATAATTACAACATGCTTTTGCGGTCTACAAGGTACTCTTAATTTCACGTACATACTGCTTTCGTCGATCAAAAATAAATTTTTATTTTCGTATTAGTAATTTGTATATTATATAATATGAACTATAAATTAGTAGCATAAATAGAGACAAAAATTTGAACGTAGTTTAGTACCTGTAATTTTTATACGGCAAAAGAACCTATTCTTCAGTGAATTCTTTTTGATCAAACATCACAATATTTATAACGTCGCGCGGTATTACCTTGAATAGAGATAACTTAGTATTAAGCATACCATAAATTAGTTACGTTTAATACCTAAAGTACCGTTAAGAGTTAAGTGAAAACCGTGGTTAGTGTATCGGTGGCGTTACGCAAATGTAGTAATGATCAAATATCAGCCGAAGATAACAGGCCGATTTATAGATAAGATACGCGAGGATAAGTAGCGATATTATTGGATATTTATGAAAATGTTCGCGGTATTAGGTAAGCCCGGTATTCACAGATGGACAGTTCATATGTTGGATCCGCCGCTTGTCACTTACCCAGGGGCGTCAAGCGGATATGAAATAGAATATGTGGACTGGCATGAGAACTACTGATAATTCAATATTTTAAACAATAAAAAGAAGAGTGAGATTAAATGCAAATGATTTAAAAAACACCAGAGTAACGGAGAGTAGATATGATTTTTCCCAACAATTCTGTCTTATTCTTCTTTTTATTCTTAGTGTAGGCCTAGTGCTCTGTTTCATAAGAGGAATTGGCCTCCTGCGAAGTCGACTCCCAGCTGTCGATCCATCTCTTTGGTGGTCTGCCCGGGGGTCGTCTACCATGGTGCTGGCCGTGTAACACAATGAAGGAGAATCTGGATGGATCCATTCTCTTTATCTTTGCCTTCAAAGGATTTCTCTTGGATAGGACCAAAACAATTCTGTATTCTCACAAAAAAAAAAATCAAAATGTTATGATTAAAATCAATGTTGAAAACATGTTTTTTTGTCATTGGCGTAAATCGGTGTTTATTATTTTTAAAATTAATACTTCAACAATAATGTAAGACTCCATATTAAGCATTTAATATTAATGAAACATTTGAAAATACTCTAGCAAAGCGAAATATGTCACTCCCATGTAAATTTGTACATAAATGTACAATAAACCGTTGTGCATGTTCAAAAAACATCATTCTCGTAAGAATAATTTTTCACTCCACATATGTTATTAATGTATTTACACTTTGATCTAATACAAGTTTGTATGATTTTTGACGGACGAGCGATAATTTCTGTGTTATTTTCAGGCACGTATATCTGGACGTGAATGTCGGGTTTAACTATAATAATAAAAGCCGATTGTTGGTAACCACTGTTTGACTAAAGCCGATCACGTATGCGGCTGCTAACGGCACCACACTCCCGATTCTCATTATTCCTATGATCCTATCACTCATTAAGGCCACACAATTGTATCTTGTTACGGTGTTTTAAATTGTATTGCATTGTTTAATTCACATTTAAATATCATCTGCATACACATGCAAGTAAGTAAAAACGAGATTATAGTATACTTAGGAAAGATATATCTATAATATTATAAAACAGCCAGAAAAATATTTTAAAGATTTACATATTTTAATAATTACCATTGAAAAGCTGCAGTACGGAAAATTGGTGAATGTTTATGTAATGAGGGAATGGACGGCCTCACTAGATTCCCTAACCAGTGGCGGTACTCCCATAGAAGCCCAGAAGCCCGGCTTGCGTAAGAAATTTTGAATCAAAACCTCTTCTGGCTTACAGAGGTTCAGCTTTGTGGCTATTCCTCTTACGTCTGATGGCAACATTGTTGGAAGGTGATTTGGTGGGTTGTTGGTTTATGTGGGGGCATGATTTCTTAGATTTGGGGGTTTTGATAATTTTTTTATTACGCAAGCAGGGCTTCTGGGCTTCTATGGGAGTACCGCCACTGTCCCCAACATTCATACAGCGAGATTTACACGCACCTTGATTCTTCCGACTTCTAACAAGGCCGAACTTTAAAATTTGATTAATATGATCATGCCAAGTTTTCCTCGGTCTCCCACGACTCCGCACTCTATTTACATCATTAACATATACTTAACGATCCTTTATTCATCCATGCGTTCGATGTGTCCGAACCAACGCAGTGATCCTTTCGTAATACTCTCTTCCGCTCTACATTCCTTTCTGATATTAGCATTTGAAATTCTGTCGTACATCGTTTTACACACATACATCTAAGGGATCTCATTTCTACTGCGTTTATTCTCACCCTTCTTCTGCCAGTTTCATGTTTCACTTCCACACATAAGGGTTGGAACTAACACTCCATTGTGAACGACCATTTTGATTTCATTGATAAGTTATTGTTTCCAATAACTGTTTTTAAAGCTCAATTCATTTTGTTACCCGCACCAACCCTTCTTTCGACGTCACTATCTGTTCGGCAATCCGCTGTGAACATGCTACAGTTTACGTATTTTAATCTTTACTATTGAAAAGCTGCAACACGGAAAACTAGTGCATGTTTATGTTCGCTGTTATTTACACAATGTTTAGAACTGATTTATATACAGATTTGAATTTCTTATTTTGAAATTCGAATATTTCTTGTACAAGCAGGGCTAGAGCCAGGAGACTATTATTAGGGTGATAAATTGACATAATTTTCAAAACATTTTTTTGGACGTTATAATATAATATATTATATGAGTAGGATTTTTTATTTATTATACTATAATTATTACTGTTAAAATTTAAAACACTGTTATAATATCACAATTTCTTTTTATTCACTGAGAGTGTCGCGACAGCTGTTTCGCCAAGCGATGTTGGCATCATCAGGTGTTACAATAAACTAATGTAACAAATGAAAGAACTCACTATTTATAGGGCAAAAAACTCATTAGTGTCGTTAGTCATAGTAAAAATTATAATAGTAAGTCTTTTCATTTGTTATTTTCGTTTATTGTAGCATCTGATGATGCAAACATGTCGCGACACTCTCAGTGAATAAAAAGAAATTGTGATATTATAACAGTGTTTTATACTTTAACACTAATAATGTTGTAGTATCATAGTGTTTCGGCCAAAACAATGGACTATTTAACACTTTAATTAGATTATGTAATCACAAGGGTAGTCCTGAATCGTGCAGGAGTAAATAGAGAGCTGCTGACATTAATCAAAGTCCGCAAGATTGCATATCTGGGTCACGTTCTGCGAGGAGAGAAGTATCGCCTGCTACATCTAATATTGAAGGGAAAAATAGAGGGCCGCAGGGGGGCAGGGAGAAGGCAGATGTCCTGGCTGCGCAATGTGAGGGAGTGGACGGGAATCGGAACTGTGGAGGGGCTGTTCCGGACAGCGCAGGATAAGGAGGAGTTTACCAGAGTGATCGCCAACGTCGGGGGACCTGACAGGGCACTTTAAGAGAAAAAAATCACAAGG
Organism: Lepidostoma basale; assembly: GCA_022606425.2. Taxonomy (NCBI): domain Eukaryota; kingdom Metazoa; phylum Arthropoda; class Insecta; order Trichoptera; family Lepidostomatidae; genus Lepidostoma; species Lepidostoma basale. The sequence continues at coordinate 203,001 of JAHDVF020001235.1, read as the reverse complement.
GTGAGACAAAAAAACATTATTTGAATATCGTTTAACGAAATGTTTTTAAGTTGTTGAAAAAATACAAACACCAAAGATTTAAATAAATGGTATTATAATTTATAATACTATCTTTAAAATAAGCGGAAAATAGATTTAATTATGACTCAGCCATCGGGTCGTGTTCAAATTTGAAACCAAGTCCCCTAGAGCAAGAGCCAAGAGTTCTATTCTCTATACCTGTTGTCGGCAAATTGTGGTTCGCGAGCCAAATGTGGCTTTCAATTACACGGATGAGACTATTAAAAAATTGACGCCTTAAAATAAATTAAATAAATAATTTAATAACATTTTAATACGAAATTTAATCGAAATTAAAAACAGCAACATACAAACACTTGCCTTACCCAAACTATCCGGTAGGAGCTGGAGCTTTCCGTGGGGGCGGTTGCAGGACCAAAGATAAATAGGGGGCGTTGCGGCAGTCAAGGACTCGCGGTCGCGATTGTATTTTAATAAATAATACTGAAATACTTAAAAAATCTATCTAAATATAAACATTTCTGGTGTATCATTTGTCTTTTTCTTTTTTATATACTTTGTATATACAACACTAACTTTAAAAAAAATGTAATTACGTATCAGAAATGTTTCGGATAACCGGTCCTTCTTCAGTGATACATATTATAAAGATACACATTTAAAATATAATAAAATTGTTTAAAAATATTATCTAACATCTGTCAAAACTGATCATATTTGTAAACAATTTTATTATACTTTAAATATGTATCTTTATAATATGTATCACTGAAGAAGGACCGGTTGTCCAAAACATGTCTGATATGTAATTTAATTTTTTTTAAAGTTAGTGTTGTATATACAAAGTATGTAAAAAGGAAAAAGACAAATAAAACATCTACAACACAAAGTATGGCGAACATAGAAGAAATTTCTGGTGCATTTTATAACATTTTTTATTTAAACTTTATGATAACAAACAATATTATTATGATTTTGTTGAATCGCTCTTTACATCATTAAAGCACGAGCCAAATCGATGTAAAGGGTAAAGCTATCATATTGATTCTCGTGACATAGGTAGCTAATGCATCACCATCATTAGCTACCTATGTCACGAGAATTCTACACCATACCAAATACAGTGTGACAATCACACTGCTATCGCCGGGAATAGAACCCGGTCTTTCGGTTTTGCAGTCATAGCACTTACCACTCGGCCACGAAAGTCGTCATATGAGAAGGCAACGTGAAACCACTTCAGTAAAATTTCCAGGAAATCACTAAAGTGAGAAAGCATTCGCTACAGTGATCGCCAACGTCGGAGGGACCTGAAATTGCTATAAGAAGAAGAAGATTAATTTATTATATTATAATACATATAGATAACGTATAATCATATTTAAAAAATTGGTATAACTATTATAGGAAAGGGGGCGATGGAATTTTTTTCTTGTAAAGGGGGCGATGGTCTAGAAAAGGTTGCGAACCTATGATGAACGAGTATATGGTTTAAAGCCACGGTAGATTTATCACATTCTGCAGAGTTTTGAAAAGCTTTGCAAAGCCTATTTCTTATCTTCATTTACAGCTAACGCTCGTAACCAGGCATACGTATGTTTATCTGGACGGGCATTCATCACGTCCTGCCCCACAGACTGCAGATGCGTGTGTGAGATAAAAAGGAGCGCGCTGGCCGCAACAGTGATTTGAAGCCTGCAGGAATGTGAGAAGTATGCGGATATTTCCTGGAGCCTTACAATAACTACCTGTGTAACTATTATATTTATAGCACCGTGGAATGTGATAGTGTTCTGTAATTCTATCCTACCGCCTTTATTTAACACTTTAATCGCTATAAATTACATTCACAATCTGATGCTTTGTAGGTAAGACATATTTTTAGGTATTATAACGTATTTTTGTAATCTTTTGATATTATACCTTTTTAAAGAGAGTATACAGTTTTATATATGTCGATCACTGATATTTTTCAGTTTTATATATGTCGAATACGAAGCTTATATATTTCTTTCCGCTAGTTTCAATCCAAGGGGATTGGTTGGCAGCAGAGTTAAACGTATTTTGCTGGTTCATGGATAGCCACTTGAGTCTTTTTATTGGGGTAGTTTCTAGTTGCTTTCCACATATCGGCCAAACGGCCCTGAAACACATATACATGCTGTTTTATTTATTTATTTTTGATACATAATGTAAGAAAACAAGTAAAAATATAAGTAACAATAATTTTAACTTAAGTACCAAAGAAGTTTTGAGGACTTCCGAGATGAAGACACTGAGGACGATAGCAGGCAAGACACTCGCGAGATCGCGTAAGGAACACCAGAATAAGAGAGATATGTGCGGTTGAGGATATTATAAGATGGCGCAGACAGCGAAAAAGGGACGGTCTTGTTCAAAGAATGGACACCACCAGACTCCCCTATATTGCATTGCATAATCAGCCTCATGGGATTCGTCTTCGTGGAAAACCTCCTAAAGATGGAATGACAGCTGGTAATCTACTTCACAGGAGGAGCAACACTCTGAAGAACAAACCACACAGGTCTACAACAAGGAAGAAGAAGAAGAATAATAATTTTACCTTGATTTTACTTTAGTAAGAGCTTCATAGCATAAAATCAAATTCGCGTGAAAGATTGGCAGTGTTATGACACTGCTTTTTGCGTCAAAGTATTTAGTTTCATTGGTGATGAGAAAAATATATATTTGAATAATTATTTACTTATATCTCAAATAAATTAAGGAGTTTAACCAGAAAAAGATAACGCGTTAATGTACAAAATAAAGGTATTATACATTTTGATATTCCTAACATTGAAACACTTAAGACGGTAAATTTATTGTTTCTTGAACAGTGATATAAAATTCCATTATCGCCACTGCTGGACGTTAGCCTCTTCATCCCCACGTCATCCCTTTCGGTCTCTCGCTAATGTTTTCCAGGCCCTTCCAGCCGTCCGCACAATATCATCGCTCCACCTGGTTGGCTGTCTCTATACTTCTCCGACCCAACCTTGGCCTTCATTCAGTAACCTTCTGGCTCCATCTTACAGCATCAACAAAACGGATAATTTTATCATTATTAAATTTTTAAATTTTTATAGTTTCTTTAAGGATTTTTTCATAATCCAACAATAGTAGATTTTGGTAAAGATAGATTACAAGTAAACTTCTATAACACTTCTTCTCTATGATTGTGTTTGATACTATTGACAATAAAATTGATGATAAAACAAGTTTACGCCTATTTAACAATGAAAATTGTTCGAATTAGAAAACTAAAATGACAGAGAAACTGGTCCACAGAGGTAGTACTGTAAATATACTCCTATAATACTCGTACATATCATGGATTCAACTGTACTTAACTAAAAGTCGAATTCAAAGCACGAAAGCATTGTCTTAAATTTCTAGCGCAATAAATGGAGCTGAATAAGTACATGCTCACTACAATTTACAGTCTCAGCGAGTACAATTCTGAAGAATCAACAATCAGCCAAGGAAATCGAAGCCATCCTCTAAGCGCGTCGCTTTGTACAACCATTAATCTTCATCAATGGTTGGTTTCAGAAAATACCTCCTCGAAAGCGCTGTATTATTATTCTAACGTATAAGTGTATGAGTAGATAAACACTGGAATAGCTATCAAGATGTTAACAGCAGAACTGATTAAGTCATAAAGGAAATTACATAAATTAAAGCTACGAAGAAAAATATTTTTCCGGTAACGAAACAGAAAGCGAGGTTATTCGTACGCGTAACAAAAAACGGCATTTTTATTTTTAGTTACACTTTCATTAAGTCTGTAATTTAGAAGTGTTGATTACATTTTTCGTGAAACGATTATCAAAATTGTAGCTCCTTACAGCGCTTCTTCATGCATTGAAGGCAATTTGCATTTGAATGTTGACTGAACGTCGAAGTCGAGAAAACTGAATTACGGGTACCTATGTTAGTAGTTTGTTTACATAGCGAGACACAAGCCATTGTATCGAGGTACAATGTACAATACAGTCTGTCAAGGCGTACATACTGGGTCAGTAAGTTAGGAGGTAAGTCGAACCCATTATCTGGTGCTAGCCCGTGGAACGTAGTCCTTTATGCCCGTAGTCCTCAAGACCGTGGCGAATTTGTGTAAGCTTTGAAGGTCAAATGAAAACGAAATAATTCAGTATGCGGGCATAACTTTCAATGATATTACACAAGCTTCAATACCCAGTAAGCGGAATAAAAAATCTTATCTTTTCAATGACCAAATCCTAAAAGAAGTTAGCTTGTATCACTAGACTAATTAGTTAGACCGATGAAAACATGGCATGACCAAATTAATCAATTACCAAAAGGCGGCCACAATTGAAGTCTGAATAATCGACGTGCGTGCATGGAACGATGTATGAATGTAGAGGAAGCCCGAGAGGTATGCCAGGACAGAGCATTATGGCGATCCATCTTCCTGCCTACCCTTCCGGAGAAATGGCCTGATGGTTAGTTAGTTAGTTTGAATCACTTTTCCGCTGTTAATTTTTCTTTATCACTTCGTTGACTTTTAATAAAAAATTACTAGAAAATAGATGCGAAGTTCTGAAACCGGTCAGAACTAGAAGAATAAGTGGTAAAATCATTTTATTTTTATAATATTTTTTTTGTTCTTTTTTTATTACTCTGTATTGACAAATATAGTACTCGTATATCTCCAATGAATTCTGAGGGTTGAAAGTTTGTCATGTGATTTATTATTAAATTAATATTATTTAGGGTTGATGACAAGCCTTTTCCCTAATTATTCAAAACTCTTGGATCACAGCAATCTATTTTCAGCCCTTAATGCTAACGAATATAGTAAAATCAGGGAATAATTAAAAATAGATTTAGAAATTTGTACCAATAAAAAAAGAAACGTAAAAAAGTAATGGCATTCAATTTATTCGGAATATTCTCAAGGTATTCAATGCAAGGTATATCTATGAAATCTCACACTATGAAGAAAGATAATAGTCAATATATATCTTAATGGGAATTAAGAAACGCCAGAAGTAGATGATAGAATTTGTTAAACAGCCTAACGGAATTCATGAGGCCCATTGTATGAATATCAACATTCAAATCTAAGGCGAAATTTGAATAACAGAGACAATTTCACTTTGACGTTGTGACATACTTCCGTACAGACAAATGGATTGTGAAAAAGGCACCTTAATTATAAAATCCAACTAAACACAAACCGTGTGTACTCTGTATGCGCAAGGCATGGGGCGGGTACCTACTCGTACGTTGTATGTTCATTGTGCATATGCCAAAGTAAAGTACCGTTGCAACGCTTCCTATTCTAATTTTCTTCCTCGCCATAGACATAAGAATACGTACATAACATAGGTATAATACTACAGTAAATAAGTTAATTAATTTCAACTTCTTAAAAGGTTAAATTATTCATCAAGTTTAATAAACATCAAGACATCTGACGATTTTTTTTATGAATTAAAACCTTTTCTTTTCCATTATATGTATGGAGTATCTTGATGTACGGCTGCGAGACATGGTGAAAGAGATAAGCGGAGACTAGAGGCTTTTGAGATGTGGTCCTAAAGAAGACTATTAGGAATTTCCTGGAGAGACCACATCACGAATGGGGAAGTTCTTCAAGCAATCGAAGGAGGAAGGCACCTGCTCAGGACCTTGCCCGAAAGGCGTGCAAGATGGATCGGCCATGTAATACGTCAAGAAGGTCTCTTGAATGCCGTAATGGAGGGTATGACCGAGGGGACAAACTCTAGGGGACGCCCATGCCGAGAGCACCTGGAGGACCTGTTGGTGGACGTGCGCTGCTCATCATATGCAAATTTCAAAAGAGCCGCACAAGACAGGGAAGAATGGAAGAGAAGAATAGAAGAAATTGCTGCAAACCAATCCCAGGATTGAAACTTTCTAACTAATAACTTTTCCATTATAAAGTTTATTTTTTTCGACATGTTTTAAAGGCTTTTTACACCTTCATCTTTGGGAGAACGATATAAAATATTAAAAAGAAGCCATCTAATAAAATTAGTTCATTTTAAGTTAATTTCATATTTCATACGATTTTATGTTAAAATACACTTGTTGATGTAGAAGATTTATAACAGTAAACTTCTAGTATTTTAAATATTTATTTTAATTTTAAATGAGACATAACAATTGAACAACATTTAGACGACTTTTTTGGACATAAAATATTTTGACAATATTAACAATAATGAAATCAAATTTGACAACATAATCCCAAATATGTCGACGTCAGTAAGGTAAGAGTTCTATTTCCAGAAATATATGACTGAATTTGTAATAACTGCCCTACTGACACTAATAATGTCCAAATCCGAGGCGATAGAATTCAACGTATAAAATAAACATATAAAATACAAAAATATAAAAGCACTCATGTATTAGTTTAGAAGACAAATATACCTTTATATGGTATAGATACTTTGCTGACTGTGAGACCGTTTTAAACAATTTTTGTTGTGATTATGTCAACACAATTATATGACGTCCTTCAGTAGGAACCCAGGCTCACACCAAATATGCCTCCTCGCTGCTGTGATTAACGATGGATTTTTATAACCCATACATAGATTTTCTCTAGACAAAAGAAATAAAATTATTATTATTTTTATTATTATTATTATTATTATTTTTATTATTTTGTTGAATCGCTCTTTACATCATGACAGCATGAGCCAATTCGATGTAAAGGGTATTATAGCTATCATAGTGATTCTCGTGACATGTGATAGGTAGCTAATCTATAGCCATTTTATTGTCACGTGAATTCTACACCAGACCGAAGACAGTGTGAAATCACAATGCCCTCGCCGGGAATCGAACCCGGAACCTTCGAGGTGGCAGTCAATGCACTTACCACTCTGCCACGAAGGTCGTACTATAAATCGTAAACGTCTATTGATTAAATTTAAGGAAAATTTTATTTAGAAATAAAATTTAACAGGTTTACCATAAGTACCTACCTACTTGTGCATATACGTAATGTTACATGCAAGTTTAACAGATGCGAAAACAAATAAAAATTAAATAGAAATAGGTTTGGTACGCTTAGAATGTATTATATAATTGTAAATTGTTCACTTTTTATATCGACACTATAAGCATGTCAACTTATTCGTAATTTTGCTACTTATCGTTCAGGAAAAGGTTAACCTTTTTCTGAACGATAAGTAGCTCTCGTTAACGAGATGTGCTGAATCAGACGACGTTAGAACACATGGTTAAATACTCGTACATACGAAGATGTTTTACTTAGGCGTTTTCCGACATCTTTAGATCGGATATTTCCTGGATAGTAGTAGTCAATTGGACTGTTAACCTCGGAACCGAGACAGCGTCATGATAAGATGAAAAGAGCCCCGCCTTGCTTGTGGAAGTATCTGAGCATTACACATGCATTATTACATTTTAAAACATGACGAATTTATGATCTCTCTAGATAGCAGGTTGAGCATATTAATCATACACAGACAATGTGTTTAGATTCAGAAAACACAGCAATAAATCTATAACACGAGTAAAGATAAAGCGACACTTCGGTGGTATTGGAATCTAATAAAATGATACTGAACACACCCATCAATCAAGCGACGTACATTACAATGTGTACATTGTAGAATTTCCATGTAAATAACATCACAACACATTACTATTCACGTTTGTAAATATACATACCTATGTTTATTTTTATACAGAGTTATTATTATTTTCTTACAAATGATAACTGACTGACATTTTTCCTCACACATGTTTTGTAATATTCACTATGAAACTAGACACAACATCTGAATTCATAATAATAGTTCTCTCCGAAATGCTGAATTTTTTTTTTAAATGTACATGAATATTTTTAAAGTTTTTCCCATGTTTAATTTGATGTTCTTCTTCTTCAGCCTTCCCTCTATTGCTAGATATAGGCCTCTCCACTCCACTGTCTTGTCCCTTCCGCATCCGGGTCGTTCCATGGTTCAATTTAATAATGATTAAATAAGAATTATTGTTTTATTATTTGATAGATATAGCCAGTAAAATAAAAATCTTCATAAATAGTTTGCTTTGTATTTCTGACGAAGCTATGGTGGAAAGCAACCGGTTGGTGTAAAAAAATAAATAAAATGTCATTTAATCAAAATATTGAAGTGTTTTATATCAACCCCCAAATCTAAGTAATCATGCCCCCGCATAAACCAACAACCCACCAAATCCCATTCCAACAATGTTCCCATCAGACGTAAGAGGAATAGCCACAAGAGCTGAACCTCTGTAAGCCAGAAGAGGTTTTGATTCAAAATTTCTTACGCATGCTAGGCTTCTGGGCTTCTATTGAAGTATCGCCACTGCTATATGTATAAGTATATATGATTATGTTATTTCATAAAAAAAACAGTTTATATAAAAATTTGGAAAATAAATGATAAGTGTATAGTTGTGAATGTTATACATACTTAACATATTATTATATAAAACTCATTAAAAACTACTACTACTATGTTACCTGATTATATAACTTCGAACGTTTACTGTCTCTAAAATATACAACAAAATATATTTTGAATTTTAAGTGCAATGTTAAATGTGATTTGATCGTACCACATTTCCTCGATATGTATACTTTTTTTAGTATTCTTCTTTAATTTATTATTTCCATGTGTCAACCTTAAAAAGCTTACATTAATGGGTAAAGTTGAGGGAAATCGACCACGAGGATGACCACCGAGCCGCTAGTCCGATCGAATCAGGGCGTTGACTGACTTCTTAATAGGTGTAGCCTTTAGACTGATCGGTGACAGGAACGCATGGCGAACCATGGTAGATAGTTTACAGGATGAATACGATCATGAGGATTGCGACTAAAGAGAGAGCGAGTAAATAAAAAAAGGAAATAATACATATTAAAAAAAAAAAAAGTGATTGATGACCCCGGGCAATGTGGCACATATAACTTAGTGCCATAGCAGATAGAGAGAGGACGAACGGCGAGCTTCCAGCGCCATAAAACTGGATACACCCAGCTAAGGGAAGGTAACCCCGATAGAAAATCCTCCAGAGAAGGCAAGGGGATACCACTCTGGATATTTTCCCCCAGGTCATCACCATGAGGCCTACTCAAGGGTAATAGTCAACCTTAGGGAGACCTGATAGAACACAGAAAGAAGAAGAAGATTATAAAAGTTCCAATATATGCGTTGTTAGAGGCAAGAAGTTCATATTACAAAATATATGAATGAAAAATTAACCCTATTTAAATTAATGAACATTTACTCATTATATTAACCGTAATTATATCTATGAACATTAGCACTTTGGGCTTAATCGTCCGCGCGTTCTAGGTTATTTATCTGAGTGTAGGTTATTTCCAAATGGAAATATGTTATAATATCACAAACCGGAACACTGATTAATGCTCGCTTAGGATAAATGCTCACGTTTTTCTTTATCATCTTCGCGGCCTTCAGTCGGGGTCGGGGGTTCAAGGAGGAAGCGGTCTTTTGTACGAAATAATAATTAACGCACTTCCAGAAGCCGTCGGGTGGGAGGGCCACTGGCATCACGAGAAAAAAAACCAATATTGATTCTTGTTTTGTTGCCATCAATCAAATATTTCGCGTAGTACCTACCCAGTGTTAAACAAATAAAAGATATTTTATACAATACTTCAAACGTAAAAAAAACCTTACAATATTTGGTAAACTTTTAGCGTTTATTCTGTGGAATTCCATAATTATGTTTTTTAATGAATTCAAACACGATTATTTTAACATTATTTTTCTCTATATGTTTTGAAGGTACAGAATTTTTTGCCAAAGTAGAACAATGTTTAGATTCATTACACATGTGTGGGCTGTATATTTACGGTAATTAATTATTCAAATATTGACCGTTTAATATTGCTACGCTTGAGAAACAGCGTAGATCTCCGCTTAAAAAATATCTGTATATTGAATATGTATTTACATAAAAAATATGCGTTTTGTTTAGCCAAGGCGCATTCAAAAGTTAATTTTTGGTTTAATCAAAACACATATATTAATACAAATATGAATATCTCTTTACTGAGTATGACTTACTATGTTTTATCTCAAAGATACGCTATAGAGGAAAATAAGAATCTACGTAATAATACTGAAGTGTACAGAATGAAAAAATAACAATAATGATAGATACTTTAATATGAAAAATAATTTAAAGTCTTTTGCATTAGTCTACAGACATTAATATATCTTTTGTCAAGCTAATGAAATAAATTATATTAAAATAACTTTCGTATGAAGTACTTAATTTGTAGTATGGCATTATTAAAAATAATTTTAAAACACTCTACCTGTAAACAACACCTCCTCCCCTTTACCCATTACCAAGTTAAAGAGTTTTAAAATTATTTTTGATACTAAAATTGATTCTCAATGATGTAAAACATTAATGAAAATATTAAAATGTACAAAACACAAAAAAAAATTAACGTTAAACTATATTGAGTAATCTATTTTTTAGTACCTTCAATCTTGGAAATTAATATTCAATAAATATTATAAAGAAATGTTTTTTTCTTTACTAATTTTAGTTTTGAAATATGAAATGACAGGAATAACGTTTTGTGTTTTGTAAAAAGCCAAATTGATTATTTTGTACCAAAACTAACTAACTAACTAACTAACTAACCATCACGCCATTTCCCCGGAGGGGTAGGCAGAGAGGATGGATCGCCACAATGCTCTGTCCTGGCATACCTCTCGGGCTCTTCTACATTCATACATCGTACCATGCACGCACGTCGATTATTTCGACTTCGAATGTGACTGCCTTTAAGTAATAGATTAATTTGGTCATGCCATGTTTTCCTCGGTCGTCCTCGACTTCTTTTTCCACTCACGCTGCTTGTGTACAACTTTTTAACCATTCTACTTTCATCCATTCATTTCATATGTCTAAACCATCTCAGGGATCCTTTTTAAATTTTATCCATGATGCAGTCATCTGCCTTACATTTCTTTTTTATTTTATCGTATACCAAAACAATTGGATTTTTTCATACATATTTTCTTATTTCATCGTATACCATACCAAAACAATTGGAATATTAACTTTAATAAAGTATTCACACATATTATATGTAGCTACCAATTCAGGCACTCATACCCAATGACGTCAATAAGATAGTCAGTAGTTTTGGGTTATAGGATACGCTATAAATATAAGATATGAACACTATCAGAATGTCAATATTATATAATACAAACATATATGTATATTAATTGCAAAACCTATATATATATATATATATATATATATATATATATATATATATATATATATATATATATATATATATATATATATATATATATATATATATATATATATATATATATATGTATATATATCCTATATATATATATATATATATATATATATATATATATATATATATATATATATATATATATATATATATATATATATATATATATATATATATATATATATATATATATATATATATATATATATATATATATATATATATATATATATATATATATATATATATATATATATATATATATATATATATATATATATATATATATATATATATATATATATATATTATATATATATATATATATACATATATATATATATACGAGGTCTGTTCAAAAAGTATCGCGAATTTTGAATTTCCGCTGGCTACGTATATTTGATTTTTGATTTTTTTGTAGCGTTATGTTGGTACTCATGTCCCTTACTTATGCTGACAAGGTCGGCCATTTTGAATGTTTAGTTAATTTTTGACAGCTGTTTTGCTTGGATGTGTTTTGGCTCGTCTTCGATTTTTGCCTATTCCAAAAAATGGATAAAAGAATCTGTATTGACGCATTTCGAATGTTGACTGTGGCATATGGTGAAGCTACCTTGGACCAAAGCAACGTTTATCGGTGGTACAAAATGTTCTCAGAGGGCCGAGAAGATATGAACGACGAAGAGCGTGCCGGACGCCCGAGCACGTCAACAACAGACGAAAACATTGATAAAGTGAAGAAAATAGTATTGGCCAATCGTCGAATCACCGTTAGAGAAGTTGCTGAGGACCTAAACATATCGATTGGCTCGTGCCATTCGATTTTAACCAATGATTTGGGCATGAGTCGGGTCGCCGCGAAATTCGTGCCAAAATTGCTCAATTTCGACCAAAAACAGCATCGCGTTAACATTGCTCAGGAGATGTTGGACTCGGTCCGTGACGACCCAAATGTGCTCCAGAGGGTCATAACTGGTGACGAATCATGGGTTTATGGTTATGACGTGGAAACCAAAGCTCAATCATCCCAATGGAAGCTGCCGCATGAGCCAAGACCAAAAAAAGCGCGCCAAGTTCGGTCGAACGTGAAGGTTTTGCTCACAGTTTTCTTCGATTGCAGGGGCGTGGTGCATCATGAGTTCTTGCCACAGGGTAGTACGGTCAATAAGGAATATTACCTGCAAGTTATGCGCAATTTGCGCGAAGCAATTCGCCAGAAACGCCCGGATTTGTGGAAGAACAAAAACTGGCTTTTGCACCATGATAACGCCCCTGCTCACACATCGTTGCTTGTGTGCGAATATTTGGCCAAAAACAACACAGTAATGGTGCCGCAGCCACCGTATTCCCCAGACCTGGCCCCCTGTGACTTTTTCCTGTTTCCAAAACTGAAGAGGCCCATGAAAGGACGACGCTACGCCACGATTGAGGAGATAAAGACGGCATCGAAGGAGGAGCTGAACAAGATCACAAAAAATGATTTTTTTAAGTGCTTCGAGGATTGGAAAAAACGTTGGCATAAATGTATTATATCCGAGGGGAATTACTTTGAAGGGGACAAAATAGATATTCATGAATAAATAAATACTTTTTGAAAAAATATAAAATTCGCGATACTTTTTGAACAGACCTCGTATATATATATATATATATATATATATATATATATATATATATATATATATATATATATATATATATATATATATATATATATATATATATATATATATATATATATATATATATATATATATGTATATATATATATATATATATATATATATATATATATATATATATATGCTATATATATATATATATATATATATATATATATATATATATATATATATATATATATATATATATATATATATATATATATATATATATATATATATATATATATATATATATATATATATATATATATATATATATATATATATATATATATATATATATATATATATATATATATATATATATATATGTATATATATTTTTTATTTAACTTATTACGCGTCTATTGATAATTTATAATTTAAAATATCAGACAATCATAATAAATTTAAGTCACTTTTGATCCTGCCAAAAAGTTCCATTATAGCTTCTAATTGGATATTTGTCTTATTATGAATTGAATTATTATTATGTTGTTGTAACATCAAATCGATACGATAGAAAAAATCGAAATATAACAGTTATCTCTGTATTGCTCTTAATATGAGGGTGTTTGGTAATCCGCTTTAGATGCATCTAAACAGATTTATCTCGAATGCTACCTCGTTTATAAGACGAATCGCCTTCGATACAGGAGATGTTCAAAACGCTTCTACGCGGAAATTCGGTGAATAAAATATGATATGGCCCCTTGCTCTGCTATATATAAGTATCTAACCCATTGATTTAGTTCTTTTCCTATTCTGGAAGAGGCTGGTATGCACACGTGAGGAAAATGGATCCATCCAGACTTCCCTTCATTGTATTGCACGATTAACCACAAGGTAGCCGATCCCCGGGTAGACCACCAAAGTGATGGATCAACAGCTGGCAGTCGACCTCGCAAGAGGCCAATTCATCTTAACAAACAGCCCACAAGTCTTCACTAAGAAGAAGAACAATAATACTATTTCTGGATAGTAAATACACCAGGATGACATTAAAAAAATGGTTACTAGAAAGGTTTGTTTGTAATGAACATGGTTAAGTTGAAGTTAGGTATAATAAAACTCCATATAAAATAATTAATACGAATGGAAACGTCCGTTTTCTAGAAGTTTTATTATATTATATGATAATGACATGTTTCGCCTTGCTAAGGAATTATCAAATGCATTGTAAACATTTGATAAAGCCTTACCAAGACGAAACGTGTCATTCCCAATTTTTTTTATGAATTAAAACACTGTTTTCTCCACTTTTGAGTTTATTTTTCTCGACATGTTTCGAAGGCTTACACCTTCATCATCGGAAGAACGATAAAAAACGATAGTTTATATCTTTCTCCCGATGATGAATGTGTAAGCCTTCGAAACATGCCGAGAAAATAAACTTAAATGTGGAAAAAACAGTGATTTAATTCATAAAAATTCGTCATTATGGAATTCCACAGTGTTAACACCTTAAGTTTATCTAAAATTAAAACATATAAAATATAATAAAATTTGTAGAAAACAAACGTTTTCATTCGTATAAATGATTTAATTCGCCATTGTTCAAGAAACAATAAATATAGTTTAGTTGATATCTTAAATTGTTTCTATGAATAATACATTTGAAGATTACGTAATATAAGTGGCTTCCTAAAAATTACGTAAATTGTGTGAATATTTGATTGCAACTCCGGGTATTATTTCTAACCAAGCGTCTCGGTTACCTGGTATTGTGAGTCATACCTCATATCATGGGAGATGAATCTACAAAAGCACATTATATTTTATCATCAAGTACACACCTATATAAGGAAGATGCCTCACTATTCATTAATCCCAAACAAGGAAGCGGCAGAATGCAAATGAATATACTATTATACACCATTTTTACTTAGCATCGTTTCCCGCTGCGGCAGACGGAGCTTGACCAAAATTCTTTGTTGCTGGTTGAAGATAAAAAACGCTACACAATAATACTACAGTGGTACAACGGTTTTGTTTAGATTCACATTGGAATTATAGTGTAAGATAAGTTTTGTATGAGTCTTTATTACCCGTTTAGAACACCTCAATAAAAATAAACTTTTTTTTATATATATATAATCTTGAGACGTTAACGCTACGGAATTTCTTAATTATGATTTTTATAAAATAAAACCTCTTTTTTAAATAATTTTGAGATTTTTAAGGATTAATTAAATCTCAATTGAGACGAAGATGTAAATTGTTTTTTTTTGGAAACAGATTATGGTGGTCGAGGCGTTTACAGGACTTATGACCTGTCATTGGTTGGGTTAAGCGATCGCTTTATGTAATACAACATTCCCATTCCGCTCTTATTACGACCCCCACGTCTGACAATTTTTTTGAAAGATGTATATATGCTACTGTGCTGAAGAACGCTTCACATATTTTTAGTTCAATCTACACTAGCGCCATCTATTGAGATTAGGTTTAAGCATTAAGCAGAAAATCTTTATTAATGCATTTGCATTAATTTTGAGATTATTTTTAACGGCATGTCTCGATTGTATTATATCATAAAAGAATATATAATATTTTTGAATCGCCTAGAGAAAATATATCTTCTTTTTCTTAATATTGGCTTTGTGGCTTGTTTCTCAAGAGGGATTGGCGAGGTCGATTTCCAGCTGTTTATTCAATTTTTGGTGGTCTGCCTGGGGGTCATCTACCTTGGGGTTGGCCGTTTATCACACTGTAAGGGAGTTTAAATGGATCCATTTTTCTCACGTATGCATGCCAATGTCTTTTCATTTGCCTCTACCACCTAACGACATATTCGACCTCGCATATTTCCCTTATTTTTTCAATCCTAATTAGGTTAGGTCTTGATAGATAAAGTGGAAATCACAGTGTTCATAAAATTCGTATAAATAAAAATTTATGGACATTGTATTAAAAAAAATCACATTGACTTTTGTTTATTTTGGTAGAAATAAAAACCGTGTTGATATGTTTCAACGATATTCATTCCATCACATATTTGGAACACAGAATCCTTAGTATTCTTATAGTATATAGTATAGGACTAGTCCTTAAGAAATACTATGATTGGCAATGTTTATACTTGCATTGATATAGAAGATTACTCATCGCTTACCCGAAGCCGTTATAGGACGCAGCGGCGCCTTTTTTGTGAGCTTCGCTCTGGGCCCATCCTCCGTCCATGCAATACGTTAATTGGAGAATGGAACATTCCAACAAGAGCTAGGGGTACCCCAGGGCACATGTAATTTAATTTATTTTTAACTTCTATGTCCCACTGTCACAAAACATGGTACATGAGATATGCGGTACATAGAGAGAAACGCTTACTCCTAGGTCTAGGTCTAGGTGGCTCTAGGTCTGCCTCGCTTCCTCTTTCCCCCGAAAGGGGACCAGTCTAGTGGGCCCTGAGCGATGCAGGCTGGGTTCCGTCTTGGAGTGTGACCGATCCACTGCCATTTGCGTCTAGCGACTTGTTCTCTAATTGGCTTTTCGCCTACCAGGTCCAGAGAACAGCATTTGACGCTGTTTGGGGCCAGTAGATCTTAAATATTTAGCGAAGGCACATACGTGTTGTCTGTTTCGAAGGCACAAACACCTGGAGTTTTCTAATAATAATAATAATGTTTAAAGATAAATGCAATTAAATCTTGGACCCGAAAGGGTTGTGACCATGGCGTAGCAACGCGTGAAGCCGTGAAGCTCTTCGCCGGCTGTTATTAGCGGGAAGGCGTGAAGGCCAAAGTGTTGAGTCAAAATTTGTTACTCAAAATTCTGCTCTGTATACTAATTAAGCACATAAGATAGTATTATCCTGATAGCATTGCCCGCAAAGGTACACGTAAGAAGATGCGCAATTTATGAATTTTACGGCCGAGTCTACTATTCTATAGTAGTTTTAAACAATCATAATTAATACGAATGAGAAGGTCTGTTTTCTATAAGTTTTATTGATTGATATGTTTTGCCATGCTAAGGCATTATCAAATGTGACATAGCAAAGCGAAACATGTCATTAGCAAACAACATTAGGAACATGTTCTTGGCAAGACGAAACATGTCATTCCCATAAAATTATTCTAAAAGGAGTTTTACATCATAAAAAAAACAATTAATAATTTGGAGTTGTGTTATCCAAACACTTCTTCGTTCTTCTTCGAGTAAATGTTGAGATCTTTTATCATTGTGGTGGAAGGTTTCGCCGACTTTGTGTTATTTCCCAGATCGCGGGGCGTTGTATTTTTAGTAACAGCACATGCGGAGACATTTTCTATTCTTCTACTTGCTTATCGTATATGCTTAAATTTAAATACATTAAATATAAATAACAAAAGCGTCCAAAATTACTTACTTAATCAACATATCTATTTATCATTGTAATATGACAAAATGATAATAAATCAATGAAATCGATTTATTCTAGAAAACTTACTTACTTACTTCCTACGGCCATACAACTCTTGAAGAGTTTTAGCCTCCTTGATGATTTTTCGCCAAGTTCCTCGATCCTGCGCCTTTTGCTACCAGCAGTCCGATTCGCCCAACCTAGCCAGGTCAGCCAGAACATTATCCATTAGGCGCTGTCTAGGCCTTTCTAGAGGTCTTACTCTAGTCGGCTTAGACGCGTACAGGGTCTTGATTGCTCTGGTCTCTTCCGCTCGGCATACGTGCCCAATCCATGCTAGGCGACCGGCTCTCACGATGCTCGTTATAAGGGGCTGCTGGGTCATCGTATGGATCTCTTGGTTGGTCCTATGCCTCCAAGTTCCCGCTGCAATACCGGGTCTGGGTCCCAGGATAATTCTAAGTACTCTATTCTCAAACCATTAGATTGTTTGTTATTCTTTTAGAGTCATTGTCCATGACTCAGAATATTCTAGAATACACAAAAATAAATGGTGCACTCAAAATAATCACAGTAAATAGAAATATATCGACTGAAACAAAGATGGTAGTGTACCTACTGATGAACGAAAAAGAAACTCTACTGAAATATGGTAGTGATGGTGGAATCCTTTTGAATGGAAGTGATGCTTGGAGTTGGGAGAAGAAGGCTTAACATATGGTAAATGTCGTAGAAATGAGATAACTACGAATAATGTGCTGGAAAACAATGTATGATAGAATTCCGAACAAAGAAGTAAGAAAGGAAAGAAAGGAGAATGAATGCATCTTAAATAAAATTAAGAAAATGTCACTTAGATGGTTTGAACATCTGAGACGAATGGATGAGGCAAGTGTTAAGCAATGGTTAAAATATATACATAAAAAGTGTGTATTGAAAAAATATTCAGAAAGGTCAAGAAAGACATGGCATGATCAAATTAATTAATTATTTAAAGGCGGCTATGTTCGAAGTGGGAACAATCGACGAGCCTGCGTGTCACGATGTGTGAATGTAGAAAAGGCGCGAGATTTATAGATAGAACGAAATAAATAGATACGATATAAAATAATATAAAGTGGCGGTATATCCTCTCTGCTTACCTTTCTGGGGAAACGGCGTGACAGTTAGTTAACTAACATAAAAAACTAACTAGTTCGTTTATTTATACATTATTTAATTGTTTATGTATTATTTAATTGTTATTAAAACTTTTCATACCGTATCAAAAGCGGAGCGCGCTGCAATGGAGAGTGCTAAAAAGGATACGTCACGATTAATTTATAATAATACAAATTGTTTAGGCCAGCACCGGACATGGGCGCCATAATTAGGAAGGAGGAAGTGAAAAATTACTTCCTTCTCAGAGACAAATATGGACTCGTCGCGTTTGTCATTCAACTCAATGGAGTGCTGTTCTGTAAATTCTCTGTCGTCATTTCTTGATTGTATCAATTCAATACAATTGACTTTTTGCTTTAAAACTTTTGTATATTGAACATATATTATATACCTGTATATGTATTCATGAAAAAAATGTATGGAAGCGAAGTATGGAACTGGACAAAGAAGGATGAAAGTAGAATAAATGAAGTAGGAATGAGATGAGATGGAATATCAGATGGATGAAGAAATAATAATAAAAAAGTACGAGTATAATATAATGTTAACCATGTAAATAGAACTAGAAATAAAGGCAGACCGAGGAGTCGGAGAAATCGACGTGTGTGCATAACATGATGTAGGTATGAATATTAAGAAAGCGAGAGAAGTATGTCAGGAAAGAAATGTGTGGCATTCCATTCTTTCTTCCAACCCCTTCGGGGAGACGGCGTGATGGTTAGTTAGTTTATAATAATGAAATACAAAATCGGTAATATTAAAAATATTCAAATACAATAACGATAACCTAGACAAAAGCAATGTGAGTAAAATGTTTAAAACATTTAAATAAAAATTTATTTCTGAATCTTGCATTTTCTTATGATTGCATTGGTTCAAAATCTACATAGATGATAAGTAAAATATCTTCATTTACCATATACGTTGAATTTTCTTGCATCTCGTTTTAAGTCAAATGTAGCAATTTTACATGTGCACTATCCAAATGTTTTACTAATATCTATTTCCATTTAAAAATTATTTTCCCAATTAAAAGGAACAGGGTCTCGATGAGAACGGAAGCAAATTATTATTTGTTTTGTTGTTTTTTTTCTGCTCCTTGGGATGAGTCCTACATGATCAGCTGTCCCGATAAACCGATAGTTCAAGTAAGTGGAACTGACTATATTAATATAAAAAAAACAAAGTCAATTTTATATCAATTTATGACTATTAAGTATGCTCATTAAGAAAATGTACTATTTAAAATCGTGCATTAATAATACAATTTATTTATGTAGGATTTTTTATTATTCTTATTTTTATTATTTCATTCGCATAGAAATGATTCTAGATAATTATTGTATATTGTGGACTAGAAATTAGGCGAAGAACCTCTAGAGAACGCAATGCAGTTGCATTTCACCATCAACACGCTGAAAGTGGGCGAAAACAGCTGAACAATAGCTGAACCGTTATCTTCTGTAGTCATGTTTAAGAATTTTCTACAAAAAATGGTGTTCGCCATTTATGATTAATGGAGTCACTGAAAAAATAAGTGTGTTGAAGTTACGTATTTGTATACGAGTACGTACTAAGTTTGCATTAAGCTAAATGTGTTGGGTAGAAAGTTCGTTGGAATAAAATAAATTTGAAAATTTTAATGATATTTCAAAACACTTTCGTGCAACCGAAAATTGTTCGAAGAGATTTTATGACGTCTGATAGTTTTAATTCTATAACAATTATTTTCATTAATATATAAATAATATTATTGAAAACGTATGTCTTTTAGGGGTTTTATTATATTTTAGATGGAATGACATGTTGCTCCATTCTAAGGCATTATCAAATATTTAATAATGCCTTAGAAGGGTTAGAAGGGTTGCAAAAAGAGTGACTTGGTGATGATTGTGTCTAAATCTAAAGTGATGGTTTTCGAGAAAGAAGCCTGTATGACGATTTGTGATATAAGTACGATGGGCGAGAAATTGGAGCAAGTTACCGAATTTACGTATCTGGGAAACATGTTTACAAGAGACGGAAAAATGGAGAAAGACATCGAAAGAAGGGTTGGTGCTGGGAATAAAATAAATGGCACACTCAAAGTCATTACTGCAAATAGAAATATATCCTCAGAAGCAAAGATGGCAGTACACAATGGAGTTCTAGTGCCAACCCTCATGTATGAAAGTGAAGGTTGGAGCTGGCAAAAGAAGGATGAAATTAGGATGAATGCCGTAGAAATGAGATCACTAAGAAGAATGTGCGAGAAAACGTTGTATGATAGAATACCGAACGAAGAAATGTAAGGCAGATGACTGCATCATGGATACAATTAAAAAAGGATCCCCGAGATGAGAGAAGAATGGTTAAAAAGTTGAACACAAGCAGCGTGAGTGGAAAAAGAAGCCGAGGACGACCGAGGAAAACATGGCATCACCAAATTAATCTATTACTTAAAGGCGGTCACATTCGAAGCCGAAATAATCAACGTGCGTGCATGGTACGATGTATGAATATAGAGAAATCCCGAGAGGTATGCCAGGACAGAGCATTGTGGCGATCCGTCCTCTCTGCCTATCCCTGCAGGGAAATGGCGTGATGGTTAGTTATAAGGGCGAAACATGTCATTCCATCTAAAATATAATAAAACTCCTAGAAGACAGACGTTTTCATGCATATTAGTTATTTAATATGGAATTTTACACCATTGTTCAAGAAACAATAAAAATAATTATAATTTTAGAAAAAAAATTAAGTTACAAGAAAATGAACTTTTTCGTGATCTTTACACCCGGCATTGGGCTATTATCTAAGCATATGTAATCCAGAAATCGTTACTCTTATATAATATTCATTTAAGTCAAATGTTTTACAAATGTTAATGTCTCAGAGTATAAACTTGAATACATTAACGTTATAACGTATGGTCACAACGTTTTGGACAGAAGTATTTTATTTTTGATTCTTTGATTTTTTGATTGACACTCTTGTGTCAATTCACTTTGTGCTCGATTATTATTTGACTTAACTGTACTTTTACTACCTTGGTAACACCATTTCTTTCTCCTCGCAGTTTTAATCCTAGGATTGGTTTGCAGCAGTCTTGCATCTCACTTTCTTCTGCGTCCGGTCTTCAACTCAACTCTCAACATATGAGACGCAGTTTTATGTCCTCGCATGTCTATTTCGAAAAATAATTTAACTAAGCTGGGCAGCTTTCGGAAACATGAGTTACATCCTTAAAAACCGGAAAATACCGATCAACCTGAAACGAAAAGTCTATGAAGCCTGCGTTCTGCCAGTTGGTACTTATAGTCTTGAAACTCTTACATTGTCCAAACAAAGTG
This sequence comes from Lepidostoma basale, assembly GCA_022606425.2. NCBI lineage: Eukaryota > Metazoa > Arthropoda > Insecta > Trichoptera > Lepidostomatidae > Lepidostoma > Lepidostoma basale. The sequence goes on along the minus strand of JAHDVF020001235.1, from coordinate 181,134 downwards.
CCGAGAAACTACAAGTGACCCAAAGAGCCATGGAAAGAGCCGTGTTAGGAATAAGCCTAAGAAACAGAGTCAGAAATGATACAGTGAGAGAAAAAACAAAGGTCACTGACATCATCCACCGGGTGGCGACTCTAAAATGACAATGGGCAGGTCACGTAGCCAGAAGCTCAGATGAAAAGTGGACAAGAAGACTGCTGACTTGGAGACCGTGGACGGCAAAGAGAAGTGCAGGGCGACCGCAACTACGGTGGAAGGATGATCTGAACAGTCACGTCGGAATAACCTGGATGCAGTCTGCACAGGACAGAGTGACATGGAAGCGAATGGAGGAGGCCTTTGTCCAGGAGTGGACAGGAATAGGTAGAGGAAGAAGAAGAAGAAGATGTCTGCCTGGACTCAAGCCTGGACACGACCAGATTCCTTCTTCATAATAATGAGCTATTTTCTGCTCACATTAAAGATTGTAAAATAAATTCTAATATCATTGATTAAAATCCTTGGTATTAGTCTTTTTAAAAAAAAAAAAGTATGTTTCAGATACTCCCGTTGCGGGCGCCCCCTGTAAAAACTTATTTATAATGCGATGTAATTACTTTTACCTACCGGTTTCGATAATAGCGCATTTTTTACACTATTTACGAGAATGATTTATTTAATTCTTACAATTAATTAAACATGTCAATTTCATATTTTTTTAAATTGCGACGATCCAAATAGCGTAGTACCTACCTAAACTAGTTGATAACAGGTAAATCAGGTGGTGTCGTCGATCTAATGACTATATTACATACAGTGATACTTTTGGTTGTAAGAGTTAACTTATATTATTTCAAGTATTTCATTAGATAAGTTTTAGATCTTGTTCGCTATTTACTGCAGTACATTCTGATTTCATTTTAATTACACTATGTTAAATTTCAGTCATACACCTAGCGCAAGATTTTTAATATTTTTGTTTGCTATATTTACCTTTGTAAGTATTTAACTGTTCAATATATATAGTTTAAAATAATAATAATGATAATCAAATGATTTCACTGAAGTTCATTTTAAATAATAATTAAATAACATGAAATTTTTAAATTCCTTGCCGGGTCTGTCAATGCCAGCGAGCCTGGCGAAACCGGTCTTGTCAAAATAAAGACAAAAATGGTTCTAGTTAAAAAACATCGCTATGTTTAATTATTAATAATAATAAATTGTATGATATTTCAAAGCGCTATTTTTATGAATAAACTAATCATCTCAATGGCGCTGATATATAATATATGTATGTATAAAACCGTTAAATAAAATAATTTAAAAATACATATTTCGAATCACCCTATTCTGATATGACTCGTACTACAGATATTGTCCATTTAATTTATATATTGATTATATATTATTTACATATTCATAGAAATCTACATAGATAATTATCTTATTCGAACAACTTTATATGGTAGATGGATGCGTGTATAGTACTTGGAGCTTTTATAAACGTGAAAAAATTACACAATGTAATCACAATCCATCAAGATTTGCTACGTAAGATGTGAGCGCCGACTCGGAGCAAACATCCTTGGTGCTGATAAGCGGAAACCTGCCGTGAATAAAAATAAAACTGCCCGTAAAAGGAATAATTTATTTGTAGGTTGATTGAATAATCGAACACACTTAGCGGCCGCTCGACTTAATGAGCCCAGCGCAGCGCAAGGCTCGCTGTTAGTGAAGCCCGCACTTATTAAACGCGTTACTCGTAATAAGGTGTATGGTAATTATTGAGGTATAAATAAGCTCGACGCTTTATTACGTGCGTAAATTACTATTTCTGTGCGATAACCGACGCGTGTTAAGGGGGAAGACTGCACACGACTTGACATTGATATCTTATTTCTCGGCTTAGCAAACATTCAACTCTGTGATATTATGAAAACAATCTTCAAATAATTAATATTTTTAATTGAAATTTCTTGGTAGAAGTTCATTTTCAATAGTGAAAGCAAAAAAAAAAATTATACATAATTTCTTAATTATTATGTATTTAGTGTGCTTCCACTTGTATTTACGTTCGACCGGTTTCGGCAGCTTGCTGTCATCTTCTGGTGGGCGGTTGACCAGAAGACAAGCGGTTGACCAGAAGATTGACCAGAAGTGGCAAGCTGTCAAAACCGGTTGAACGTAACACAAGCGGAAGCACACTAAATACATAATAATAAATAAATTTTATGTACATTTTTTTTGTTTACATTATTTGAAAACACTCTTCATATAGTTTATTGGTCAAAGAAAAATTGTTTTCAAGTGTTAATTTAATATCATATACAATCAGTATCGATATAACTTAAGAGAAGAGAAGAGAGACTTGTAGAGAAGATCGAATATAATCATTCTTTCCCATTTAAAAAAAGTTATATTTCCCATTCAACGTTTTTTTTACTTTTCTCCGTGCATTTTGTTATTGAATATAATGTAGTGGTTATTCAATTAGTAAGAGTCAGCCATTTAAAAAAATAATAATAGTAATTTAAATAAAAATGTAGGGAGATGAGTAATTTTGCAACGAAACATTTAACATTTGAATAACGTTTGAAAAAAACACTCGATTTCAGATACGAAATTTTCAATAATAAAAACTTCGTCATATATAATAAATTCTTCTTCTCATTTATTCTGTTTAATAACTTTTTTTCTTATAATAAAAAAGTTTATTATATATGTCGCCTCGGAAGTCGACATATTTTGTGATAGTGTGAGTTGCCTCAGGGATGCAATATCAATGTTGTGATTGTTATCTCTGATGCCGTAGTATTTATGTATTTTATTATTTTTTTAAATGTTATTTTGAAAATATGTATATCTATTATGTAATTTTGAGGTTGCGACTTGGACGCATCTGTAATGTTTGTAATCTTTATAAATAAATAAATGAAAATGAAAAATGAAATTAATTAAAATTATAAAAACAATACATATTGGTTACCTTGTGACATTCCACGTAAAACATGAATGGTTATAATAATAAAAAAATGCGCTAGTTTCGAATATACTTCGTGATATTTGTATACGGTTTCATACAGTAAGTGCTGATCGGTATCCTTTCCAAATTATCAGGGAGAGGTATTAATTCACCTGGAAACGGTTATGTTTAACTCACCATTGAAATATATTCATGAAATCCACAGAAAATTAAAGGTTTTATTTATACATTTGAAATAGTTTAAAACATTAATCTTGAACTTAATGGAACAATGTGTGGTCTTCCCTCTTGATGTTCATGTTTACATATAATAAAGCGTGCTGATTTTTCTAGATTCTGCGTGTCTTAAAATTGACCTGATTTGTTTTATGTATGAACAATTAATTAAAGTGGTACACGCTCTAGGAAATAATAACAATTATAGGAATATTCGGAACGGAAACACATAAATCCATACCTATTAAATGAACCAATATCAATTTAGTATATGTACGTAAATAGTAGTGAATTCAAATAACTATATTAAGTTAATGTTTAAGTTATGGTCGTTTAATTACCAGGTGATAAGATTAGAGGAAAAGCAAATTATTTAAGCATATTTCAAACTACTACTTTGCAAATCGTGAGAAGTTTAATAAAAGCATTCCAATCTCTTGGGTGAAATTGTAAACTTCCTTATACCTTCGGAAATAATTAAAAGAACTCGAAAATATGTTCATTTTATGTTTTTTCTTTATGAAATAACCATCGCTATTGAAAATTTTCACGGTTATAAACTAGTTATAAGAATATACGTGTTTAATATGAGGGCTGTACTTGATGCAGCCGATCAAAGATCATATCAGGGTAGGATAACTTAAAAATGTGCGTTTTATATCTTAATCTAAACTCTGACGGCTTCAAATGCACTTCAGGTATGGAGGAAGATTGTTCTAGACTGAAGAGCCGGCTATCGTAAAAGGCACGGTCGCTAATGTTTGTGCAAGGACAGAAAATCTGCACATCTCAAAAGATATTCCTGACTGTAAAGTATAATGAATTACTTTCAGGCTCTCGCTGATATGTTTTAACGATGGAATCCTCTAACAATATCATAAGGACTAACAATTTCTTAAAAAAAGTGAAAGGGGAGTGGATGAAAGCTTATTGTACCTCCTCTTATAAAATCAGTATCACAAATATGTTAACCCATGAACGATGAATGAGTGAACGATGAAATGATCACAAAGATTTTGAAAAATATATCAATCACGTTAGTTAGTCTGTATAATTGATCTGCGCGCAAATCACGCTATATGAATGTTGATAATTTTATTAAACTTTGTGAAGATAGACATGTGCGATAATCCATCCATCCTGCACATTTATTCGAGAAATAGAATTGATGTATAATTCTTTCGTGTTTTATTAAATTAAAAGGAAATGTGTTTTGTCTTCTTCTCCGGTCTCCATCTAAAGATTGGTCTGCAGCAAGGTGACGCATCTCCTCTTCCACTCCGCTCGGTCCTAGGTAACTCTCTTCAACTCCGCATAAGAGGTGCAGCCCAAATCTCGGCAAATCTGGTCAGGTACTCCTGGCGACGTCGTTCTCTGCCAATCGATCCCTCGACCATTCCCTCCAATACATCATGCAGGAAACATTCATGTCGCAACACATGACCAATCCATATCGCGCCCTTCTCCGCTATGTTTAATATGTGCCTATTCTCTTCAACTCTGTTGAGAACCTCCTCATTTGTAACGTGGTCCCTCCATAACGTGGTCTATCTTCTAGCATGGGCAATTCGTTGGTAGGTCCAGATTTTAAATGCCTCCAGCATTTTGCGTTCTCTTTCGTCCAGGCACCAAGTCTCGCAGCCGTATAGTAAAACACTCCACACCAATGTTTTTATAAGTTGTTTTCGGAGGTTTAGGTCTATGTTATTGGAATCGAATATTTTAGATTTTTTATTGAAGGTAAGTTTAGTATGGTGGATACGACTATCGACGTCTTTCTTTGATCGACCATCCCATGTAATGCTGCACCCAGGTAAACAAAAGTCTTTACGTTCTTATTTATTTGGCGCTCATCTCTACCCACGGTCATTACCTTAGTTTTACCTTTGTTTATTTTATGTTTCACGTGTTTTGTAAGAGAATACAAAACACAAAAAAAACTTTCAGCAATTAAAATAATTAATTATCAATAACGATTCTTATCAATTGAAACCGTTTCAATTAAGCAATAACTTTTAATGCCTGGTTGCTCACTCGGGTATATAAACACGTGTAATTGTGTATATTAGCTTATAACCTAATAACTAATAATATTTAATGTATCGCAGACCTGTCGGCAATGCTTACCTAAATATTATGTCGAGTTAGGCATTACGAAACGGCTTTAGATAAAATATATCACTGTCGTATAAGAGTTTTTGCTGCACCGATGTAGAAAGTTGAACCATTATATTATTTGTCAAGGATATCGGGCCGACTCTCCCAGTATTACGTTAACCTGAAACCTCTGTTGAGGAGTAATGGAAATGTTTTAATATAAATAATATGCACAATGCTCACATGGAAAGAATTATGTAGTCAAAAAGAATGTCGGGTTATAATATTAAGTGTCGTGTCTAAGGACAGCACCTGTAGTAGTCGTGTAATTATGTATGTAAAATTTATTTCGTTTTGAATGGTCTGTCAATTTATTGATAAATACGACCTTGTTTGAAAAGCGTTCGAATTTAAGAATTATTAATCGGGTTTTGAAATTAACACATTATCGAAAGTAAAATGACTAAATCACATACTTTTGTAGTGCTTCGCTTAAATGCCAATTTTTGTCGTATAGAGTGGCGAAAATTGACCTTACTTTATAATATCGTAATTGATTTAATTTCTTTTGAAATTGTCCCGACGTCCCCGTGTTACAATCAGTTGATTGTAACACCCGATGATGTTAACATTGGTTAGCGAAACCGCTGTCGCGACAATTTCAAAATAAATTAAATCCATTGCGATATTCTATAACAGTGTTTTAATTAAACAGTTAATCAGAAAATACACAAAACAAACAAATATTTATCTCAAATTATTATTAGAATAAACTGTTCAAATGAAACGAAACGTTTAAAAATCGTCATGTAACAAAACTGTTATGTGAAGAATTATGATATATGGATTTAATATTATCAAAAATTCTTTGTTTTAATAATTTAAATTACCTTTATTAGTATTTCTTCTATATTTATTCTAAATGTAACTTTGAGCAATCTCGAAATTTTAGAAATGAAAAAAGCAATTAAAAATAAAGAAAATATTATAAATAATCAAATAAATTTATCGTCAAGTACAATCTTTGATTTATTTCCTTTGTTGTTACTAATTACCTGAACCCAGTTGCCTATATGAGACGTTGAAATCTGAAATATCTCATTTAACACAATGTTACTCGTGATTTTTTTTCTTATTATTATGATGTTGGATATTCCATTCTGTAATTGCTAAGTTAAACTAAATACAGTTTACTTAAAACTGCTCTATTTATAATATTTTTTATAACATATCATAAATTCATATTTATAAGTATCTGAGAACAATACTATCTGCAGAACATGTAACATTATATTATTAATCATTTTTACATTTGCGTAATAATTTTCGCCGTCAAAAGTAACAAAGCTGTTTATGAGAACGTTATCAGCTGTAAAATCGGACATTTTGCAGCGATGAACGTAAGATTAGATGTTCGAACAATAAAATAATATATCCGTAACTAATATGAAAGGCATAAATCTCACAAAGACCCGAAGCGGAACTGTCCGATGATTCGGCGGTAACTTTTATTGTTCGACATTTATCACTTTCTCCCCGACCACAATGCGTACATATCTACAGAAGGAAATTATCATACCGCAATACAATTTATTTAAAGTACTAATTACACATCGTTTCGATAGTACTAACATAGGTCTAATGTGCAGTCAAGTGTATTAACAATTTTGAACTGTGTAATTAAGCGTGTTGCCAGGAATTATTTTGCAATTTAATTGTTAAGTTTACCTGTCCAAGTGATTGAATAAGAGGCGTTTTGAAATTAATTTATCATTAATCATCATAACAGTCAGTAGATCCTGGTAGATTTCACTCGATATTTGTAATAGGCAAGAACGAATTTGTCTAATCCAAAAAAACGTTATGTTAACTTAATTATATGTTCAAATTATGAACGATGAGTCCTGAAACGATATTTGCTATTTTACAGATCAAACTTAAGACACCGGATGGAACATTGTTGAATATACGAGATCTGCAAGCATGCAGAACATACATGCGATTCTGTATCGGCGAACAGAATACGTTCTTCGATTACACTTATGATTATCAAGGTAAATTCAAAGATATTAGGTCAAATATTAAATGAAATACAAATAACGTTAAGATATAATGGCATACCTACATACCTGTATATCTTCTTCTTCTTTAGGTGCCGTGTCAGGTCCCCCCAACGTTGGCGGTCACTACAGCAAAGGCATCTCTATTCTGCGCCACTTGGAACAGGTTCTGAACTCTCGCTATTCCTGTCCACTCTTTGATGTTCTGCAGCCAGGACAGCTGCCTTCTATCAACTCCCCGACATCCCTCCATTTAACCATAAATATCAGTTGAAGGAGGAGGTATTTTTCTCCCCTTAGCACATGACCCAAATATGAGACCTTTCTAATTTTCACACTTCACAACAGCTCTCTATTGGCTCTGGCTCTCTGCAGTACGTCTGCAGTACTGACCCTATCGGTCCACGGTATATGAAGCATTCTGCGGTATATCCACATTTTGAACGCTTCCAACCGGTTCATTACATTCACTTTCAGAGTCCAGGTTTCACAGCACAGAAGAACATACCAAATATACCATTTAATCATTCTTTGTCGGAGTTTCAAGTTAAGATTATCGTTGCAAAATAATGTTATCATTTTATGAAATGCAGCTCGTGCAACTTCAATTCTGCATTTTATTTCAATATCCGGGTCAAGCGCTTTAGTGATAATGCTGCCAAGGTATTTAAATTATGTTATAAAGATACAATTGAATTTTTGAAAATCTGCAACGTAGAAGGTATTGTCAGATATGGCAGACAACGCATAAGACACTTGTATGCGCACGTGCAGAGGATGGATTCCTCCAGAATCCCACACGTAGTGCATCAGATTCATCATCAGAGGGATGGCTGGGAGTCGACTTCCCAAGAGAGGCCAGCCTGAACTACAGGGAGAGAGAACAAAGATCTAAAAGGAGAAGAAGAAGAATTGATTTTTTTGGTTTTCTTTCTTTAATTAAAACATCTAAATTTATTATAAATCCATTAATGAAGTTAAATTACGAAAATTATTTTTTATTCATGGTAGTAGTCTACAATATGAATGTCTGTAGTCTGAAGTCTGAACTTGTGCCTAAATTTAGCCGAACAAAAAAAGATCAAGCCTCGAATGACGAAGATAAGACTGGCTGAGAGGACATGTTGGACAGAACGTCTCGTAGCAGGTCTCAAAATAAATATAATTAATGCTATCTAATAGTATACTACAATATATAATACGAGTATAATGTTCACTCGAATGATAAATGTATTAGCAATATTGATGATATTGGATTGTGTCGCCTCTCTCTTTTTATCTTATTCATTGTCATGTTGGATAGAATACAGGGACAATAAGCATATGCTAATGGAAAGCAAAATCCGGATCTAAAAATACGCATCAGGCCCATAATGACTTAAGGAATCGAAGGAAGAGCACAAATTGTCAGAACGAAATATCTTCAACAACAGATCATATTGTGGGTTTAACACTTAGATACTTAACGGTGAGATTTACAGAACCTGCAATCAGTGACGGTACTCCCATAGAAGCCCAGAAGCCCGGCTTGCTTAGGAAATTTTGAATCAAAATCTCTTCTAGCTTACAGAGGTTCAGCTCTTGTGGCTATTCCTCTTACGTCTGATGGGAACATTGTTGAAAGGTGATTTGGTGGATTGTTGGTTTATGCGGGGGCATGATTACTTAGATTTGGGGGTTTTGATTCAAAATTTCTTACGCAAGCCGGGCATCTGGGCTTCTATGGAAGTACCGCCATTGCCTGCAATATTGATGACTAGTGAGATGGGGTAGGTAGATAATACAATTCTGGTGGGACCACATCGAAAGGATGGACCCAGCGAGGATTCCAAAGATGGACCACCAGGACGACCAACAAAGAGAAAGTTGGACGTCTTCATCAAATGACCAAATACGATACCCTGTCTAAACAGATCGCAATATCTACATAAAGAAGAAGAATAAGACTGTTGTACAGGTTGTTGATTTTGTGATGTGTTTACTAATTGATTTATCAGCAGTTGTATAAAATATGGCATTTTCTTTTTCATATCATTCCTAGTTTTAAATACAAACACCAAAGTTTTTGAATAGCTAGAAATTTCCTTGTTTTACGCGTATTTTCTAGTTTCCGTTCTAATGCTCGCAGAATAGGTGTATTATTCAGGAGCGATTAATTCTTGGGTGGGTAAGTGTCCCAAATCAGTTACAGAAGGAGCGATCACGCCACATAGTCATTAAGAGACTAATTGTAAGATCAAATCTGTCTTTTAGGTCATCTTACCTCCATCAATCTTATTCAATTCATTCATTTATATCACTCATGAAGACGATGATATAAATTCTTCCTTTTCGGTTGATTGAAGATAATAGCATTGTTCACGATTTATTAAAGTTTCTTGTATTTATGCTTTCGTCATAGTCTGTGAGCTGAGAAATGGTAAATGTCATTCCAAATTAGATGTGATGCTGCATTCTCAGACGATCTATTTTCATATTATTAACTCGACATTTGAACACACTTGGGGCTTACAATATTTAATGTCCGGATATATAATAGTATAAGGTATATAACCATGTTTTTTTTATATGTGTATACTCGTATACAAGGCAAGAGATTAAAAATCAACTGCCAAAGTTGTTATGCTTATTACAATTTGAATATTTCAGAGATGATAGTTATAGCAGATTGCTTACACTGGAATATTATGGTCCCATTATACTAGACACCACAAAATCATTACCAGAAGGCAAACAACAATTTGTTATGTCTATATCGACAATTTACATGTTGTACAGCAATTTTTTTTATTTATTTCCTATATGTACAACAGTACTGTTAATATAATATGTAGTAACTAACTAACTAACTAACTAACCATCACGCAGTCTCCCCGAAGGGGTAGGCAGAGAGAATGGACTGCAATACTTTTCTTTCATGACATATTTCTCTCGCTTCTTCAACATTCATACATCATGTCATGCACGCGCGTCGATTTCTCTGACTCCTCACATGGCCGACATTCAATATTTGATTTATTTGATCGTGCCACGTTTTCCTCGGTCTTCCTCTATTTCTGGTTCCATTTACATCGTTTACATATACTTTTTTTACCATTCATTCTTTCCATATGTCCAAACCATCTTAATGATCCTGTCATTATTTTGTTCATAACACCATCATTCGCACCGCATTCACTCTTTATATTTTCATTCGACACTCTATCATACACAGAGTATCTACAAATTCGTCTAAGAGATCTCATTTCTACTGCATTTATTCTACTTTCATCCTTCTTTTTCCAGTTCCATGCTTCACTTCCATACATAAGGGTCGGTAGAAGGACACCATTGTGCACTGCCATTCTAGATTTTTTGGATAGGTTTTTGTTTGCAAGGACAACTTTAAGTGCATTCACTTTGTTGCCTGTCCCAACCCTTCTATCAATATGTCTCTCCACTCGACCATCTCTTGTAAACATACTACCCAAATACACGAACTCATCTACTTGCTCCAAATTTTCACCATTCACGCTAATGTTGCAGACTGTCATGATTTCTTATTTTTCAAAAATCATTACCTTGGACTTATTAACATTCATCATCAGATCATTTCGCATGCATACCTCATACATACTATTCACCAGGACTTGTAGTTCATGCTCGTTGTCCGCAAGTAGGACAGCGTCATCCGCAACAATACAAGAGACAGCTTACTGTGACACTCCGCTCATTTTGGCACCTACATCACTAACATATAGTATGATTTTTTAAACTATATAAATTCTACATATTTGTTTATGAAACCGACGCAAACTGTAATTCTCAATACGAAAATTGTAATGATTTATTGCAGCTAATTGATAATCATCACACGAATTGTACAAACATAATTACATAATTAATTTTCTGGTCGAGTATCCTCGGTGAAGATTATTTTTCTTCGCAGATTGAACATCGTATATTTGCAAGTTTTCGTGTAGAAAGGTCAGCAAAAATACCGCTTCGGATTGTCTCGATGAACTCAGAGGTTTTTGACCTTCATCATAGTCGAGTCGGGACCAAATTAATTTATCGTTTAAAAGTTTCATTAAGGCGCAGCTTAGCGGCCAGATGTCGCATTACTGGCCAGGCGAGAACACGCCGTAAGTTATTATATTATACGGATTATACTTGAACTTTAAAACACTTGAAGTAAACTCTTTTTACTGACAAAAAAATCGTATTATACACATCGTTTAAAAATGAAATTATGTATTAGTCAGAAGTTCGTGTGATATGCACATATGTCAATTTAGAAATAAATATTACGAAAATGCTTAAAAAAATAGTAAAACTATTTATATCACCTTTTAAATAATATAAACGTTTTGTTTTCCAACATCTTTTCGTATATTTTGATGAAAGCATCATATGAAAGCCACTAGATTCTCATTCATTAATTTATTTAAATAAACAGGATTTGATTCGAAACAATAAGCAAGTTCTTCTTCACATGCCAGATGTGTGCAGAATCATTAGAATTGTTTATGAAACAACTTTATATTGTAAAAATACAGGTTTTGGTATTGAAATTCTGGGATAATCCAATATCTTTGGTACGTCATTTTATAAAAAAATAGGGTTATGTTTGAAAATATAATATATTTCGATTATTTTTAGTTAAAGCCAAATGTCGAATTACAATATTGTATATACATACGACTAGGACATAGACTTGGATCTTCTGGCTTACAGAGGTTCAGCTCATGTGACTATTCCTCTTACGTCTGATAGGAACATTGTTGGAAGGTGATTTGGTGGGTTCTTTCTTTCTTCTTTGCTAGCCTTCTCCCCTGCACTGCTGGATATAATAGGCCTCTTCCAATTCCCTCCACTCGTCTCTATCCTTCCCCCCTTGTATCCAAGATTTTCCAATCCTTTTGACAATATCATCGGTCCATCTCATCGGTGGCCTTCCGACACTTCGCCTATTTGTCCATGGTCTCCAAATGAGTATCCTGGGTGCCCATCTGTTGCCACCCTGTCTAGCCAAGTGTCCAGCCCATTGCCATTTCAATTTTGCCACTCGGTCCATGACGTCAGCAACCCTGGTGCGGCGTCTGATTTCTTCATTCCTTATGCGGTCACGCAAGCTCACACTAAGTACTGCCTTTCCGTGACCTCTGGGTACACTTGAGCCTGTGGACACTTTTTGCTGTAAGAGTTGTCGTCTCTAGTCTGTCGTCTCTAGTCGTCTCTAGATTTGGTGGGTTGTTAAGTATAAACTCATTAGTAAAGAAAATAGCGTTGATGTTTGTGCATGCACAATTTGAGTGATGTAAAATTTGTTTATGTAAAAATAATGTTATAATTTTTTTGTATATACTGCACAAGTATTCTGTTGCCGCCTTTTTACCTGAGGCTGTCGGTTTTAACCATAGATCTTTTGTGTTGATAGAGCTGCCTGGCGTCTGAATCATGAATATTTTTTGGATAGTTAAACGCGAATGACGGAGCTGTGTGTGGTGTCTGCGCCTTTTTTGCTAACGCCTTCATTTTCGAGGCAACGTACTGGATGTGTGTTATGTCCGCGGGCGCGGTTTGGCCACTCCGGCTCGAGCCTGGCCACTTTCACTCCGCCAATTTTTTCCCCATCCAAACGAATGGGCACAACGAACGCCGGCTGCGGGCCCGGCCCCGGCCGCAGCCCGAGAGGAGAGGGCACGCGGCCCGGCGAATTAATGCAATTAAATAGGTATTTTAAAGACAAATAGTCTCAAAAGAAATCTTTGGTATTCCTATGCGACTGATTGCGAAAAGTATGAAGAACAATGCAAATATTACTGATATACTCATTGCTATTACATAATAGAGTCAAATAATATAGACCTAAAACTGAGAATACTCCTCATCAAGACCTATGTATGGAGTGTCTTGATGTACGGCTGCGAGACATGGTGCCTATCCGAAAGGGATAAGCGGAGACTAGAGGCTTTTGAGATGTGGTCCTATAGAAGACTCTTTGGAATTTCCTGGAGAGACCACATCACGAATGAGGAAGTTCTTCAAGGAATCGAAGTAGGAAGGCACCTGCTCAGGACCTTGTCCGAAAGGCGTGCAAGATGGATCGGCCATGTAATACGTCAAGAAGGTCTCTTGCATGCCATAATGGAGGGTATGATCGAGGGGACAAACTCTAGGGGACGCCCATGCCGAGAGTACCTGGAGGACCTGTTGGTGGACGTACGCTGCTCATCATATGCAGATCTCAAAAGAGCCGCACAAGACAGGGAAAAATGGAAGAGAATAATGGAGGAAATTGCTGCAAACCAATCCCAGGATTGAAACCAGAGAAGAGATTACATAATCGTACAACAATAGCTGAATTTTAAAGGTGTAAATATTGAAACTGCAAATTAATATTCATTCGGCGTTTACACATAACGCAATATTTGATATCGCATTAAAAACGTATATCAATATCATCAGCTGAACAGGATTTAAACGAAAAGAAATCAAGGATTAATTGTATCTCAATAGAGACGAAGATGCAAATTGGGAACAGAATATGGTAGTCGAGGTGTTTACAGGACTTATGACCATCTGTCATTGGTTGGGTTAAGCGCACGCTTTATGTAATAAAACATTCCCCATTCCACCCTTCTTACGACCAACATGTCTGACAATTTTTTGGAAGTTGTATATATGCTACTATGTAACACCACACTTCACATGTTATATTTCAATCTACACACTAGCGCCACCTATGAATATTGGATTAAGCACTAAGATATTTTTATGAACGCAATGTGAAAGGCTACCATCTCTATTTAGATACAATTAATCCTTGAAATGAAAACCAGCAATGGGTAAATCCAGTATTCGTCTACAAGTATTTGTATACATTCAAAATGTTGTGAAAATAAATCAGTAAAATTTTTTATGAAAATATAAATAAATATTATTAAAATTTCTATACCTACTGAGGAAGGAGATCTGCGGCGCGACACATGTTTGTGAAATATGTTGTGAATATATGATGTTTAAAATAATATTCAAATGAAAATACAGGTATATGGCTATTTATATATCGAAAATACCCATTTAATTGCGTTAACGTAATTTAATTTCTTACATATTTCATAAACCTGTTAAGAATGTGAAAACTGTTAAAGGTTGGAAATTTAAATTAATATTCTAGGCCATGGGTCGGCAATATTTTGTTGTGAAGGGGAAAAATATTTGACACGCGAATTAATGCGGGCCGCACTTGGGTCACATGTCATTACAGTATACCTACAATATTTAACCTAACTAACCTAACTAACCAACAATCCTACTGTCTCCCCGAAGGGGTAGGCTGCCACACGTTAACCGATGAGGCAATCAATCCTTCTCTTTTCGCCCTCATCGCCACCAATAGGTTGCGAACCTCATCGCTACCAATAGGCATCTAAATCCAACTCCTACAATATTTGTGTACAAGTATTTTAGTTTTAAAAATAAAATGGTTATTGTATATTTTTACGACATTTATTGTAGTTAATAAAATCAATGAGATTTTTGTGGTTGCATTTGACTTGGAAGCTTTTTTATATTTCCTTGAATTTTTTGAGACGCATAGTATTGCGTCTATATGGTATGTGAATCCGATAACCGAGAACAGTGTTTGTTTTTTCAATTTTTCAGAATTGAAAAATGTATCCTATGATATCGTCCGTCACGTGCGGCGAGAATCATGCGGGCCGCACCAAGACGCCTCATGCTTGCGGCCCGCGAGCCACTGGTTGCCGACCAATGTTCTAGACCATTTTTTATCCTATAGAATCGAAAACATGTATATTCTAGAACGAATTTTTGTATTTAATAAATATAGCGTAGAATTTATGTTATTATATAAAAAAAATATCTATATATATCTTTGGGTCTTGGATGTCCGCAAGATATGTCTTCTTCGATGCCATCGAGTCTTGGTATAACTCAAACAGCTCAGCGTTTTCATATTCATATTCATATTAATCTCTATGTTGTAATGCCTATATCTACGTTGCGAAAAAAAAATTAATATATAATAGTATTATTTATATCGTTCAGTGGAGTAGATCCAGAAGAAGATACTGGAGGGACCATGTAGCCCGAATGGATGGTGACAGACTCGCATATACAGCCGCTTATGAAATCCCCTCCGGACACCGCCCACCTGGAAGACCGCCTAAGAGATGGAGGGACAGCTGGATCTCATCATCCGACGAGACATAATTTCTGTGTCACAGATCGTCAGATCTATTAAAAGAAGAAGAAGAAGAAGAAGAATGAATATAAGAGTGTAGAATTTATGTTATTATATAAAAAAAAAGCGTGAAAACCTTTGGGTCTTGGATGTCCGCAAGATATGTCTTCTTCGATGCCATTCTTGATATAACTCAAACAGCTCAGCGTTTTCATATTCATATTATTCTCTATGTTGTAATGCCTATATCTACGTTGCGAAAAAGAAATTGAATACAGTATTATTTATGTACAGTGACAATAATAATGTATGAGTTATTCAGATACTTCAGGGCAAAACAAGAAATATCAGATTTACATAAATAAAAAAAAAAAAAACACGACGTATTTGTTTCGGGAGCGAAAAAATACCAGAAGATGGCAACGAGCTGCCGAAACCAGTCGAATCTAGAAGAACAAATGGAATATATCTAAATGTATGATATTATATTGTAAATATATTTTTTATGATTTATTACTTGCAACTTTTACTAATAAATTTCAATAGCAAACATTAATCTTTTGAGCGAAATGAAGGTGTTTTACAAAAGATTACTAATATAGTAGAATCCGTTAGTGGATAAGTTGGCAGATAATAAGATTAATTAGTTACTCATTTAAAAGTACAAGGGTATGGGAATTTTGCGAATATATTTGATAATGATTTAATACAGTGAGCAAATAATACAAAAATAAGTGGAACTAAAAAACATGAACGTTTTTTAGAACATTCCCTCAATGTTTGTTTATTCTCTTTTGAAAAAAAACATTAGAATTCATTTTCAAATGAATAAATTCCTTCTCTGAATCTCGTATTGTAAAACGTATGTAAGCATACGTTCAAACGATTTGAATAAGTGATTTTAAATATTAATTTGTTAAAAAATTTTACTTACTCTCTGAAACAAAATTTAATTGAAACACTCACAGCGTCTCGATATTTTTCGAAAGTGATTTTACGAAGGGACAAAGATTAACATTCTACAATCCACTTGAGCAAATAAACATTTACTTGTTTAAGTATCTTCTATAATATTATTTGAATATTCAATTCTTCTGTACTATTCATAGCGCTCTCGAAGTCATCACTGCAAATATGTATATATCCACTGAAGCAAGAATGGCAGTACATAATGGAGTTCTAAGGCCAACGCTTATGTGTGGAAGTGAAGCTCGGAGCTGGCAAAAGAAACATGAAATTGGGATAAATGTCGTAGAAATGGGATCACTGAGAAGGATGTGCGGCAAAACGATATAAAATATGATAGAATACGGAACGATAAAATAAGGAAGAAATGTAAGGCAGATGATTACTTTTTCTTCTTCCTGGCGCTATCCAAACTAATCGTCTAAATTGTCTGTTGGGGTTGGCTCTTCTCGATCTCAGGCTTTACCTCTCACGGTTCTGAGCATCGCCCTCACTCAAGCCATTTCTCAGATGCAAGATGATTGCATCAATAGTAAAATTAAAAAAGGATCCCTGAGTTGTTTTGGACAAATGGAATGAATGGATGAGAAAAGAATTGTTTAAATATTGTATTCAAGCTGTGTGAGTGGAAAGAGAAGCTATGGAATACCAATGAAAGCATGGCATAATCGAATTAATCAAATACTAAAAGGCGGCCACTTTCGAAGTCGGGAAAATCGACGAGCTGCATGTTACGATTTACGAATGTTGAGAAACCTCGAGAGGTATGTCAGGACAGAACGGTATGGCGGTCCATCATCTCTGTTCACTCCTCTGGGAAACAGCTAGATGGTTATTCTGTTAGTTAGTTCTGTACTACACAGTTAAGTGTCTTGTATTATCTATAGCTTAATTGTGACAAATTTACAATGGCCAATTACAGTCTACAAGATGTCTTTGAAAACGATTTCAAGCTGCAGGTAATTCGATTGACCAGCGGTCACACTTTCGTTTTTTGCCTTTATTTAAATGATTATGCAGTTGTGGGAGGAGCAGTGGGTGTACCAGAGATCGGATCCTGTTCGGATTATTCGTCATTTCTTAATTTGCAATCCGAATTTGCACAATGTGTGGACTGGAAAGAGTTAGAAGTGGGTCATATGGGTGACTAAAGTCTGCGAGACATATAGAGTAAGAAAGTACCGTATGAAAGCTGTCTTAGAAAATAATGCGCTCCATTGTACGTTTAATGAAGTCGTAACAACATACCGACTCGTACCTAATTACGAGCATTTTCAAACGTGTAATCTTTTGGTGACAAAATATATGTTGATTTTTTATGTAGTGAATATGGTGAAAATGAGAGAAATTCATTTCCACTTGAGGTTGTTGCAATTGTAGAAGAAAGACATGTGCTTGCATCGTTGTTTATTTGTAAGACAATTGAAAATGATTGTTTTTGTATACTTTTATATGTTCTCTTTATGAGTATGTCTATTTAATACTTCTTGGCCTAAAAACATCTTAATTTATGTGAACAAAGAAAATATACATATATCACCTTATCACAATACAAAAGATGACGTAATCATTATCACCGCGTTTTTAAAAATTAAAATATTAAATTTTTAAGTGTAAATTCTTCTTCTTCCTTGTTGTAGACCTATGTGATCTGTTCTCTAGAGTATTGCTCCTCCTGTGAGGTCTACTCCCAGCTGTCCTTCCATCTTTTAGGAGGTCTTCCACGAGGACGAGTCCCGTGAGGCTGATTATGTAGTCTGGTGGTGTCCAATATTTGGACATGACCGTACCAGTCCCTTTCTCGCTGTCTGCTCCATCTAATATATAATATCCTCAACCTCACATATCTCTCTTATTCTGGTGTTCTTCACGCGATCTCTCAGTGTCTTGCCTGCTATCGACCTCAGTGTCATCATCTCGGAAGTCCTCTAAACTTGTATGGTCCTTACTGTGTCTGCCCTTGCTTCGGCGCCATATGTTATTATTGGTCTTACGCATGCTGAAAAGATTCTCATCTTAGGTACTCTTAATGGCCATGTCTTTGTTTTTCCATATTGTGGATTTTTAGAGCACCAGAGGTTGCAGCTGCCTTGTTTACTTGGGATTGTATTTCTTCCCGCAGATCAGCTTCTCCCACCAGGTCTATGCCTAAAACTACTTGAAGGTCCTGACCTGTTCTATGGGTTGATTTTCTGTAACTAGGTAATGTGTTTTGGGTGTTTTGGAAAAGGCCATACATTTTGTATTTTCGATAGAGATCATCATGATGTATTTCTTACAGGCGTGATGTAGTCTGTCTAGCATTTTTTAGCAAGTCATTATTGTTTTCAGCTATGATTATAGCATCGTCTGCATAGCAGACCACATTGATAGTTAAGTGTAACAATATTATTATTTTCACAACTTTAAATTAAATAAATATTCACGTCACTTATTATCCATAACTTACCCCTTCAAGCGAGGTGCTTCTTTTGTCAGTAGTCGTCCAAGTTTAATTATAATATATTTTTTATATGTTTGGGAATGGAAAACTTTATATCATATTTTGGGTTTCTAGTTCTTTGTGTAGAGAAACTATTGCCGTAGAAGCAGGTCGAAAAATTAATACAAACATGTTAATAAAATTGACGACATTCGTGGCAGAGTGACAAGAGGAATGACTGGTACAACGAATGTCCCGGGTTCGATTCCCGGTTTTTTGGTCTGGTGTAGAATTCACGTGACGATAACATGGCGATAGTCAGCTACCTATCACATGTTATGAGAATTATAATAGCTTAAACAAATTGTACAGTAATTGGGTTCAAATGCCATGTTTTACACAAAAAAAACTAGGTATATTAAAAAATATTGATGCTTGATCAATGATTTTAACTTCTGTATGAAATATTGTATTTTTTATATTGAGGAAAAGTTAGTTTAAGAGTCATATTTCGTAACGTACATTTTCCTCATTATAAAATAGTTAGTTACTTCTTTTGTTATGTACTGTTTTTTTTAAATTTATTATTGTGTAATGCTTATTAGAGTTATAATTAATGTATGAGTGCACGCAATAATCCATACAGTATATTTAATTAGGTGGATATGTTACAATACTTCATCAAATGAATGTAATCATAAAAATACTTGCGTTTTGTGTGCTTGTAAAATTGGTTGTGAAATTCGGACCCCCGCTGCGGCCATGTTAACAAGTGAGCCTACAGGTCGTTTGGCTGGCCGAAGGCAACTCTTACAACGAAAACAAGATAATTGTGTAAACACACAAGATAGTTAAATGAAATAATTGTAAAAAAAACCTCTCTGCAAGCCTTCCAAACATAAATTAATTTTTCGAAATAATGAGGTTAAGTGTGAACGAATCAATTAACCTTTAAAATGTGAAATTTCATAAGTATTACATAATATAAACAATTACTTAGGAATTTCTATTATGTTTGTACATATGTACGGGCGTCCTTTGCATCTTCGTGTCCTGTTCTAAATTGTAGACTTACTCACCAACGAGATTTAGTATGGGTACCTACCTAATGCTTATATTCCTCACTTGCTTGTTACTTACTTAAACAGCCGATGTCGTCCACTGCTGGACAACGGTCTTCCCAATACTTCTCCACGCACCCTTATACGCCTTCTGTCCACTGGTTGGCCTCCCCTTTGGTTTATCCATCCATTAGTCCATGTTCTGTTTCATTTCTACTAGCTTTCTGGTCCATCTTTGGTCTCTAAGTCTGGCTGCAAACAACCATTTGAGCTTGACTTCCCTTTCGACGATAGTCGTTTCTCCCGACCCTCAACGTATTCAGTGTTTATGTAAGCATTTCTGCTCTATACTCGTATGTCAGTACTGGAAGTATATGTATTCTTCAAGTTTGTACTAATAAGACAGAAGGGTAGTCTGAGAGAAAGTATAGCTATACTATTTTCACAACGTTTTATAGTCTCTCATTATTTATAGAATGTGATCGCATATATTTCAGGATTATGTATCTTGTACAATACGTGGGTTGTTAGAAATAAAACATTTTTTGCATACTATTATACTACTTCTCTTTCGTGCCAATGGTAAGCTAGTCATAAATATCGTCAGGATTGCTCGAAAAATGATCTCATGTCTCCTATTTCATTTACCGTTGTGGTGGAAGGTTTGACTAACTTTGGGCGGCAGGTGTTATAGTTTTAGTAATACCACACGTGGAGGCGTCTTTTGTTGATTCTTCATAAAAAAAAAGATTCGTTCACATTGTTGCTTGAGCAATCATATAAAATTTCATATTGAGGAACACGTAAGTTTTTTATAATACTTATAATTTCAACACGAGTGATATGTTTTACCTTGCTATGTAATTATCAAATGTAAAACATAATTATGTCTAAATCTTTATATATCCAATACTACAATGATATTTCATTAGTTCTGTTAATTATATTTTGATAAAATATGTATTCAAATATTGCGTATATTATCTGGTTTGAATGAATTATATTTCTTGGGTTCTTGGGTATGTCTGATATGAATATGGAGTCTGCAAAGATCTCAGAAACTTAGGTCAAAGAGAGTAACAATTATTTTCATTAGTTGGTTTATCCATGGAGAGATACGGGTTTGTCCAATATTTTCAAAATATGTTCTGTCTTCTTCTCAGTCGTATTCCTCATGATTGAGGATCGTGTCCATTCTGCAAACCATTGACCATGGCACGCCACGCGCTCCTGTCATCCGTCAGTCTCCAGGCTAATGAGAGACCAGTAAGATCCCTGATTTGATCAGACCAGCGGCTCGGTGGTCGCCTTCCCTCTACATTGCCCATTTATACACATATTTTCTGTACTTATTCCTACAAGTAGGTATAATGAAAATAACCTATTATCATGCTGTTCATAAATACATTTGCAATAAATAGAATTTTTATTTAAGTTAAATTTTTAGTAAAATGTACTAGGTATTACATTATTCATTCTTGCACGCTCTTGACATGCGTCGTTCGTAACCTTTAATTATTCGTCGCGAAAAAACAGGTGTTACATTCGATGTATTGCAAATAAAATGAAGAGATTTTAAAATGCCACAGTGCGGTAAATGCGAACACCGTTCCGAGAAATATGACGTAGTGACGTATACACGTTTCCCAATCCCTGGTTGAACACAGCACATCTCGATGAACTAATCAAGCCAATAAATTACTTTCGGTATGTAGAAACGTTAATAGGCGAATTATATTAAAATTTCGGACGGCTCATAAATTGAGGATTTCGTGTACATTTTGCCTAAAGGTAAACAATGAGTATAAATCTCTGGTTGAACAAATACCAGTAAATGATTATTGGTGAGAATCTAGATACGAAAGATCCATGTAGATAGCTGCATAATGGGTCAGCTTCAACTCGCGTCTAGGCCTTAGGAGGATTAAGGTCAGATTATTTGTTAGCTCTGTGGGCTAATTTTTATGAATAGATTTTAATCTATTAAAGTTTATGTGTACTATGTAGAAATGCACGTGTTTATACACTGTAGAATCAAAGGAATCAAATAATATAGACCTAAAACTGAGAATACTCGTCATCAAGACCTATGTATGGAGTATCTTGACGTACGGCTGCGAGCCTATCCGAAAGAGATAAACGGAGACTAGAAGCTTTTGAGATGTGGTTCTATAGAAGACTATTAGGAATTTCCTGGAAAGACCACATCACGAATGAGGAGGTTCTTCAAAGAATCGAAGGAGGAAGGCACCTGCTCAGGACCTTGTACGAAAGGCGTGCAAGATGGATCGGCCATGTCAAGAAGGCCTCTTGAATGCCATAACGGAGGGTATGACCGAGGGGACAAACTCTAGGGGACGCCCACGCCGAGAGTACCTGGAGGACCTGTTGGTGGACGTGCGCTGCTCATCATATGCAGATTTCAAAAGAGCCACACAAGACAGGGAAGAATGGAAGAGAAGAATAGAAGAAATTTCTGCAAATCAATCCCAGGATTGAAACTTGATAACTAATATACACTGACATTGAAGATTGATGAAATCGTCCGAATCATAATTATTATAGAGTATTATTGTTCCTCCAGTGTCAATGAAAAATTTTAAACTCTATATTTCAGGTTTTTCTATTTTATTTCATGAGTTTTCTCCTAGAATACTATGTTGTCTTTAATAAGAGACTTTGGTTTTTATCTATTTTGGCTTCTTCATTTTTTTGTAGATTTTGCGACTTGTTTAGACAGGATAACAATGTTGGTCTTATGTTGAAGACGTCCAACTTTTTCCCCATCTCTTTGGTGGTCATCCTTGTGGTCGTCGGTCCTCTGAAGTTTCGTGTATCACGATCTTGGGAAGTCCGTTCCCTCGACGTGGTCCCTCTAGAATATTTTCAGTCTTTGGTTTAATGATTTTATTTTAAAGAATGGAGTTTATTTTCTTTTAATATTAATGAATTTATTCGATTAAAACATCGTATGTACTCGTAGAACCATTAGAAATAAGATACCCAACGTGGAGATTCGCAGAACCTGAAATATAGAGGACATTATAATAAAGAGTACGGAGATAAGACGATTCTGAAGATACAACTTTGAAAGGATGGACCCAGCGATGATACCCAAGATCGAACACCAGGATGATCACCACAGAAAGTTTGACGTCTTCATCACAGAACCAAGATTGATAACCTGATCAATATAGAACTAAGAAGAAGGATTAATTCAGAACCACAAAACCAAATAATAAACCACAAAATTCAACAAAATTTATAAAATTTAATCATTGATGACGTCAATTCTGAAATAGTGATTCAGTATTGTTGTTGTTTACGACCGTGTTTCCACGATTGAGTTCAAATACGAGTAAATAAAAAACTTTTATTTAAACATACCAAGATGAAGAGGTGCAGTAATTATGAAATTTATGACGTAACATGCTGGTTTCGATGGTCATATTTTTAAATATAAATCATAAATCATAAATCACATATTGAGTTTTCTAACAAACAAACATGTTAAAGTATTTATGCGTTTGTATTTTTCTGATTGTGCAGATGGCAACATCTTATGAATTATTGTTTTGCACAAATATATATCATTTATAATATAATATTGAATACCTGCATTGCTCATGTATGTTAAAAAAACCTATGTATAGCGTAGTTCCATATAACATTTAAACTCATATTTTTAAGGCTGTTTCTCTTTATACAATGTTCGACATTGTTCTGTACAAAATCAATCGATTTTATAATACATCAGAAAGATCTAAGTGATTAAATGGGAAAATTTCTCCATATTACAATACTATTTACCGATATCATGTATAGTTTTATACAATAGAATTTCATTTTTAATTAGATGGTGCTTGGTTTTATGATAAGAGGTTTAGAAATTGAGTTCCAACTTGAGTGTAGAAGTGAAGAAAATCAGCCATATTGAGCGTACTTTCTTTAATGTGTATGCAGTGAAAGATCACCGAGAGAGTACGAAATACATATTCAGGCATCTTACTGAGCTGGTTTAATGAGAAATCGGAGATATTCATTCTAGTACTAGACGGAACAAATGAAATCGTGTTTGCTTTCAGCGCTCCGCGGTCTCTTTCAGCTCGGGAGTTGGTTGTGCCACCGACTACAATAATTGCGTCCACCGGCTGATGGTGGATGCTGCTCTGGCGGGTTCCAGTCCGCAGAGCACAAATGTGACTGATTGGCAGTACAACACGGCGAAGTCGGCGATAAACGCGAATCAATAAATAGTTTTATCGCGCTTTATCTAAATTGAATCACGTTTCAATTTTAATGACTTTGCGGTGTTTGATATTCGAAATGCAAATTCGAAATTCGAGATGCAAAATAATACAAATTTACACCATTATAATACTGAAAAAATAATCAGAATAGATTTCCCCTGTACTCACCGAAACGTTAAAATATCTGAAAATATTTTCGTATTATTTTTTTAACCTCTCCGTGAGTATGGACGCACGGGCGCGTCCAGTAGAAAAAAGTCTCTAAGGACTCACCGACGTATCCGCGCCTATAGTACGAGCGCAGTCTGATTTAAATAAAATATATGTTTACTGTTGCTATCTATGGACTTTGTCACGTACTTAAACAAATATTTAAAGTGGTTTCTCACATTACCAAACTGAAAATTCGAACAGCAAAATATCTGTGACATTATTCGACATTTCTCATAGAGTGACAACCATTTGCCACGAGAACTCACTCCCCAGATACAGTTAAATAAATAAAAAAAACTCACTAGCGAAGAGGCGGATTTTTTGGTATTCAAGATATGTGACGGTTTACAATGCCTCGCGTTCAAAGTCCAGTCAAAACCTATTTTTTGTACCGGCCGCTAAATGTGGATCTTACTATAACTGCCATAATTAAGGGCTGGAAAGCACTAGGAAACTAACCACATTAAATTGGTCTAATTTACACCTCAAGAACCAACAAAGATGTGAATAAACTTAGCTGCAAACCAGTCTCAATTAATTACATGTATTTATATTAAGAGCCACGCCGTTACCCCAGAGATACAGCAGATGGCAGAAATGATGGACCACCACGTTGTTATTTCCTGACGTACTTCTCTTCATATTAATTATTATTATTATTTTGTTGAATTTAATGAAAACTTACTTCATATTAATTATTATTATTATTTTGTTGAATCGCTCTTTACACCATGACAGCATGCGCCAAATCGATGTAAAGGGTATTATTATAGCTATCATAGTGATTCTCGTGACATGTGATAGGTAACTAATCTATCGGCATTTTATTGTCACGTGATTTCTACACCAGACCAAAGACGGTGTGACAATCACACTGCTCTCGCCGGGAATCGAACCCGGAACCTTCGGGGTTGCAGTCAATGCACTTACCACTCGGCCACGAAGGTCGTTAATTACTACCGGAATTAATTAATACCCTTGGTTGGTAGAAATGTAAACATTTACTATTTGTGCCTTTACCAAAAATATTCGCTAACCAATGTGAGGGATCAACAATTAGAGATTTCTTAAACTATTATAAGAAGACACGAAAAAGGTACACAGAGAAAGGATCCAAATTCCTATGAATTCTGGAGTATATTGAATGAACATAAGTTATACACAATAATACGTACATTCATCTAAATATAGATTCGATGAATGAAAATGTTCTTTGAATATTATTAATGCGTAAACATACACTGGTAATTTTTTAAAGAAATTGATTCGTAATTTCGCTTGAAGCACTCACAATTTGGAGAAAATTATTTTCAATGGACTTCAACTTACGTGATGCTGCAATAGTTCCTTGAACAACTATCTGTGTTAAATATGAAAGTTGGGAAATTTAATAAAATATATACGGTTGAAGTGCTATTGAACAGATGAAAAAAATCTTATGGGATTACAACGATTACAAAGGATGCGACTAGTATTCTATTGCGCATTATATTCAAAGTAACATACTAAACAGAGATCTTTATGGAGTGACATTTCCAGCTGTGGCGTATCGTGGAGGAGCATATCTAAATACGGACTTGTGTCGTTATTAGAATTGCAAAGAAAATGTGTGCATAATAAACGCATAAAGAGTATCTCCATCGGCAATACTCGTAAATGCTCACGTACGAGTATAGAGACTCAAGGCGCTCGCGATCTTGAAGGTCAGACCGGACAAAAACTGCATGACACATTAACACATCCACAATGGATAGGCTGCGGAGAACGGAGGCCCAGTATCACCGGACGCGGAAAAACAAGAGTCACCTCAACTTGGTTCAATTGTCATAACTACGCGGCAAGTCGGAGCGTTGAAGTTAACTTAACTCGAATCGTTTAACGCTTATTTACAACATACGAATAATCAATCGTACGTACGACAAATAATAACCAGTTCTAGTCAAGCCCACTTTACCGGCGAATCGAGCGACATAAATAGCAATTTCTACTGCCCTCGTAGTAGCTTTGACCAAAGTTGAGAGTGGTTTATCGGATATAATAATACAATTAATGTGTTTGAATAAGAGTGACTTGCCAGTTTCCGTTAAGTCTACGTTGTCGATCCGTCAATCACGTATAAGCGTAAAAAGTTATTGTGAGATGTTGTTGTCCGGTTTTTTTAGAATAAACGACAACTTGAAATGAGAAAGCCTGGACCGGAACGGAAGACGAATTTGGTGCAGTTTTCTCGGGAAAACCGGAGGGAAACACACGTTGCCTTTATCAGCAATGTGGTGAGTTTAATTTCTAAACTGACGAAGAAATTAGACCTGTTAATTAACATTGAATGATACACTTGGAAATGGATAAAATTCTGTTAAACGAGAAGCATGATTTCATTTATCATCGAGTAAACGTCTATGTCCATGTTTTCTTCCTGGTGCTGGCTTTAAGTAGAAAAATGCATCAAGAATAGACGGAGCTCTCATAAAAATAACAATATCTCAGATAAAATAAATTCTTCGAAATGACAAAAAAAACTCTCATTTATAGTAACATTAAATGATTATGGGCATGGTGGAGAGTTAAAAGATGGGAATTACTTTGTGAGATGAGTAGTAGTGATTAATGGTAGTAAGAAGATCTCTTGTTTTAAATATGAACAGGATCAAGGATGGCTTAACTGTTGTTTTAAAAACGGTATCTTCGTTTTGAAGTTAAATACAGTCTCCTAGAGTGAATTCCTTACAAAAATAGCAACATACAATTTATTATTATCACCATGAGCTCTTGAATAGATGGATTTATTTGCTAAACACATTTTAATAGAAACATCCCGAAATATTCCTATGCTCATCACATGCAAATACCAAATCACATTTCCCACAATGTTTCCAACAGACCAAATAGGAATACCCATTGGAGCTGAACCACCATATGGAAGAATATTCGAGCCCAAATCCAAGTTGTTTTGACAAGGTTAACCACATGGCACCCTAATTAAAATCTAATTTAGACTTTTTTAAAGATATATTCTAAAGCAACCTCTTTGTTAAAAAATAAATTAAAAGAATATTGAAGTATTCCAATAAAATAAAACTATTACGACAGCGACCGGTTTCCCCAGGCTGGCTGGCATCGACAGATTGGTATGTTTAAACATTGTTGGAAATGTGGAAGTAGTTATTAAAAAACGTCGTTTTATTTAATTATTATTTAAAATGAACTTCTATCAAAAGATTTCAGTACAATCACATGATTATTATAAAATCAAAATTAATTGTTAAAATTACGGTTTTAATTATATTATTTCTGGAACAAAATAATATTAAAATAATCCGTACGTATTTCATGATTAATTTTGTAAAACTACGTATTAAATAAATAACACAAATTAAAATGTCTGATTTCTATATGTTTTATTATATTTTATGGGAATGGCATGTTTCCCTTTATTTCATTATACCATGCATTATATAATAATACCAGGACATTATAAAAAAATTTCTAATACATTATAATCACATGTACTCGTATTAATGACTCAATTGTACTATTCCATTTCGTGTTTAATATTATAAAAAAACGTATTTAATAATATAAATCGTCTAATAATAATAATGGAACCGAATGTCGCCGGAAAGTGTGACTAAATCAGGATTTAATTATAGTCAAAAAGCACCATTACGTTTTGCAGTCGTCACGGTTGGCTAAAAACACAATTATCGCGATTGTACCAAATTTGTTATGATTTCTATCGATAAGAAAAAAACGAATATATTTAAATGTATCTATTCTTCACATCCATCATAACAATTTATTTTTATTAATGATTTGATCATCATTAATTTTTCACAACATTAAATCTTAATGCCAACCATGAATATGCTCGGTATTAGTTATTTGTAATTCTAAATCATTAAACGATGGGTTTTGATAATATCCGATGCTTGCATGTTGGCAATTGGATGATTTTTTGTTCCGCCAATTCAACTAAATTGCCGATCGTTATGCTAATGGCTTAAATCTATACATTTTATAACGGATGTTGTTTTATTACTCACCACGCGATATGAGATTATTTTGAATAGTTTAATTCCTTATCAAACACAAAAATCTTGAGATTTCAAACGATGTATACAAATGAAATTTGATTTTAAATAAGTATATTGGAGAAGAGAAAGCGAATTTGAGATATATAAACACATTGTCTGCGGGAAAGAGAAATATTACTTATTCGATTCAGCCCAGTTATTGCCCACTTGTGTTAATTTTTATGAAACATAACATTGTTTAATTTTTGTATTTAATTCGGGTTTAACGACGGTTCTAGAGGGGGAGGACTGTAGTGGAACCCTCTCGTAGACCTTAGTTATTCCCGAACACCATTTCAGTCAATAAATGCACTAGCTACAGAACAGACGTGTCATTAATATAAATCCCAATACCGCGCATCCCTAAACAATCTTTGGTGCAATATACGAGTACTTATCTAACTTTGCTGAAATCTATGCTCCATAAAACACAGTTCCCTAGCTGTCACCTGCACCGAAAAGGACTTGGCTTGAGCATCCAGAAGCGCGGTCCGGCTGGCGGACTTCTGAGCTAACGATATATAGACCCTATTACTACGATTGACACGGGGAAGAAGAAGAAGAATATTAGACAATAATTTGAATAAAACTACACGCGTATGTTTAAAATATACCTACAATATTTTGCTATTCGCCATCATTTTGTGTTTTTGAATCACATTTTAATAACTTTTAAAAAACATTGCATTAGCAGAAGATTTTTTTGCACTTTTCACAAATATATTCAAACTGTAGACGCCCTTTTTCAGTGAAGAATTTTTTAAATGATATTTTTTATTAGATTTTATGTAATTTTAAATTGCTGTATTATTAAATAATATTTTTATTATTATTATTTTTTTAGGAAAGGATCTTTGTTTGTTGTTGAAAAATAATTAAAATGTCATTTCACTGTAAATGCATTTGGAAAATTCTCTAGATTCTCTACCTTGCTAGTGTAACGAAACATCCGAATACAATGTGTTAAGACGACTCATCACAATTTATGACTTTTTAGAAAAACAACTAAAGTGTAAACGGCTTATAGTCTAAGCCTCGCTGTTGAAGTACGAATATAAAACATGCACACTGGTTATGCGATTATAATAAGAAAAATATCAAACAAAAGTTATTTAAAGAGAGAAAAATTTTAATTGTACGAAAAGATGAAAATTGTGATGTCATCGTCGATATTTTCTTTAAGTACCTACCTAAATATTTGGACTTTGTTAACGACGTTTCTATGATTAAGTTTGTTTTCACATAGATAAAACAAATGAATTCTGCGAAGTGTAAATTTTGCAATATTCACGTTATTTATGAGGTCATTTGGGGTTTAAGATGAACTGATTGCAAAAACATACGATTATCATTAGCAATATAGTCTAATAATGCATTAACATACAAATTAAAGATATTTATAAAAAAAAGTTCATTGTACCCAAAAGGCGGCCATATTTGAAGACGGAAAAATCGACGAGCGTGCATGTTACGGTGTACGAATGAAGAGGAAGCTCGAGAGGTATGTCAGGAAAGCAGTGTGCATCCATCCTCTTTGCCCACCCCTCCAGAGAAATGGCGTGATGGTAAGTTAGTTAATTAGGTTAATTTATTTTAAGAGCATACCATATTCACAAGTGATTAAGATTCGCCTGGGAAATAAAACAACTTATTGATAATAGCTAAAAATGCAAAGAAAAATTAAATAATAGGAACCGAAAGTAACATAACATAGCTTTTAAATATCTGTCGTCTATAAATACTTTAGTGAGATATAATATTATTCCCTTTACATATAAAAAGTTTTACGTACGTTGGATACGTTAATAGTACAACGTCGTTTATCCGGACGTCAGTTAACCGGAACGTCAATCATCCGGACAAGCCGAGATGAAGCGTTCTGTACCGTGACCTACGCATGAATAAGCTTACCCCATCACAACAACACACAACGGTGTGGGGTGAACGATGATGAAATTGTTTCTCTGGTACAAAAAGAGAGTGAGGATGAAGATGATGATGAAAGCTCAAATAAGGATGATGAAGGAGAACGAATCAGTCATGGAGAAGCCTTTACAGCATTAGAAAATACGTTTTCATGGTGTGAAGAGCAAGAGGAAAGCAGCTCAACTCAATTGTTTTAATTAAAACGAATCCGCGATTTAGGTGTAAAAAAGTCGAGGATTTCTTGTTAAAATAAAAAAATCTCTGATAGTTTTTCCAGCACTGTAGAGTAATGTAGAGTAATGTAGTAATGTAGACGACCTTCGTGGCAGAGTGGTTACGAGCTCTGACTTCCATGCCGAAGGTCCTGGGTTCGATTCCCGGCGATGGCAGTGTGATTGTCACACTGTCTTTGGTCTGGTGTAGAATTCACGTGACAATAAAATGGCGATAGATTGGCTACCCTATCACATGTCACGAGAATCAATATAATAGCTAAAAAATTAAAATTGTATACTGTAATTGGGTCCAAACAACCTGTTGTGTACATACTCGTAAAAATAAATAAAAAAAATGTAACAACAATAACAAACCATCACGCCGTTTCCCCGTAGGGGTTGGTAGAGAGAATGGACCGCCATACTACTCTATCCTGGCACATCTCTCTAGCTTCCTCCACATTCATACAGCGAGTCATACACGCATGTTGATTCTTCCGATTTCTAACATGACCAACCTTTAAAATTTGATTAATTTGGTCATGCCATATTTTACTCGGTCTGCCTCGACTCCGTACTCTATTTGCATCATTAACGTATATTTTCTTAACCATTCTAACCTAATGTATGGAAGCGAAGCATGGAACTGGCAGAAGAGGATCAGAGCAGAATAAACGGGGATGAGGTCCCTAAGACGTATGTGTGGTAGAACGATATACGACAGAATCTCAAATGCTGATATAAGAAAGGAATGTAAAGCGGAAGAAGGTATTATGAACAAAATTATGAAAGGATCGCTGCGTTGGTTCGGACAAATGGAGCGCATGGATGGAGAAAGAATGGTTAGGAAAGAGTAATGTATGCCTTTTTATACATGTACTACATACATACTTGTTTTTGAATTAAAATATGTTATTTCATAATCAATAAATGAGCCTAGGAAAAAAATCGATTTAAACCTTATTTTGCTAATAGAATTAGCGCCTATTTGATTATCCGGAACACTTCCGGTCTCAATTAGTCCGGATAAATGACGTTCTACTGTACATAAAAAAATAATGCAAAGTCCCTGCAGATAATAATTTATTATATATCGGAAATGAGTTGTGATTGTCTCTCCAAATATGGTAGATCAAGTTTCGTAATAAATAATGTAATCATAGAAAACTGTGGCTATTAAGGTTTCTGAACCGGAAACATGCGCCTCACACTTCACTCTATCTCGAGACACCTTCAGGCCGTTTACACTGTTCAATGCTTCAGGCAATTTGATTGATTCTACGGTGTTAATAATATTTACAAATAAATAATGCGTAATAATTCCCGACTACTCTTTGTATGATAAAATAACATTTTAATAAATATTAAATATACGCTTTGTTGTAATATAACACTTTATTCACTTTTTGAAAGAAACGAGACTCGTTTTTTTCATCATTTATCAGAGTAAATATTTGTTAATACACTGATGAAGGATGACAGCCTTCCGAAATACATACTCGTATATCTTAAAAATTAAATTAAGTGTTGTGCATTTATTTATTTACTCAAAAGATACTACGAACAATACTGGTTCTGATTTAAAAAAAATGGTTTGATTCATGTGGTGCTCCTGTCAATTTGGATATTTCTTTTACAAGTGAATTGTTTTGGTCAATTTGATTGTTGCCGCACTTTGTGATAGTTATTTGCGACACAAAATACGTTTTCACTCTTCTGATGTTAAAATAATACAAGTTTTTTCGTTTATAAAAATAATTTTGACAGGTGTCAAAATAAATTTTTCATTTGTTCCAATGACAATTTGAAGAAATTCTTCAATCAAATTTTCAAGTTTTTGCTGGTGTTGGATTGTTTTAAGTGCCTAATTAAAATGAAAACAGTGGAATAAAAAATTAAATAAACACAAATGTCCGGATCGTCCAGCTGACGACAAGTACACCATCTAAAAGAACCTTATGTGTTAAATTATTTTTATGTGTTATTTTATTTTATATCATTGTATTTTGTATAATTTGTTTTAGATTTATTATGTAGACGTTGAATGATTGAAGTGTGCGCGGGAGATGCCTATTGGTGGCGATGAGGTTCGCAACCCATCACACCGCGTCTCTCGCGTTGGCGAAAAGAGAAGAATGGAGTGCAGCATCGAGTAAAGTGTTGCAGTTCATTCTTTCTGTCTACCCTTTCGGGGAAACGGCGTGATGGTTAGTTAGTTTAGTTACTACGAACAAAGTTATAGTTTAAGACATTTATTTGAGAAAGGGTAAAGTATTCTACAGAATACAGAATTACATACCAAGAAGGGAAAAAGTTATGATGTACGAAGCGTATGTTAAAAGCCGACTGACAGATATGATTCCCTTCTGGGGGACAGGAAACCAAAAGGACATCTCCAGACTCCAAAGACAAAAAAATAAAATAATAAAATTAGCATATTACTGGCTTTTCCTATTCATAAGGTTCTATGTATATTTCCTTTGATATTCTTTTTTTTCACCCTTTACATCGATTTGGCTTGCGCTGTAATGATGTAAGGAGTTTTTTCAACCAAATAATAATAATAATAATAATAATAATATAACATTAACTATCTTATCCCAACCATACAAGTTTATAGACAAACAAAACAAATGGACATATCAGATCTGACCAAATTTGAGACCTTGAAAATTGTACACAGAGTGACCATGGAAAAGACAACAGACAGCAGCTACAAATTAACTAAAAATTCAGACATACACAGACACTGGACCAGAAACTGTGACAGATATCACTTACCGACTGCACGAACTAAGACAGGACAATCAAGGATATTGAACAATGGACTGAAACTTTACAATGAACTACCAAAAGACACAAGGAGCCTCACTACAACTCAATATAAAATATATCTGAAACATTACATAATTAATAGTAAGATCTAAAAATGTATCCATATAACCCAAATGTTTATTTAAAAATAAATTTAAAAAAAAAGTACCAGGAACGTATGAGATATGGTTCAACTTAGAAAGACAAGATACTCTCTGAAGTTAGAACTCTATGAAGTTAAGTCTTCTGAACGTACTTTCACTAATATGAAAGACGACGATCTCCGAGGTAATTTTGTTTAGTAGACTGATTGCTCTTACCACCGGCATTATTAGAGGCAGGTTCTTGCGGCCGGAAGACACAACAATCAATGCTGGCGCTGTCGGAGATATCTGTCGGGAACAAAAAGACCTAGACCCTCCAGCGCGGCTAAGTACTCAAAATTACCCTACTTATCTAAAGAAATGGGTTATGAGAAACCCGTCTCTTCGAAGCTACAGAGAATTGGATTAAACATTCCAATAGAAACGTAGATACCTCTGAAATATTTTCAGTATAAGGGAATATCTCGCCTCGTGCGGACTCTAGGTATATCATAGAACCATTTTCGAGTCTGCTCCAAACCAATGAATTGTCATGGTGTGCACCCCGTGACGTGCACGTGATTA
Source organism: Lepidostoma basale (assembly GCA_022606425.2). NCBI lineage: Eukaryota > Metazoa > Arthropoda > Insecta > Trichoptera > Lepidostomatidae > Lepidostoma > Lepidostoma basale. The sequence goes on along the minus strand of JAHDVF020001235.1, from coordinate 147,000 downwards.
GCACGTGATGTGCACGTGATTTGCACGTGATGTGCACGTGATGTACACGTGATTTGCACGTGATGGGTACGTGACGTGGACGCGTTAAGTGCGCATGCGCGTTTCGTGCGCATGCGCGTAAGGTGCGCATCAGCGTCACGTGCCCATTAAGTGCGCAAGCGCATCACGTGCGCATGCGCGTCACGTCCACGTCATGTGCGCATGCGCGTCAGTTCGTTTCACTAGGCCATTACGTCCAAGTCACGTGCCCATCACGTGCAAATCACGTGCACATTACATTCGCATGCGCGTTTGGTGTATATCACGTGAACTCACTTGCACATCACTTGCACATCACGTGCACATCACGTGCACATCACGTGCACATCAGTGCATATCACGTGCAAATCACGTGCCATCATGTGCACGTCACGAGGTGCACACCATGACAATTAATTGATTCGGAGCAGACTCGAAAGTGGTTATGTGATATGGAGTCCGCACGAGGCGAGATATTCCCTTATGCTGGAAAAATTTCTGAGCTAGGATGTGCACGTGATGTGCATACGCACGTGATGTGCACCCGTACGTCGACGAAACACAAGATCTGCCCAAAACATCGCCGCTGACCGTGAGAGTGTGCAGGAGAATCCCAGGCAGTCGACACGAACTTGGCCTTTCGCAGACCACAACTTGGTGAATGTTGCGCCGTGACTTGGGCCTGCACCCGTGTAAAATTCTACTGACCCAGGAGCTGAAGGTAAACGACCATAGACAACGACGTGTGTTCGCTGAATGGGCTCTGGAACAATTGGAAACTGACCCCAAATTTCATCAAAAAATCATCTTCAGCGATGAGTACCATTTCTGGATGAATGGGTACGTCAATAAACAAAATTGTCGAATTTGGGACGATACTAATCCACATGAGATCCAAGAGCGTCCAATGCATCCTAAAAAAGTCACTGTTTGGCTTGGATTTTAATAATTAAACAAAACAATATTTTATAACTACAATTTCTTTGCCAATATGTAGTCAGTCTAGCTTATCCAAAAAAAGCAATTGCAAGTTGGCAGTGAACAATTGTGTTCTTGTCCCGACCCGTATACGTATGGAAGTGAAACATGGAACTGGCAAAAGAAGGATAAAAGTATAATAAATACAGTAGAAATTAGATCTTTTAACAGATGTTTAATAAAACGGTATATGATAGATCAGAGATTCCCAAACTTTATTGTCCCGTAGACCCCTTGCCGATTTTTTCTATTTTGTGTAGACCCCCCTGCTTTTCTAAAATATCTTTTTTTTTTCAGGCCAAAAAAATCCGATTTTTTATTAGCTCATTGGGGAATGTCGATCTTAACCGAATGAGAAAATAAAAAGGTCGATAACGATTTCAATCATCCGATTTTCCCCAAATGAGCTAAAAAAAGATAGAAACGATTTCGATATTCGTTTTGCGTTTCAATATTCGGCTTCAATTTTGTTGAACCATCTCGTGGACCCACATTTGGATAGATTGTCAAATGCAAATGTAAAAAGAGAATGCAATGTGGATGAAAGTGTTAACAAAATATTTAAATGGTTATTAAGATGGTTTGGAAACATGGAAAGAATGAATGAAGACAGAATGGTGAAGAAAGTATATTTAAACGACGCGTACGGATCTAGAAATAGAGGAAGACCGAGGAAAATGTGGCACGATCAAATCTATGAAATATTTCATGTTGATCACGTAGAGTCGGAGAAATCGACGTGCGTGCATGACAAAATGTATGAATATGCAGGAATTGAGAGAAATATGTCAGGATAGAACAATGTGGCGGTCCATTCATTCGGCCTACCCCTTCGGAGAGACGGCGTGATGATTAGTAAGTTTTAGTTTTGTCAATCCGTGTTGGTATCCAATACATCATGTTGGGTTTTCATTAAAGAAATTTTTGGATAGTTTATTTCAATATTTAGTGATCACTACTAAAACTGTTGATTCTATTTCATTGAAATCGCGGAAGCTGCATTAGCTGTCGGAGTTGAAAGTATTAAATCATTTCCACATTGACACGCGACAAATGTTATCCGCCACGGTCAATGATAATGTTTATAATAATAAAATGTGTTGTTTACCCGGTTTTGGAAATTAAACATATGCAAACTATTTCATTTGTCACTATCCACAAAAAACATAATCAAAGGAAGTATAATAATTTTTTTTTTGTTTTTTGTAAAAAATCGTTTTACGATGTATATTTAGTTAAAATCCAGTGAGGTTTGTGTCTTCGACTGGTTTCGACAACTCGCTGCTATCTTCTGCCGGGAAACCGGTCGAAGACACAAACAGCAGTGGATTTTAACTAAATAAAATAACTAACTAACCATCACGCCGTCTCACCGAAACGTTAGGCATAGGCATCTCCCGCGCACACTTCGATCGTCCAACATCCACAAAATAAATCTAAAACAAATAATATAAAATACAATTAAATTGAAAGTAAAATAAAATAACAAAATAAAAATAATTTAACACAAACTTATTTTAGATGGTGCAAATGTTGTCAGCTGGACGATCCGGAGTTTTGTGTTCAAATTTTCATTGGAACAAAAGAAAAATTAATTTTTACATCTGTCAAAATTCTTTAACTAAATATACATCTTAAAATGAGATACGCTGACGTACGCTGACGTACCTATCATGACGTACGCTGTAGAGACGCGGGCTGACACTGTGCGAACCAAGGGACTACTAAGAACATCGGAGATGAAGGTCCTAAGATCAATTACTGGAAAAACCTCCAGATCGTGTCCGCAACGCAGACATAAGAAAAACCTGCGAAATAGAGGATATCGTTCAGTGGAGTAGATCCAGAAGAAGATACTGGAGGGACCATGTAGCCCGAATGGATGGTGACAGACTCGCATATACAGCCGCTTATGAAATCCCTTCCGGACACCGCCCACCTGGAAGACCGCCCAAGAGATGGAGGGACAGCTGGATCTCATCATCCGACGAGATATGATTTCTGTGTCACAGATCGTCAGATCTATCAAAAGAAGAAGAAGAAGAAGAAAATGAGATTTTTTAATTTTAATTTTTTAATTTTTTTTATTATTTACAATGAATATCGTCCATGAAATTTCAAATAACAATTAATTTTTCAAAGAAAGTATGTTTATTTATCTAAATATGTAGGTATAGATTTATGCAAATATTGATATGTTTTTCCACGACAAACCTAATTTTATTAACTATTACGACAAACCATTGCTAGTGCCGGATTAGTCATATAGCAGAAGTAGCGAGTGCTACAAGTCCTAAGTATCTGGAGACCCAGAGCCTATAGACTCTCATATATAGAAGTGAAGTATGGAGCTGGCTTAATAAGGGTGAAAGTAGAATAAATGCAGTAGAAATGAGATACCTTAGACAAATGTGTAAAATGGAAAGAATTAATGAAGAAATAATGGTAAAGAAGTGACACGATCAAATCAATGGATATTAAATGTCAGCCACGAAAGAAGTCGGAAAAATCGATATGCGTGCATAAACCGATATATTAATGTTGGGGAAACAGCGTGGCGGTTAAATCTTTCTGCCTACCCCTTCGGAGAGACGGCGTGACGGTTAGTTAGTTATTAGAATTTGTGTTTCAGGGTTTTTTGGTAACTGACTAGCTTAATTCGGCACTGGCTATTGATATTTCATTGTCGTTATTAATGGCAATACAGTTAAAATGGACGAGTTTCCATAGGAATCTTTATTCAGTGGTCTCTGTTTTCTACAATGCGAGATGTCTTAATTAAAATGGTGTAAATTGTTACTTCACTTAGGTAAAAAAACTAACTAACTAACCATCACGCCGTCTCCCCGAAGGGGTAGGCAGAAAGAATGGACTGCCACACCTTTCTTTCCTGACATATTTCTCTCGCTTCCTCAACATTCATACATCGTGTCATGCACGCGCGTCGATTTCTCTGACTCCTCACATGGCCAACATTCAATATTTGATTTATTTGATCGTGCCACGTTTTCCTCGGTCTTCCTCTATTTCTGGTTCCATTTACATCATTAACATATAATTTTTTTACCATTCTTTCTTCATTCATTCTTTCCATATGTCCAAACCATCTTAATGATCCTTTCATTATTTTGTTCATGACACCATCATTCGCACCGCATTCACTTCTTATATTTTCATTCGACACTCTATCATACACAGAATATCCACACATTCGTCTAAGAGATCTCATTTCTACTGCATTTATTCTACTTTCATCCTTCTTTGCCAGTTCCATGCTTCGCTTCCATACATAAGGGTCGGTAGAAGAACACCATTGTGCACTGCCATTCTAGCTTTTTTGGATAGGTTTTTGTTTGCGATGACAACTTTAAGTGCACCATTCACTTTGTTGCCTGCCCCAACCCTTCTTTCAATATCCCTCTCCACTCTCCCATCTCTTGTAAACATACTACCTAAATACACAAACTCAACTACTTGCTCCAAATTTTACACCATTCACGCTAATGTTGCAGACTGTCGTGGTTTCTTCCTTTTCAAAAATCATTACCTTGGACTTATTAACATTCATCATCAGATCATTTCGCATGCATACCTCATACATACAATTCACCAGGACTTGTAGTTCATGCTCGTTGTCAGCAAGTAGGACAGCGTCATCCGCATACAAGAGACAGCTTACTGACACTCCGCTCATTTTGGCACCTACATCCAACCCTTTCAGCTCTCTCATACAATTGTCCATATACAGATTAAATAACCACGGGGACATTACGCAACCTTGTTTGACACCTTTATTGATATCAAACCAGGCTGTAAGATCTCCATTTACTCTGACACTAGCAGTGCTTTCCGTGTATAGTGACTTAATGGCCGTGATCAGTTTTGTACTTATTCCATATTCAGACAATATTTTCCACAACTTTTCTCTATTAACGTAATCATATGCTTTTTGTAAGTCGACAAATGCACAGAAAAGTTTGCGATTTTTGGCCAGAAACTTCTCTGTCAATGTACGAAGTCCAAAAATTTGATCCATACATCCTCTGCCATTCATAAAGGCACCTTGCACATCCCAAACTTTGTCACTCGTCAATTTTCTTACTCTTTCTATTAAAATTCTGCCATAGACTTTACCAACGACACTCAAAAGACTAATAGCTCTGTGGTTTCCACATTCCATACGCGATCCTTTTCCTTTGTACAGGGGCATAATTACTGCTCTCCTCCAGTCTAGCGGCGTATATCCCTCCTCCAAGCACTGGTTAAATAACTTACATAACCATGTAGAAACCACTTCGCCACCGCTTTTAATAAAGTCTATGGCAATACAATCAAACCCAACAGCTTTTCCACTTTTCATTGCACTCACGGATCTTTTCATCTCATTCGTACTTATTTTTTCAATATTATCATTCATAGGTCCCGCACTCGCACTAGCTGTCATATTTTCGATCACGCTTGTATCACCACCGTACATCTCCTTAAAATATTCCATCCATCTTTCTTGTATGATCTTACTCTCCGTTAACATTCTTCCCTCGTTGTCTAAAATTGCTTTCACACATCCACTATCAGGAGGATTTCGGGCTTTTTTAACTTCTTTCCAAAACATTTTTAAATTTGCTTGGAAGTTGTTTGTCATTTTGAGCCCTTCTTCCTCCTTCAGCTTTTCTTTCCGCGCTTTCACTACCGACTTCACTCTCTTCTTGCATACCTTATACAAATCTTTTGCTCTTTCATACTTAACTCTGTCATTCTTATTTATCGACAACATATTCAACCAAGCATCTTTCTTCTCTTTAACAGCAATCTTTACGTCATCATTCCACCATGCATCCCCTTTCCTTCTTCCTTGTACACACACACCACACGATTCTTTCGCTGATTCACACAAACTCTCCTTCAAGTATTTCCAGGTCTCGTCAATACTCAACTCACTTACATCCCGCTCACTCAATTTATCTTTCACTTTTCTTACGAAATTATCACTTAGGTATCTAAACTAAAAATCTAAATCTTACTGTAGCATTTACTCTTAGTTATTTATTGCAAACGAAACGAAGATGCGGATAGTATCATTTTTGATAGATTCTATAATATATACATTTTAAAATGTTTTAGTAAATTATGGGTGAAAAAAATTAAAAATCATTTCAGATACTGCCACCTATGGACTAAATGCAACAACAAAATAATTTATTGAAAGAAAAAAGTTTGAGATTATAAATAGTTTAGCAAGTTTTCAATAGATGTCGTAAAATGAAACTTATAAAAGCGACCGGACTTCTTGCACGGGTCAACAATCTAGTGGTATAAATTAAAAAATATGACGTGGGAAGTGTAATTCATAATAGAAAAGATAGTTTTTCGGTTAGTGATGGCAAAGGAAACAATTTTTTTTACGTGTAATAATTATTTTGTTAACAAATCATGTATCACAATAAGGTACAATATAAGCACAAATGATAATTAAATTTAAGCTAGCTCCTATTGTATCTATTTCCCCACCCTCTTTTGTGATCATCTTTATATTCATCTTGATTCCTGGCTCGCTGCAATTCTTCAGGGTCATCATTTTCGATCTGCATTTCCTAAAATTTGATATAAAAAAATATATTAAGACAAAATGTAGCTATATTTAAGTGTATATTATTATTATTATACAATGGGTATATGGTACAATGAGTATCACTATCTGTAATATCAAAGTAAGTATAATTTTTTTTTAGATTAACACCAAGGATCTTAGAATCCATGATATTAGAATTTATTTTACAATCTTCAATGTGAGTAGAAAATAGCTCATTATGAAGAAGGAATCTGGTCACGACCAGGCTCGAACCCAAGTCCTCAGGATCGAGAGCCATGCATTCTATCCCATAGAACAGGGATGGCGAACCTTTTTCGCAAGTGGGTCAAATTTCTTTAAAAAACAAAAAAGAATTCGGCTAGGGGTGGGCATTGCAGAATTCGGTATTGACCTTTTTTTAGCTTCTAAGTGAAAATCGGTCGTCGTTCGACTTTTCAAAATGAGCAAAAAAAAAAAAACATCGCCAATTCTTTTTGGGAGTCATCGCTCACTCGCTCACCCCTAGTTCCCACATGAGGCGAGACTTATCCAAGATGGCGTCATTTCTAAAAGTTCAAGCAGGTCACCCAGTGACCTGTGTGTCCCTCGTTCGCTATTCCTGCCCTAGACCACCTGACTTTACGATATTTAACTCAATGGACTGCAATAAATAGGATGACAATATTATATAAGAGAATAAAGTACTTAATTAAAAAAATAATAATAACGACATACAATTATTAAATTATTACTAATGATCAATTTGCATTTACAAGAACACAACAGTAATATAAATTTTGCTATTGTTTTATAAAAGATAATAATGTAAATTTACCCAATAAATATGGTATAACTAAGATAAGTTGTGATAAGAAATTATAGAAAACAATATTAATAATTTGATATTATAGATATTGATACTCGGACCATCTACCAATTGTATAATATCGGATATGCAACAACTATAAATTTTTTGGTAATACAGCAGTCGTTTTTTATGGAAACCAGTTAACCAGAACGTCAATTATCCGGACAAGTTGAGATCATGACGGGCAAAGAAAAAGAGGAGGAAATCTTGTTGAAAAAATCTCTGATTATTTTCCCAGTACTGTAGAGTAATGAAAGCCTTTTTACATGTACTACATTACATACATACCTGTTTTTGCAGTAAAATTTGTAATTTTGTAATCAATAAATGATCCGAGGAAAAAAAAAGATTAACACCTTATTTTTTAAATAGGTATCCGGAACACCTCCCGTCTCAATTAGTCTGGATAAACGACATTTTACTGTATCAATGTTTTCTATCTGAATGGCCGTAATTATAAATAAAAAATCATCAGAGAAACCTTTTGGTGTATATGAGACTATAATGTTGCATTACTTTTGTTTATTTCATTATTATAATTATTTTTTAACTCTTTAAAATAATTTGTTATAATAGTTTAACTTCGAATTTGTTTCATACTGTCATTCTGTTAATTGTTCTATTCATTTATATTTATTTAAATTAAAGTTTCAGTATTGCCATATGTGTACATAAAAAAATACAATTTCAATAAGGAGAACAGCGAGAATTTATCTGTACCCCCAATATATGTATTATAATCGCTGTATGTTACCCTTAATATATAATTAAAACTATAATACTAATAGGTTTTGCTTCATGCAGTGTCACCAGGGTAACAAAACAAACAGTTTATGTTGTTCCCATGATTAAGCTCCGTTTGGAGTGAAACCGGTTGGTAATTAAAAAAAAAAGAAATACAGAAGTATTTGAACTTATTTCTAAAAATATTATATGTACCACAAATTAGGTGCATCATAATGATCATTTATGGTTTTTAAACATTTTATCAATAAATATCAGCAGTATATATTACCTTGGCTTCTTCTTCAGAATCTTTAACTTGTTCCATATCTTTTTCAGTAGTTTCTTGTAATGATGAAATTCCTTTTTTCGGCTGTGGTCCGGGAAAACTGAAATGAAAATAAAATCTCGGATCACATAAAATTTTTGAAATAAAAAAACACCAACATGATTTTTTATCATTTAACATTATTATTAATTAAAAATGTCAAGAGATGTATCTAGTTCTCGAGATCTTATTAATTGGAGGCTTTTTGGGTGGTTACAAATCTTGGCAGGGAGGTAAACGATAATAAGAAAAATAAATATATCAAAAATCATAATTAAGTATCACCTTCCTTCCTTTACTCTTTGTTCGTAAAATTCTTCCACTGTCAGTACGGGGAGAGATGGATATCCAAGGCCATATATAGTTTTCTGGATATCATCTTTTGTGATAATGAAGGGCTTTAATGGGGCTGGAGGTCTCTTGAGCTTCTTTTCTTCATCTTGTGCTCCTCCTATGGAAAAATATATATATCAGAACAACCATAATATTTAGATATAACTGATGGTAGATTAAAAAAAAATCAAAGTAATTAATTGATTAGGTACTTAAATAAGTTACTGTTTTTTAGCCAAAAATTCGTCATTATTTGAATATGAAGATACAAATTGATTTGATTTAAAGTATTCTCCATCTGAAGCTACAACCTTTGCCCATCTTTCAGGCAAGGATCGAAGTCCTCGAGTGAAAAATCCTTGATCCTTTGAAGGAATCCATTCATCGAGTCAATTTTTGATGTCATCGTAAGAAGTGAAGCGAGTACGGGGCATAAAGGGGGAATGTCTGATGAATATGGCGGGTGGGGAAGCACCTCCCAATTCAATCCTTCTAAGTATGTACGGATGGGTTAAGCCACATGGGGCCTGGCGTTCGTGTTGCAGTATCAATTTGTCGTGCCTATTGTCCAATTCTGGTGATTTTTGGTGAATGGCAAGGTTCAATTGGATTAGTTGGAGTCGGTAAAGATCGCCAGTGATAGTTTCGGATGGTTTCAGCAGCTCATAGTAGACCGCCCCATTTTGATCCCACCAGATACACAGCATAATCTTTTAACTATGAATATTGTGCTTTGACGTTGATGGACCGGGTGAACCTTTCGGTACCCATCCTTTTATATGCTTACGGTTATTGTAGTGAATCCATTTTTCATCCCCTGTGATGATACGATGCAAAAAAACTCTTTATTTGTTGTCCGTGAAGCAGCATCTCACAGGTGGCTAGGCGCCTTTCAACATCCCTTTCATCCCATGTGGCAGCCAATTGTCAGCCTTTTGAAGCCCGACACACTTTCACGTTCTTCATCATTTGCGACGTAATTTCCAGCTTTGAAGCGTTCGAACCAGAATCTGCAGATTCTCTCAGATGGGGCATACTCCCAATTAACCTCTCGGAGCAAACAATACGTTTTTGCTGCACATTTCTTCAATAAAAAGTAGGGAAGCAACACTTTCTGCAAATGGGACTTTTTCGGCACAACGGACATTTTCAATGCTACCAAAACAATTGTTGTTTACATTTGGAATAAATGTGTTATGTATTGTTTGACAGCTGACATATAGACCTATAAAATGATGTAATTGCCAGAGTAAAAACCATCAAACGGGTTATGTAGCGCCATCTCATAGAAAACGGCCAAGACTTATTCAAGTACCCAATATTATCAAATATTATAATAAAATTAACATTTAGCGATACCAAAATGCAAGAAAATTATCATTTATTATTACATTATTGTTAAATATTCATACTTATAAAGAATTTTATTTATACAATATTTGGTTCAACTAAATAAAATAACAAAGAGTTATAAAAAAATCAGTAACATTTAAAAAAATTACCTTTGCTTTTTTCCATAAATTCTATGAGTGGTTTCTCAGACTCCAAACTGTTGATTTCATCTATTGATTGGTTTATGTAAGATTTGATCAATGTAATAAAATATTCTCTCTTGGTAGATTCATCAATGTTTGGAGAGTCCATAGCGGCTTTTAGGTTCTTCAGTTCACTTTGTAAAGCTTTTTGTTCCTTATATCTCTTTAACTTTTCCTCCCGATTCATAACCTTCAAAAAAGACAAACTACATTATAACACTTATGGTTTATAATATATCAACAAAAAAAACAGTGAAACATGAAATTGGTTGTTGATACAAGAATTAATATAAAAGTTTAAAAAATGCAAGGCACTTAATGTCATTCCTGTTCATTCAGATTGTGTTAAATTATAAGGCTATACTACTAAATAAGTTGATAATTTAACTAAATCTATGCAAATAATTCTAGATATAACAAAAATCCAAACAAAATTAAAAGTTTTAGTTATAGTTAAAAAAATTCCCAAAAAAATCATCTATTCTTTTGTTTAAATAAGTTTAAAAATACTTTTCTGATAATTTGAATAATCAAATCCTTTGTTTTTGTTTGAAGCAATTTTTTCTAAATGTAAGACATAATTTTTAAGCAATAAACTGCCCCATAAGCCGGTAATTTAGTGAGAAATATGCAAAAAATCACCTTTTTAGAAATTTAATTATTTATTAATAATATTTTAAAATATTACAAAACATCAAAGACTTCACCGTATACTTTCATACTTGTGAAGGCTTGCACTCAAGTGTTTTTGGGACACGTGCATATCCCTAAGGGTATGGCCACACCGAAGTGCCAGAGTAGGAGTCAAAATGAGCACCTGACGAACCTATGTGTGGTGCACTATGGGACCGGCCACACTATACCCTCCGAGGCACAGGGCGTGATCACAAGCACTCCGGTGTGGCCGTACCCAAACGGTTTGTAGAATTGAGGAATATTATTTTTGTAAAGCGCGTATGTGATACGGGATAACGCAGACTGATACAGTCAAAGTGTGCGTATCACGTACGTTCATATGCATAGGGCGGTTAAATCCATGTATTCAATAAATAAATGGCGAACGTCTTTACCATTGAAACTAGTCTTGCTTGTTCACTTTGAGTAGCATTAATTTTGTCCTCAGTATTTTTTCCTGGATCTGCAGGCGAAGGGATTGTGAATTCTGTTATTCCATAGTCCTTGCACCGTTGAAGAAAATCTCTAAAATATAAGTTACATTAAATAATGGCTCTATTCAGTTCATATTTATTTTAGACACATGGACAAGTGAGTGCATGAAGTTAGTCATATTTGTTGATGTAATGAATGATTCAAATTGGAGGCAGAAAATGTAAGATTTATTAGTGTAGCTAAAACTCAATTTTGTGTTTAAAATGACCCCATGTTAAAAAGGTGGATTCCTTGAATATGTACTAATAAGATTTTTATGAATTCTTACCTAAAGTAAATCTCCGCAACATCTATTATATCTCGCCGTGGTTGATTGGTGAGCTTTAAACTCAGGGTTCCTAATAAAACTGGAAGTAAAAGATATTGTAGTGAATCTGTTGACAGTTCCTCAACACTTTCATTTGAACTGAAAATGCCACTATATGACACCAATCGTGTAGAAGTTTCAAAGAGTCGCATGCTCTTTTGAATATTTTGCTAAAATAAAAATAAACAATATTGTTATGACAAAATGGATAAAAAAAATACATAAAGTTAATTCAAATCATTAGTCAAATGTTATCTTAACAAAGAAGAAAGAATCATGATTAAAACTTTATGGAAAATAAAGTGTTTCAAATTATACTATCTTAAAATAATGTTGCCGAAATTAAATTATACAAAAGTAGGGTTATGAATTGTTTGCATCACGGTGTAAACACAAAATAATTACCTGTATAGTTGGACTGTTTGTTGCTTCTTTAGAGTTTTCAATGTCATTGTAAATTTTCATTGCATCATCAAATATATCTGATAATTTTTCTTCAGGATTAACAGATGATTCAGTGACTCCTGACGTCGACGCCATTTTAGATTTACCAACTTTTGTTTTGTTTCGCGGAGTGTTGCCATTGGTTGCAACCAATTCTGTAATGCAAAATGTTGCCCAGATAATAAACAATATTTTATCGTACTTATAGTCGAATTAATGTCTCGGCAATGTTTTCTGAGGAAAATGTTAAACAATTAAAACTTTTACACTGTATATTGTTTTAAAAAATCTGCATTTTCTTTCTTACCTTATTCAAGATCATTTATCTGTTTTTGAATGTGGCTCATCCTTTTGGGAAGTTGAACACCACATATTTTTATCTTTTTGGCGGTCTTTCTGACGCGCAATGTCTTATTGGTATATTAATAAAAAATAGTAAAATAAAATTGTATTTTCAAACATTTAGTTCGCTATCGGAGGAAATCATTATATAAATATTTAATAATTTTTTTAATTAATGTATTATAATATTTGGAGAAAAAGGTATGGAAAAAAAGAACCAATCGATAAAATTAATATGTGGCTTATTGTTGTTACAAGTCTTTCATTATAATTAATGTCGTTTTTTTAATTTATTTTCTGGGAGTAATTTATACAATTATTGAAATTTAAATATTATCGCCAATTTACACTCATATATTCGCATAATAAAGAATTTGGTAAAGCACATTTATTTTGTCTTATAAAAAATATGTTCGAGGCTTCAAATTAAATAAAAAAATCTAAAAATTGTTTTAAGTGCTGATTAATCTTAAACTATATGTATATAATGAACATTTTTGTTGCTATATTTGATGTGCTCAGAAGTAGGTATTCATCCGAGTATACGAGTATATATTATACGTATGGCGGTTGGTCGGTTATGTTTTACGTTGTACTTACACCGTGACGAATCAGTCTACAGTCCACAGTACCTAAGTAATACTCATTCACGCGCATTGCTCGGCTGTAGTTGCAGTTACGAAATACTCACAGAACGTTGGATATTCGATTCGCAATACATACGTGAAACATTTATAGGAGAATAATCTACATCTGAGAGGTAAGTGGCTTGTGTCAAAAATATTTAAAAATAACGATAAAAAACGATTTTATTTCCTTATTGGGTAGATTTATTATAAATGGTTGTAATCTTAATTAATATGTTAAAACTAATACATATTTTCTATCCATTAACACCACGCTATAAAAACAAATATTCATTCGTAATCGAATCGCCAAATGTTTTTAAACGGTGCAGTGAAATTTATTTGTATTAAAATATAATATTAACCAATCTAAAATAAGACACTTTTTGACATAAGTCAAGCAAAAGATTTATTTTGAATCTTTTGGTAATACGCGATTATTTTATCATAATTTATTGCCCTATTCATATGAGAAAAAAAATGCTTCCGGATATATTGTATGTATACACGGATATAGTGAAGAATAGTAATAAATAAACAAAATACTGAATGTTTCCTCAATGTGAAATGTTGCATTATTTTTTTTCAAGTTGACTCATTTAATTATATGTATTAGAATGTATTCTAAGAATATAACAGTATCAGCGCTTTTCGGTATTCGCCTTATAATTGTATTATTATATATTTAGCTAGTAAAATGTTTTGGTTAACAACAGTAATTTCAGTTTACAATGCACATAGTGCTAATGCAGTTGTTTTCCTTAACTATCAACGTAGGCTAGTCTTCCTTTACCTTGATGGCAATTCACACATTTCAGAGTAAACTTACTAAAAGGTCCTCACTTGACATTTATGTGGAAACTGATCAATTCTCCTTGAGAACTTTTCGAAGATACAGATTTAATTACAATAGTTTGCTTACGAGTTTTATGATTATTTTTTCTGTTTATACTATTTTTTATTTTCAATTATCGATGCATGAAAACATCAGTTTTCTATTTGTTTTGAAGTCTTATCAAGGTGAAATATATCATTCCATAATATAAAAATACTTTTCAATTTTAAATATTATTGTTAAATCATTAATCAACGAGACTTTGAAAGTGTCCATTATGATTGAAGTAATTATTATAAATATTTAAAAAAAGTATCATAAAATCAATCATGACCGGTTTCGGAAAACATTCATTCCTATTATCAGGTGTTTAACTCAATCTGATTGAGGATCATTGATGACTCAATTTAAAAATGTGACTAATCGATCACATATTCCAAATGAAAATAAAAAAATCTTTGCCGCTTATTTGAAGGTCGGACTAATTGGTTATACCTGTTATTTGTTTGTCAAACCAAATATGAAAAAATATATTTAGGTAACTAGCTTCGAAGATTCGTTTATAAATCTGTTAGGTTTAATGAATTTTCCAAAATCTAAGTGAAATTGATTTAAATGTATTTAGAGGTCAATTATAGGTTAAAGAAATTTAATGAAACAAATTTTTCACAATAATTAATGAATTCAATAACTAACTAACAATCAAGTCGTTTCTCAAGCTTCCTCTATATTCGTACATCGTAACATGCATGCTTTTCGATTTTTCCATTTTCGAATGTGGCCGCCTTTTAGTATTTAATTAATTTGATCGTTCCATGTTTCATCAACTTCTTTTTCAATTCGCAATGCTCGTATACAACTTTTTAACCATTCTTCTCTCATCCATTCGTTCTATATGTGAAAACCATCTAAGGGAATTGTTTTTAATTTTAGTTAGGATGCAACCACCTGCCTTACCTATATACCTTCCTAATTTCTTCGTTCGGTATTCTATCACACATTGTTTTCCCGCATATTTTTTTCACTGATTTCATTTCTACGGTTTTAATCCTATTGTTATCCCTCTTCTCCCAGCTTTAAGCTCCACTTCCACACATAATTACACAATTAATTCATATGTAATTATAATGTAGTCAGGAAATTGTGTAGTTAGTGGTTGGGGTAATTTTTGTATTTAATTTATTATTTTGGTCTAGTGTAAAGGAGTATTGGTGTCCCGTGTGTTTTTCCCGGTCAATATACCATCTTCTTCTTCTTCTTTCGATACTTCAAAGTTGGCGATCACTGCAGCACAGGTATCTCTATCCTGCGCCACTTGGAACAGGTTCTGAACTCTTGTTATTCCTGTCCACTCTTTGATGTTTCGCAGCCAGGACAGCTGCCTTCTACCAACTCCTCGACGTCCCTCCACTTTACCCATTAATGTCAGTTGAAGGAGGTGGTATTTTTCTCCCCTTAGCACATGACCCAAATAGGAGACCTTTATACCATACTCTATTAATATACCAGACTAAACGTAAAAAGAGGGTAAAACATGTCAAAAGTTCGCGATTCAACGATTCACTGATATAAAAGTAAACCTCACCAATTATGAAATTTTTGTTTGAACATAAAAGTGAAAAATGGTTTATATTATAGAAACCTGAAAAAATAAACCGTTTTAATTCTGGTGACGCGAGATTAAAAATACTTAATCATTCTGACAGATTAATGACTTCAATGTGTTAATTATGGTTGACTATTGATCAAACCATGTAATTATGTATAGATGCATTGCGTCGGTTAATATGCGTGTATAAAGTTCACAGGAAAATCTAGTACATTTTCACTTATTACAGGGGTGTACGATTTGCATTTGGGTACGCACGTTTATGTTGGTAGCCGACATTGTAAATTTTTAAAGTATTGATACCACACTTGTGTAATACATATGCTAAAAGCTTCCTACATCCACATTGTTATGTGGAATGGGAACGGATTCCTTGAAGCGAAAAATATATTTGAAGTTATCAAATTATTCTGATTTCATCAGAAAATTGCGCACGAATTTTCCCTTCCGCTAATTGGATATAATGTGTTCTGAACATGCAAAACATAGCTACTGTGCATACGATCATAAACCGTTTAAAGCATACTAATTATATTCTCACAAATTGATCTAAATATTTCATGAACTGTGCGTAACATTAGATAATCAATTGCATAAATTATCTAGATTTCAAAAACAACACAAGTTTTACCTTTAGCTTTATTTAAAAATATCGGATTCATCAGTAGTTTTAATTTTTTTTTTAAATATTGTCTTCATTTAACAGAAGCATGAATAAAATTCGCGATACATTATGAAAATAATATAAGTATTCTGCTAAATAATTAATACGAATGAAAACGTTTATTTCCTAGAAGTTTTATTATCTTTTATGGGAACTAACTAATTAACTAACCACCACGCCGTTTCCTCGCAGGGGTAGGCAGAGAGGATGGTCCGCCAAACCGTTCTGTCCTGACATAATTCTCTAGCTTCCTCCACATTCAAAAATCACAACACGCACGCTAGTCGATTTTTCCGACTTCGAATGTGGCCGCCTTTCAGTATTTGATTAATTTGGTCATGCCAAGCTTTCCTTGGTATTTCACAGCTTATCTTTCCACCTACACAGCTTCTATACAACATTTTAACCATTCTTCTTTCGTCCATTCGTTCCATATGTCCAAACCATCTCAGGGATCCTTTTTTGATTTAACTTATGATACAATCATCTGCCATACATTTCTTCTTTATTTCGTCATTTGGTATTCTATCATATATCGTTTTCCCGCACATTCATCTCAGTAATCTCATTTCTACGGCATTAATCCTACTTTTATCCTTTTTGCCAACTCCAAGCTTCATGGGAACGACATACATATTTCGCATTTCAAAGGCAATATTAAATATGGCGTTGGCTTAGAAAGGTGAAACACGCCATTATCATAACATATAATAAAACTTCTAGAAAACAGACGTTTTCATTCGTATTAATTATTTATCGTGAAGTTTTGCGTCATTGTTCAAAACAATTAATATTATTTGTTCATTTCTTTTGTATTTATGAAATGTTGGCAAGAAAAATAATCTATTTAATCACGTGTTTATGTTGTACGATTATATTAGAGGAGTAATTCCGTGGTGCACAAGATCACATAACATTATTTGTATCCAAATTGTAGGTGTGTCTTTATCCAATTACTAACACAAAGGACTCCGCGTGGCACATTGTACCACCGACCGGGGACAAAGGCGGATCAACCCACCGACCTGCATTGCAAGACTCCTATAGTAGTCTCTAGATCAAATTTGATATGGAAAATTGTCCCTAATCTGATTTTTATGACCTTCAATCGTTTCATAATGCTCCACGCTTCAAGTTTGCCATTGTATGCAAACGTTACTTAGCTGAACGTGATGTAAGAATGTTGAATAATCGAATTTTTATGCAAGTAATCAAAATTCCTTCTTTCCAAATGTGGAAGAGAAAGTTTCTAATTGTTTGATAGAGTGCAGTGCAAAGTTTTTAGAATATTTATATAGGTACGGGAATTTGATATGTAAGTGAGAATCTAAAGGGATGATTCTTTTGAAATTTAAATCGCGAATACGCCGTAATCCGTTGAAAAACTTATTTTGAAAAAAAAAAAAATCGGGAGTAGGTAATCAATTTTACAAAATACTAAAACTGTGTGATACTAAAACTGTATGATACTAAAGACTAAAACTATAGTGACCTACCGACAGAACTAAAATAATGTAAGATGTAAGGAACCTTATAACCTTTATAACTTAATTGGGGTTTTTCCAATAAAAGTCAATAAAATATATTTAAAAAATATACATTGTAATATTAACTCTAGAGGTGTGTTATATAATTATCCCCTTTTATCTATATATATAAAACAAAGTCAAAAATCGTGTTAGTTACACCATTTATAACTCGAGAACGGCTGGACCAATTTTGAAGATCTTATATTAGCTGGATTTGTCTCCGTTCCGGATAACAGAATAATCATTAAAACATTTGAAAAAATCACTTAAATGATTTAAAATTAATTATATTTGTCGTAAATTTGACTATATTTGACTTCTGAGACAAAGTACAAAAAACATCATGGCTTCCATTTTAGTTTCGAAAACGCCCGTAGGTGGTGTATTGTTGATGCCAGATGTCAATACTCAATGTGAAAGATTTGAGGTTATTTTTTAATCGTCACCGGGATTTTTGGTTTTCTTTATTAATTTTAGATTAACAATGCCCAAAGTTATAAAAATCAGTATAAGAGAGACTATTCTAAAAGTTAAACCCCTTTTGTGAAGGAGAGCAGAGAATATTTGCGCCATTAATACCTACCATTCGAAAAAGATGACAGATGAGTGTTCCGTAGAGATTAAAAACCGATTTATGATTAGTGAATAATAATAAAAATACGTATTGTATATTTTGTATTGATTTTATAGGTGTATCTGTGTACATTCGGTCCAGAGAATTGTTACCATAGGAAATTCAGCCGCGAGTACTTAATAAACGAAATATTTGGCTAGATGAAGACGAGGAATTTCTTTTTTCAATTGATAGGGACACTGAATCATCAAACTCTTCAGATGATGAATATGATGATGCTAATGATGAAAACGGAGTTCATTGATGGATCACACTTATTCAAAATTATGTTGTCTGCTATTTAATTGTTTTAACGTGTTTTGATGATTGTCGGAAAGTCAAAGGTGTTAGTTTTTGAAAGGGAAGAGCAAATGACAGTTTGTAATATAAGTGTAAATGAAGAGAACTTGGAACAGGTGAGGGAATTTGTGTATTTAGGTAGCATGTTCACAGCGGATGGCCGAACGGACAGTGATGTTGAAAAAAGGGTTGGTGCGGGTAACAAAGTGAATGGAGCTTTAAAAGTAGTTATTGGAAACAAGAATTTATCAATGAAAGCGAAAATGGCCGTTCACAATGGAGTTCTGGTCCCAACTCCTATGTATGGAAGCGAAGCATGGAACTGACAGAAGAAAGATGAGAGCAGAATAAATGCGGTAGAGATGAGGTCCCTAAGACGTATGTGTGGTAGAACGATGTATGACAGAATCTCAAATGCTGATATTAGGAAGGAATGTAGAGCGAAAGAAGGTATTATGAACAAAATTATGAATGGTTCGTTGTGTTGGTTCGGACATGTGGAGCGCATGGGTGAAGAAAGAATGGTTAAAAAGTATACGTTAACGATGTAAATGGAGTAAGGAGTCGAGGTAGACCGAGAAAAACATGGCATGTCCAAATTAATCAAATATTAAAGGTTGGTCATGTCAGTAGCCGGAAGAATCGACGTGCGTGTATGACTCGATGTATGAATGTGGAGGAAGCTAGAGAGGTGTTCCAGGATAGAGTCGTGTGGCGGTCCATTCTCTCTGCCTACCCCTGCGGAGAAACGGCGTGATGGTTTGTTTTTGTTGTTGTGTTGTTGTATGAAATTCATTTATTTATAATAATAAAATAATAAGAATGATAATAATCATAATAATAATTCAAACAATTATTAGAAGGAACAATCATACATAATATAGAGTCAAAAACGATGAATCCTAATATATTAAAGACGATAAACATTATAAGAAAGCAGATTATATTAGAAAGGGACAAAAATGGAAGGTAGTATTAATATTTTTTTGGTAGATTGTATAAAGGAAAAGTTTTTAATGTACTACATATATACTAAGGGGGAATAAGCTGGAATTTGGTTATTTATAACATTCAATTCACGTGCCTTTGCTTTAAAAATTTCTAAATTTTCTAATTTATCAATTTTTTTTTAAATTGTTTGTTATATGCAAAAAAAATGTGTTTTTGGAATTGAAATGATGGTCAAAATTCACACAATGATTCTGTTTTTGTATTAAATGTTGTGTTCATATAACCTCTTCAAAATGATCGACCCGTCTTTCCAATATACACGGCATCACAATCCTCACAATTAATCTGGTAGATTCCACTTTGGTTGAATATATTGTCGCGAAAAAATAAAAACACAATTGTGATACATAAAACAAAGTTTTTAATTAACAATTTATAATTCATTTTAAGTAGGTATTAATGCAGGCTTCCACGTGAATTATATTCCATTGTAATTCATATTTTTAATTTTGACTTTTGCACATTTCATGAACTTAATTCATTTTAAGTATTAATTGTAATTCAATAAAAAGGTGAATTAAATTTAGCTTATAAGTTAACACAACATTTATTGATTCTGAGGCGGTACGAAGTTCGTCGGGTCAGCTAGTAGTTTATATATAATTAATTATAGTTTCTTATTTCATATCCAATAGTGATTCTTCATATTAAATCTCGTTTCTTCTTTTGAATTCCTTTGTTTTGTATTAAAAGCGAAGTTTCGCATGAACTATTTAGCAACTCCTGATACAGGTTGTTTTATCAATGGTGGTCTAGGGTATGGGTCGGCAACCTTTTGTTGTAAAAGGTCCAAATATTTGACGTGAGGATTAGTGCGGGGCGCACTTGGGTCACATGTCATTAGTCATTACAGTCCTACCTACAATATTTGTGTACAAATATTTGAGTTTTAAAAACAAAAGCGTCCTTGCCGTCCTCCATTTCCCTCCGCCCTTTCGTCTTTTTCGCTTCCTTTCTCGCCCCCTTTCACTCCGTTGTGTATGATGTCGTCCGTCACGTGTGTTGCGGCGAGAATCTTACAAGCCGCACCGAGACGCCTCGCGGACCGCATGCGTCCCGAGAGCCGCTGGTTGCCGACCTATGGTCTAGGGGATAGAACGCTTGGCTTCTGATCCAGTGGAATTTGGTTTAAGCCTAGATATAACCAGATTCCTTCTTTGAGCTATTTTCTGCTTGTATTGAATATAGTAAAATAAACTCAAAATCATTGATTTAAAACATAGGTTTCCAATCTTTTCTGGGCCACCGCCCCCTTTACATGAAAAATAACTTTCAACGCCCCCCTCCCATAGACTTCTATGGGAGGGGGGCGTTGAAGGTTATTTTTCATGGAATAACTTTATTCCAAATATTTAGAAACACATAGTAATAGAATTTTAAAATATTATTAAATCTTTTATGACATAAATAATACATTGTTTCTGAAAACGACATATGAAAGAATAGTGAAAGAAGAAAAGGAAGAAATGATTAGCGTGTTTTTTTTGTCTTTTTAGACTATATTTTTTTTATCTGCCCACGCTCGCTATTTTTTCTGGGTCTTCTACTGCCCCCCTGAATGTCTCAAACGCCCACAAGGGGGCGTTATCGCCCACTTTGAGAACCTAGGATTTAAAACATTGGTGTTAGTCTTTTCTTAACAGAAAAATAAAAGAAAGTATAAATATCAGAAGCAGGACATGAAATCGATATTACTCGTAAACACCAAAAGATGACCACGACTGCCCTTCATATTACTGATCATGCAAAAACACACGATTTTGAAATTTAAAATACAATAGTTTAATTTAATTTTATTTATTAATCATGGAGATTTTTTTTCAGTTGCTGGATTCAAGAAGGTGCGATTTTCGTTCACACGATGCCTTAAGATATTCGTTTATAATTTGGAAAAAACATGGCAAAACTTCAAAGATTAACGACATTTGTTACACTATGGATCTTGTTGGCTACTTATGCAACGCCATTCAATGGAGATGATTTCGAACTGGAGTGTCCGGATGACTGCGACTGCCACTATTTCAGAATTAACTGGGTTACGGATTGTTCCGAGAGCAACCTTACGGATATTCCATACGATGAACTGAGTCCCAATGTATATATCCTGGATCTGAACGGGAATAATATCACGGATCTTAGGCCGTTCCCGAAGAATATCAAAATGAGAAGGCTGCAGATGGCCCACAATTTCCTAAACAAAATTGAAAGGACTTCTTTGGAAGGGTTGGAATATTTGATTGATGTTGACTTTTCTGTAAACAGGATTGTTTATGTTGACCCTGATTCATTTGAGTAAGTGCATGATGATATTTCATGTAATATTATTTATGATGCAGAGTACAGATTTAAAAAACTTTGGCCCGCATGACTCGTTGCTCATTTTATGATCGAAGAATGATCAAAAATTAAATGCAGGGTGCGTTTTATATTCTAGACCGATTTTGTTTGTCCGCCATTCTGATATGGGTAAATATTTGACAGTCACTTATCAGTAAACATTTGACAGTCATGCAGCTACCACTCTTTACGACAAATGACAGCCAGATCAAAATGTCGTCAAATCAAAATCGACATGGAACGTAAATTGCACCACAAAATAAATATCATAGAATTAAAAATTGGAATAAATCTATAAAGCTGCCTTCGAGCTGGATTCTTATTCCGCCCGAGCTAATGGTTTTTTATTTGGACCATTTACAAAAAAAGTTTTCTGATCTCTGATGTAGATAAGATGTATAGAAACTCACGATTAAATTAAATTCGATTTTGTAGTTTGACAAGTTTCGCCTTATTAGGAATTATCGTATTAGGCTATATATGTCAAACTGCAGTGACGAGTTTAAAGCTATTTCAAAATATCTGATTATTTTCAAACGGAATTTTCCACAGCTCAGCCAATAGTGGATAAACCATTTTCCATTTTATTTTATTATAAAAGTGGTTATTCTCAAACGGAATTTACCACAGCTCTGCCAATAGAGGATACATCATTTCCTACTTTATTTAATTTTAAAAAGTGATTACAAGATTGATAATAATTAATTGTTTTTTTTCCAGAGATTGTCCCGGGTTGTTGACTATTGAACTTCAAGAAAATCCCATTCAAAACGTTGAAGGACCTTTCTTAATATCCAGGTCACTGCAATATTTGGACATCAGCTCGTGTAAATTTACTTCTTTGTCAACAGATTTCTTCTCAAATGTCACTTCTCTGCATACATTGGATCTTTCACGAAATTCTTTAGGAACTATCGGACCCGAGGTATTCGATCCTCTTGGTAGCTTGGAGACATTGATCTTGAATAATTGTGATCTTACTGATATACACGAATTGACGTTTTCTAATCTTGGAGTATTAAAGAAGCTCGAGTTAGCAGGAAATAAATTAACCGATATCGAGTGGCCAATGATATTAGGGTATTTGTATAGCCTAGAATACTTTGACTTGAGAAATTCCAGAGTTATTTTCTTGCCAGAAGATTCCTTTTCAAATACAACTTGGATAAGAACGTTGATTTTGGCTGAAAACGAATTGGCGGATTTAGATGTGGCAGTTACGTTAGGCAAGAATCTTCCTCATCTTCACACCCTTGATTTATCCAATTGTCATTTACAAGGACTTATATCAGACGACTCTTTCACGAATTCTACGAGACTGAACACTTTGCATTTGTCTGGTAATTACCTAAAAGCGTCTGATTTGCAGAGTGCACTCGAGCCCCTGGTAAGTCTAGAAAAGTTGTTTTTAAGAAATTGTACATTGAAACAGCTGCCGGATACGTTGAATAAATTAAAAGAGCTAGAGGAACTCGATATTTCTTATAATCCTCTCGAAGACGCTTTCACAAATCTCTTGGCACCTTTAGAAGAACTGGAGTACCTGAACATGGGTTACAGTAATTTATCACACGTAGGAGCGGACACATTTTCTAAAATGACTTCTATGAAAAAACTGATTCTCTCTGGAAACGAACTGAACTCTCTAGACGCAGGATTGTTTGGAAATCTGAAACGTTTGGAGAGTTTGGAGTTGAATGATTGCGGATTACAGAAACCGATCAACGCTTCAGTGTTTTTCAGCAATTATACATATACGGAACTCAAGGAATTAAAACTAGCCGGCAATCCTTTAGTTCTGTTAAAGGATAAGCCACTTCTACCGAAACAGCTTTCGCGATTGAAGAATCTCGATTTGAGTAGGTGCGACTTATCTTTTTTGCCGGATAATGCGTTCAAGTTAAATGGGAAGATCACTCAACTGAATTTGTCGGGTAATCAGCTTTCATCTCAGCCCGGAAATCTAAAATTCTTACAGATGTTACCTTATTTGGAAAAACTTGACTTGGGGAATAACAATTTGACTACTATATCTCCGCAAATATTTGTGAAAAATCCCAAGATGAATTCATTACGTTTAGTAGGGAATCCATGGAAGTGCGATTGTAATGTAGCCGAAATGTGGGACTGGGCGGCGATGGTAAAAGGAGATTTAAGCGTTCTGGTCGGTTCTAAAACATCTCCGGATGACTTCACGCTGAAGGGTGCCAAAAGGAAGAAGAGCTTGTTGTGTTACTACGAAGAGGATCAGATGAGAGAATTCTCGAATATAAACCGGACTGTTGCAGGACGGAGGCCTTTTGTCAAACCCCCAAGGGAATTGACCAGCGCTAACAGAACCTGGGCCAAGTACGTGAGGGAGTCGGGCTGCGAGCCAGTGGTTCGTATATTGAAACCCCTGCCCTTGATGTCAACCGAGATGAACACCGCTGACAAACCCACGTGGACATTAACCTTGATTGGATACACGCTAATGGTTACAGCCGCTGTTTTAGCCATGTTGGTACTTTATAAGAAACACAGAACACGTCGAAGTAATCAGCCGAACATGTAACGAACGTTCAATGATATTGAAATTGACGTTGTAATGCATAGGTTCCCAACCTTTTTTGTACCACCGCCCCCTTTATAAGAAAATATATTTCTAACGCCCCCTCTCCCAAAATATTGTAGATATTCCAAATATTTAAATATTGTTACATATTATGAATACCAAATAATTAAAATCGCAAATATGACATTAAAACGATTATCATTATGTATAAACAATGATTATATTTATAGACAGATAGTTAGATTAAGTGTTTATTCATGGAAAACGGATTTTCTAAATATTGAATTAGTATATTAAAATACATACGCCAACCTGAACGACCCTTATTTTATTTCTGGACCCGCTACCGCCCCCTGGCAAACTCCAGCGCACACTGGGGGGCGGTACCGCCGCCGTTGGGAACCTATGTTTTAATGTATAACATTTAATAAGTCAATTTAATTTGGAACGATTAAATTTAATGAGCCCAAAGATTTACTATAAATGAAATGTTTTTGAAATAAGCTTTATTGTGTACACAGCCTTAGATATATAATTAGTTTTTAATAATTTTCCAACGATTGCAAGGTATGAAAATTAATTTTAAGTTTCTATAATTTGACAAGATTATTAAAAAAAACATTTTAGTATTGATGCAGGAATATGTAAAATTTGTAATTTAATAAAATAAAGTTTTTATAAATAAATTGTATTGTATTTTTCCATTACGAATGTATCTATGAAGACAGATTTCAAATTTGAAAAGAATGCATGATAATTTTGATTGATTGATCATTTATTTAAATTCAGGTGTAATTTGACAACCCACGGTTTTACTAAAAAGGTATAATAATATAAAAAAAACTAAACCGGTTTTTACGGACAAATAATTTTGTATAGGTAAACCTTTATTAGCAGTGAAGTTTTCAACGAAGGTAGAAAATGGTTTACTGGTTTGCCTCTGCTTACATAGATGGCAGTAACTTATTTTGGAATAAAACTCCGGCAATTTATTATAATTACCTACAATAATGTTATTTTAAATAAATAAAATAAAATTGATTAAATTAATAAAATATGCGCAAGTGTAGTGGATATGAATAATAAACCAATCGATGGTTAATATAAATCATATATGCGAATAAACAATATTCTTTCTATCAATGTAGGTATTATTTTTTATATGAACTTAATACATATTTTTCAATATTGTAAACTGACACGATTAAAGTATTATTCCAGTTGACGTACGTGACATTTATTTCTTTGAATACATTTTTATTTAATGGATATTTGTATTATTTTGCAGTTTAATTGTTTCATTCTGTTAATTGAGAAAACATGAACGTTGTTTACAATGGTATTTATTACGTGATTGTGATCTCTTTGTATGAATAGTTAAAAACGGTGTTATAAAATATGAGTTATTTATAAATCCTGATAATTACGAATGCAAAGTTTAAATAAAATAAAACATTAATTCTCTTAACATTTTTAGCCTTAGGCAGATTGGAGTGGTTTCCAAATTTCATTAAATTCATTGGGTGAATTTTTTTCCATCGAGTATTCGAGAAATCCAGCAAACTGTATCTGGTAGGAGTTCTGCATAATAAGTTAATAATTAATTTGAAAATAATCAGTTTTTTTCAATAATATATTCCGTACAATTAACGAGAAATTGATATATAAAGTAATCTTATTGTAGACAATTTGATTAAATAATTCATTTTAAATTATTATTATTTCTATTTTCAATTGATGAGTATCTTCTTTGAATATATTTTTTTTACCTAACATAGACGAATATTAATGTGCTTAATAAAAAAAAAGTTGTATGTATGAAAATATTAGTTTTCTAGATGTTTTATTATATTTTATAGGAGTAATATGTTTCGCCTTGCTTATATTTTATAGGAGTAATATACCTTATCCAATTAAACCTGCACGAGACTCGCCGTCGACTATCAGAACGACCACCAAAGAGATGGAGAAAAAGCTGGACGTCTTCATCACAGGACCAACATTGATATCCCACTTTGGCAGATTTAAAGAAAATGAGAAGAAAAGAAGAAGAAGAGGACTTAGCAAAGAGCCATGTCACTCTCATCAATATAAAATATTTGATATGGAGTTTAACGCCATTGTTTAAAAAAAAACTAATATTATTTTGAAAACATTTGTAGACTATCATTTTGAATATTTGAATACCGATTCAACGGGGACATTTAATATATGTATTATTTACATACACTTAAGTGTAAGCATACGACTATAAGTGGATTCAGCATTTAATATTATGGAAACTATTCTTGCAAAAAATGAATCAAGTCATGTGCAATGCACCCTCCGAAATTAAAAAAAAAATTATATCAAATTTAAAATATGACTTGCGATAAGGGACGTTTCTTATATTGTTATAGGTGAAAACATATGGAAAATGACTGATATTGCATTGATCCTTTTTTGTAGTTGTATTTAGGAAAAAAGACGAAAATAACTAGAAAAGAAAATCGCCTGAATTGCCATGACGGTTTCAGCATCCGTATCCAAAGTAAGAGAAGTGGAAAATGTGAGTCATTCACCCGGGATTATCGTTTTTGTGTTATTGAATTATCAATAAATAAAACTATAGAAATTAACTTACAGATCGACCGCGGTGCAGTTGTGCGCGTCTAAATGCACCGCCAAGAGACTGGTGACAGACGAAGTACAAAACTAGTTAGGCCCTTGCTTTTTTAAAAAAAGATTTTACGTTTTCTTTCTAGAATTTGTCTATTGGTTGTCTTATTTATTTGATTTACTGTCGATGGGATTGATGAATTATTTTCTCGCTACAGTTGAGAGTATTCTTTTTCATCACAGTTACTTTGTAGCGAACGTATAATAAAAATTATGAAATTAGTGTATGGAGTGTATTATTTCATTGTGACATAAACCTTACCTTGGTGTTGTGTGGATACTCAAAGTAATTGTTTGCTTAAAAAATAGTTATACGTTAATAAATTGCAGACTTTTGGTGGTTACCTAATTAAATTTAGAACGCATTGATTAAAGTTTGTTTTATTTTGGTCAATATAAAAAATCTTAATATTAGTAATCTTAAAACTAATTAAGAGTATGAACAACGACTATTTTTACACTGTTTTATGAATTGAATTACATTCAAGATTCGCTCGATTTGCTCACATACCAATTTTCTCTGTAAACTTTCTTTTTTGCGGCGGGTGATGAATGTCTTCCTTCTGAATCTTCGCTGATGCCTCTGTTCCCCTGAGAGTACGGCGATTTGATTGGTTCAAAGCCGTACTGATACTTCGGAGCCGTCAGTTCCGCCTCGGATCGCACGGTCGTTTTGGTGCGCGGGGTTGTTTTAACACTTTTTTTGGGAGAAGTGCTCGCGTAGCGCGCGTCACTCTGGGGCTTGCGGGAACTCGGCGAACTCGACTTGTAGTACTTGCTGCTGGAGGGGGCCGGCCGCTTGGAGGGCGGGTGGTCGTACTCGTCGTCTTTGTAGTGCTTTTGCGAGTTGCGATGCGACTTGGATGGCCTCGGTGGGTGGTCGCGGTGCTTCTCGCGGGATTCTTTCTTGTTGTAGTGTTGAGAGCCTTCATGGTCATGGTCGGAGTAGTAGCGGCCTCTTCCGTCGTCTTCATAGTCGTGCGGTCTCTGGTACTCGCGCTCCTTACGATACTCGTCATGATCGTCTTCGTCGTCGTGGTGTCTGTAGTGGGATTTGTAGCTTGTGAACCTCCCCCTGGAGTCATCGTCGTCATCGTCCTCGTGATATCTGCCTCTTCTGTAGCCATGATCGTCATCCCTGTGATGGTAATTGGGGAAGCCTCGAGCTGATTCTTCATAACCTTTTTCAAACTTTTCTTCGTTATCCTCATCGTCCTGAATTTCTTCGCTTTCAGTTTCTTCTTTTGGTTTACGGTTACTTTCTTCATCTTTTTCCGGTTCGATATTTTTTGGCGGTTGCTTAGTTTGAATTTCTTGCGGAGCTGGTTTTTCTTGTACTATCGGAGAAGGTTTAACTGTCCTTGTAAAAACATCGAATGGATTTTGAGATTTCGGTAAATAGTGTTGAATTTGAGAAACAACCGGGTTTTCGAATACTTGCGGAGTATAGAAATCTGGATGGATGGTTTTAAAGTTTTGAGATATTTGAGACATTGGCGAGGCTGAGGAATGTTGATTTTTTAATTGCGGGTGTTGGTGGTGGTGGAGTTGAAGTTTTCCCGCTGCTTTGTTTTGGTGCGGATTAGCAAATTGTTGAAGCGGCTGGTGCAGACTTTGTAAGGTCAGATGGTTGTGGTGTTGATTTGGGGCATTTGTGGGGTGTTGTAAGTACTTTAACAACTGTACATTTTCTGCGTTTTGGTGATTATTTGGATTGTTAGTGGGATGCTGCAAATATTTTAATAGTTGTAAATTTTCTTGATGATTCGGGCCATTCGTAGGATTTTGTAAATATTTCAATAGTGGGAGGTTTTCTTGCGATTGCTGGTAAATAACAGGAATACTCGAGTATGTTGCCGAGTATTGAGGTAGCTTTATTTCTTGGGTCGTTCGTAAAGTACTGCTCGGGTTGTTCAAGTGTTTATCTGTCCCATATATCGTGACGGGCGTCGGTTGTTTCGGAAGAAAGTTGACAGGGTAATGCTGCGGGGCGTGTTGTTGGGGGGCAATGAGTTGTTCCTTGGGAATATTTTGATAATTTAGAAGCTGCGGGTTGCGCGTGCTGGCTCCGTATGGCTGCAATTGATGAGGCTGGTACGTCGGCCCGGGGAATCCATTATTAGAAGCTCTGTGTGAATCGGCGTATGCGGTGACATATTGATTGTCCGCCGGCAGCGTGGCGTCCGTAGGTTTGTATGTGAGATCGACGATCGGGGTTTCATCTTGCGAAAGCGCCCGAACTTGAGTATACGTCGCTAAATGCTGCAGTGGCAACACATTATACGCTATTCCATCACCGAGATCGTAAATTCCACGCTTCGTTTTATCAGTCGCCGCTATATCGCAAACTGATAAATCGACCAGGTGTGCTGCCAAAATCACCCCCGCTAATATCTGAAACAATTTTTTCCTTTGTTAAATTTCGCCCTATTAATAAGAACGTCATCTTGAATTCGGAAAACCTTACCCGTAAATTCATCGTATCACTCTCAATATTCCTTGGGAGAAACTAAACCACTACTGGCGAAGAAACCGCAACAATCGATATTTATATTGAAAGGTGATTTCATTTATAAAAAGACTAAAAGAAAATGAGAACTTTTTGTTTCATCCGTCATGGATTCACGGACACGCTTCAGTTGAGCAGGCACCTCCGCGGACCGAGCCCCTCCGTGTGTTTTCTATACTTGCGGGACAAGTTTGGTTTTATTTGTGTTCAATTACAGCGATTCTCGTTACTCTCACTGTCACTGGAATGTCAGCCGCGGAGTGGAGGGGAGATGCTTTCGCACAGCCTCCAGAAGTGTGGATGACATTCGTTTGTTAGTATTTCACTTCTTTTTGCGGGTACATGTAAATTGTTATTTGGATGAATGGCCGTGATTCCGGAAAGACGTTCCATCACAACGCGACCGCGTAAATTATTTATAGAAACTTTATAAACGATAGGAAAAATTAATTGAAAATTGATGCGGTATCCGATGGCTTGAAACCAAAATAAGTAATTCTCCTTTTTTTCTCTTTGGAATGATTCAAATCGATAAAATATCTATTACATTGTTTGCGTAATATTACGGGGAATGCGAGTAACAACTGCCTCTGTAATCGTGTGATAAATGTGTGGGGGAGGATAAATTGTGCTCCGATAACATCTTGTTCGTTTATAAAAAAACCTTTCGTGCCTCATCTACATAGTATTGTCGTTTTTTAAGATGTCACCAACTGATTTGTTTTTTAGTGTGGCACCTTGTTCTTACTAACGTAGGTCTAAATTAAACACGTTTGGACGTTTCTCTGCTGAAGTATATTTACTATCAGTGTTATAAATTAATACCAAAAGTATCCAATCAATCCAAATAATAATTAAACGTAAAAAAGAGGTTTATGTATTATAACATAGTACAGAATCCCATACGTTGTGATGCACCAGATTCCAGCTAGCTGCGTCCCACCGGAAGACCACCAAAAAGATGGAGGGATATCTGGGAGTTAACTTCCTAAGATAGGCCAGCCTAACAAAAACAACAGACCAAAGGTCTAAAAGGAGAAGAAGAACAATAAGTTTTATAGTAAAATGTAAATATTATACATAACTAACTGCAAAGAAAAGCTAGTGCACACAATGAAATTTGGTGTATTTATCTTGTTAACAATATATCCAATCCGGTTGACTTAAAAACGGAACTATTTATTACAGAAGCAAATAAAAAGTATAAACGACTCTAAGAGAGTCCGTTTATATCGGTCCAAAAATTTTCACTTTAATCTATTCTTACATACATGATTGACAACGTTTTATATAAATGATTTAAAACTCTTTTACAAAATCGAAATATTTCTTAAGTTTTTTTGAAAATTAAAAATTATAAGATACTATACAACATTTTTTTATAAGATTCCGCTTTTGCAAAATCATGTTAAAAAAAAACATAATCCAATATAACAACAAAATATGAATAGTCGACTATATAACAGGAGAAGGAATAGACAGAGTTATTAAAACCATGCACCGTTGAGTTGTGCCCAGACAGCGTTTCGTGGAAAATATGTTGAGAAGTTGAGTGAGAAAGTAATGGAATTCGTTGGTTCGTGGAAGATGAAACAATAATACAAATCAGGGGAAGGTTTCTTATGGATGGCACGGCAAGTCTCCTTCAATAATGATGCATGGGTTGCAAATAAAAAATATTAATTTACAATTGCGAATTCCTGAATATATTGATAAATATATCAGTGTTAAATCATTATCATATTAGTGTTAAATTATCATCGATATAATGAACTTAAATATTTTTAAATAGTTAAACCGATAAAAAATGAACGGAGAAAAAATAAGTGTTAAAATGGTGTTTTAATTAAATAGTCCATTGTTTTGGCCGAAATACTATGATACTTTAACATTATAAACTGTTAAATAAAAAAAAAGTATGCTTTATGTAATCACAATTGTCTTTTTATTTATCGCGACAGCTGTTTCGCTAATCGATTTTAGCATCATCAGGTCTTACAATTGACTTAAAAATACACTAGAAAGACTAAGTTTGTACTGTTGGTTGAAATAAATTTAGTCCATTGTTTTGGCCGTAACACTATGATACTTTAAAATTTTAACTGTTAAATTATAAAAACTTTATTTAAATTCGGTTAGCGAAACAGCTGTTGCGAAAAATAAAAATACAACTTTGATACATAAAACAAAGTTTTTTGAATTTAACAGTTTAAAATGGTGTTTGTTTAAATAGTATTAAAAATATTAGTCATTATAATTAATACTCATAAAACTTTCGTTTTCTAAAAGTTTTATTATATGCTATGGTCATGACGCGTTTCGCCTTGTTAAGGCAATATCAAATGTTACATTTGATAACATATAATACAATAAAATTTCTAGAAAACTGGCACTTGATACGTATGAATTATTTAATATTTTGTTTTACATAATTGTTCAAGAAGCAATAAATAATATTATATTAATGTATATTTTCAAAAAGTTTTTTAACCTCCCAATGGGGGAATCCGTTCTAGGGAGAAATACATATTTACTAATTCTTGAGAAACTTCATTTCTTAAGATTTGTTTTCTAAATATTATATTGATATCGGGGTCGAATTGAAAGCAAATTAGAATATTCAAAAAAATCTAGAAAATAACGAAGGACAGAATCAAAACAGGAGGCCGATTCTCAAGCAGCAATCATGAAGACCATTCTTTTATAACATGCACTGTCTCTAGAATGAACACTTTTTACATAAATATGAGCTTTTGAATGCACTCTTGTTTCTAAAAATGTATCCCTGGTGACGTCATTACTCGCCTTCTCTATTCTGCGAGTGGCTGCGCCTGTCGCAGGGCTCCTCCAGGTAATGGCCACTCGCTAGCCCTTTGTTTTGTAAAACTTAAATGAACGAATGCATTTGAATTTATAGTTTATACTGTATAACGGCTACGATAAAAATGTTTATAACAATCGTAGATATAAGCACATGGCTAAAGTAATTCAGTGAAACAGTGTATTTGCCAATATGAATAAAAAAAATACGAAATGTCCTTGAGAAATTTCCATCATCTTATCTAGTGATTCAGTCTGGAGTATACCTGGTCTGTCTGTAGAAGCCAACTCCACTAGCCTCTGTCAAGTGTTGTCAATTTTCATTTTGTTTCACCGTGACTGTGGTAGTCATCCACACCTCCATCCTGCCAGTCCAATCACATCTATGTACACTTCTGCGTCCTACTACATTTTCGAAAAATAAATGGTTTTTGTTACAGATTTTACACTCTTCATAGAATTGAGAACTTCGAAAGAAACTTTAGTAAAACTAAACTGCTACGCAGAATCTACTAAGAATGGTCATACAAGGAGAAGGAAATAAAACACTTAGCTTTACAATCTATATCAGGATATCAGGTTGGTCAAGTTTATCAAAATTATCAGATTATGCTGGCTAGGTCATTTGCACCGCATTCGCATTTCATGGGATTTAGAGCCCCCCAAAAGAGTGTTGTTTAACAATCCAGTAGGTCGAAGAGGTATCGGCAGGCTGAGACTGCAGTGGTTGGAAGACTAGGAAGTGGCGGCCAGAGACAGGACACGGGATGGAGACGTTTCTTGGAGGAAGCTGAGAGACTAAGGGTTGCATATCTGAAGATTAATAAATGTATCTTTCCTTTAGAATCGCCTTCTGAAAATACATAACAGGATTTAAAGCAAATGCTATTGGAACGTGTTGAATTTTTAAAACTGGAACCACAACTTGATATTTTATTGTTTTATTAAATTTTTTACTTATTTCCACCAACAAGAAATATTCATTA
Organism: Lepidostoma basale; assembly: GCA_022606425.2. NCBI lineage: Eukaryota > Metazoa > Arthropoda > Insecta > Trichoptera > Lepidostomatidae > Lepidostoma > Lepidostoma basale. The sequence continues at coordinate 113,334 of JAHDVF020001235.1, read as the reverse complement.
AATAATTTATCCGGAATTATTCTATATTGTAGCGGATTCATTGAAAAATGTTTAAAAACTTTATGAACAACATCATCTTTTACTTGAATATCTGTCAAAACTGACCACATTAATAAAAACTTAGTGAAAATATCTATTATGTGTAGAGTATATACAAAACACTGATGAAGGGCTCTTGTGTCCGAAACATGTTTGTTTATTATTTTTGTTTTTTTTTTTAAAATAAAGTTCGTGTTGTTTACAAAGTTTAAAAAACATTGTTAAATTTATCTGCGTTTGACGACAGATTTAATTTTAATCTAGTACATTTTCATATGATTTCAGTTTTATTACGATAATCTTAAAATCCGGTTTAAATACATTTATTACGGGAGTCAATGATGCACAATAAATACGAATACAATGATGTGGTCAATTATTGGTAAAGAAATTAGGTTTCAAATAAAATATTATAATATTTATGACCGTAATATTGCCATTGTTATAAAATTAAATACATATAATGACTAAGTAAGTGCCCAATTTACGAAACTAGAATGTTTTTGAGTAGTCTTTATCTGTGAAATTAAGTAGGTTCCAATCAGAGAATCGGAAAAACACCGTTTTATAGAATATCTCATAATTTACAATGTCAATAAATTATAATATATACGTTATTGTTTAAACGGTTTAACATAGATAAAATCTATGTCAAACGATGTAAACAATCGCGTTTATATGAGTATTATAAATAATAATTGAGTTTTACAAAATAAAACTACAACCATCAATCCGTAATGTCGTAATCCTACGTCATTATCTAAATTACGAGTTATTATCTAAATTATATCTAAATTAAAATGTCGGCGGCCTTGGCATCATCTTCTTCTTCTTAAGGTCCATTTACACTGGACAGACACCATCAAAACAAACAAAACGATTATTTGCTCAACGCAAACGCGTGACGTGTCGGTATCGCCTGATGACAGTCCAGTGTAAATCGACCTTTATAGTGTCGTGCCAGGTCTCCCAGACGTTTGAGATCGAGCGTGAGATCGTTATGGCGAGAAAGCATTCACCGCAGTGATTTCCTGGGAAGTGTTACTGGAGCGGTTTCCCGTTGCCTTCTCCGGGGATTTTCTGTAGGCTTTACCATCCCTTAGCTGGTGGGTTTCGGTTTTGTGACGCCGAAAATACGCCATACGCCCTCTCTCTGTATGCTATAACTCTGATGATAAGGTCAGTGATCACATAGAAAAAAACGAATTGCTTGGCATTTCAACAATTCTGGTATACTTTAGAATGATATGTTTCTAAGAAATACCTATATAGATTATATAATCATAATATTATTATGAATTCAACTTGTGGTTTCCCAATTAATTTTTTTTATTGTTTCGCATTTTTTTGAACGAATGTGGAGAAAGCTAGAGATGTGTTAGGATAGAGTAGTATAGCGGTTCATTCTCTCTTTCTACCCTTTCTGGGAAACGGCGTGATGGTCTGTTTATTGAGTAATTATTATAAAAAAAACATTAACATACAATAAAATCACTACCAGTTGCTTTCAGTTTTCTGTTTATTTTTATTCTTTCAGCACGATTTGTGATCCAAATTCTGTTTAGAACTAAATTCATAAAAGTGAACTTTTAAATTCTATCTTTTCCGGTGTTTCGTTTGCCAGAATTGTTTGTTATTTCCGACGTCTTGAAAAGAAATTTCAAACAGAATTTCGACAAACGAACAAGGAAACAAATAATAAACCGCAGAAGATCGCACGGGCAACACAGTAACATTTTACATTAGTTGAAACATTCGGTTGATTCCTCAGACTTCTGTCAGCCGGGTAATATTTCACAGGTCGGGGGCAGCATCGCGCGGCATTAATCTGGTTATTTACAAACCGTCCGTGCCTAGAGATATAATAACTCTGAAAATTACAAGGCATAATCATGTACCCGGTTTTGCGGTCCTGGCACCACGTAATAAATAAAACCTCCCGATGATAAATTGTTCCAATGGACCGGGAAAAGTTTCCCGCGCAAACCGACCGTGCCTGATCGTGGCGGGCGGCCGGCAGGCGCGGCCCCGTCCGCGGTCCGCGTCCGGCGCGGCGCGCGGCGTCGGGGCACACTTTTAACGTTTTTGCCGTTGTATTAATTTTGTATTAGATTGTGCGCTTTTAATTTGGTCAACTCGAAAAAACACACAAAATTTATTAAGGTATTGTGGTTTTAGTCCGAAAATGGAAATTTCGATTGAAAAAAAAAACAAATTAAGTTATTACAATGAAAGTATTCATGCAATTTAGACAATTTAGAAAATTGACTTCAACAAAATGGAACTTATTAACGAGTATTATTTCTTGAACGATGATGTAACACTTCATATTAAATCATTAATAAGAATGCAAACATCTGTTTTCTAACTAACTAACCATAAAGTCGCCTCTCCGAAAGGGTAGGCAGAGAGAATGTACTGACACGATTCTCTCACTTCTTCAACATTCATGCATCGTGTCATGCACACACGTCGATTTCTCCGAATCCTCACGTGGCCGACATTCAATATTTGATTTATTTGATCGGGCCGCGTTTTCCTCGGTCTTCCTTTATATCTAGTTCCATTTACAAAGTTAACACATACTTTTTTATCTTTATTTCTTCATTCATTATTTCATGTTTATGGCAATGACATGTTTCGCCTTTCTAAGACATTAAATAATGTATCATTACCAAATATCAAATTTTTTAAAATGACATAAAAAGGTACATAAACAAAAACCTATCCAAAAAAGCTAAAATGGCAGTGCACAATGGTGTTCTTGTTCCGACCCTTATGTATGGAAGTGAAGCTTGGAACTGGCAAAAGAAGGATGAAAGTAGAAATGAGATCTTTTAGACGAATGTGTGGATACTCTGTGTATGATAGTGTCGAATGAAAATATAAGAAGTGAATGCGGTGCGAATGATGGTGTTATGAACAAAATAATGAAAAGATAATTAAGATGGTTTGGACACATGGAAAGAATGAATGAAGAAAGAATGGTAAAAAAGTATATGTTAACCATGTAAATGGAACTTAAAATAGAGGAAGACCGAGGAAAACTTGACACGATCAAATAAATCAAATATTGAATGTCGGCCATGTGAGGAGTCAGAGAAATCCTGTTTTCATAAACTATAATACAATAACAGTTCTAGAAAACAGACGTTTTCATTCCCGTTAATTATTTAAAATGGAACGGCTTACATGCATTTAAAGCTTGTTTTTTTAGAAGGCTCCGCGGTGTTATATAATGAAATTATGGCATGAAACAAGCACTCGTCCTAATACATAATTGAAGAAGCTTTTACACGTAAAGCAGAAAAGCCGTTATAATAAAATACACGAGTCTATTTCCTTTTGTAAAAAATAAACAGGAAAATATTTAGTCTGGTTTTGTAATAGACTAAAAAAACGAACCATCAGAGATGATACCCTAACATTTAATTTACATTTTAAGGGCACGTAGTGTCGTATTTTTGAGCACAAAGAGACATTGTACGCACTTACATAAAAAGATAAAAGTATGAACATCATCAATAAAATACCAAAGCACGTCCAAGGGTCGGTCCGTGAGTCCTGTTAATATTAAACAGCTTGTAAAAATATTTGCAGGACCTGACATGGTCGACCCTAGAGGAGTCTGTTTGCTCACGCAGGGCCGGATTTAAGGGCGGGTTCCCTTAAAGGTCTCGTGATTTAAGAGACATCGATGGCAATTTTGTAATTATCAACATGTAATGTGAAATTGTAAGTATCTCAACTATGATATAATTAATAATTAAATAAAACGATATTTTGACTGCATACACTTTTGTCTTTATTTCAGCAGCGAGCGGTTTCGCCAGGCTCGCTGGCATCGACAGACTGGTGCCACTATTGCAAACTGAGTCCTTCAGGGGTGGTAAACATGATTCTATACAAAATTAATGCGTTAGCGAGGAAGCAATATGAGGATATGCAATATGAGGACCCATATCCGTGAAGATTAGTTTTGACAGATGTTATAATGCTCTAATCTAGATGCTCAAGAGTATAGAAGTCCGGGATTTGACTTTATAGCAATTTGAGTACCCATATACGTGAATTTTAATAATATGTAGTACGTGGTATACAAAGTATATGAAAAAAATAAACATTTAACATCTATAACACACAGTTATGGCGAACACAGAAGAAAAAATTAATTCATTCGAGGCACTCAAAATACATTTTGAAACACATTTTATAGAGAATAAATAGTTATTGTAATTTAATAATATAACCGAGAAAAATATGGGGGAAATGCGTTGAAGAGGACTGGGAGAAATTGTAAAGATTTGGAGAGTGGAGAGAGATGGCCAGGGGCTGGATCTAGTGGTGGATTATTGTAGAGGAGGCCAAGTCGAAGAAGAAGAAGAATATAAAATACTTATGTAAAAATAAACGAACATCTAACATGTACATGTATATGCTAACCAGAGAAGTTTAAATTTAATCTTACACAAGGTATGTAAAAATAAGCTTGATATTTTTTAATCATTTACAATTACAACTTTTGCTTCAACTTGCAACACAAAGCTTAAATGAAGTTTTAGAAACTGGGGATCTTGTAAGAACTGTAGGGACATCTCTAAGCTTGGGGCATCTTATAATTGGGTCCGCCACTGCCTCTGGCCAGGCCAGCAGGGCAGGGTGGAGACATCTCGCCCACTTTATGTACTCGACATGACAATGACACTGTTCGTCATTTCTTTGTATAAGAAAACAATATGTGCGTACGCGCGGACGTGAATGTTCCCTTATATATGAATTCTGAATGCTTGCGCCTTAAAAGAAGCGAGCCTCTTGAAAACTTAAATAAAGAAAATCTTTTTCTGTGTATTCGTTAGCTTTCAAGTTGACTGAGTACTGAGACATTCTCACGTGTGCATACCCAAACCCGCGAAAACTGTTAAATTCGACATTCAAATTTACTTGTCCTATTAAGATCTTACGTTATACTCTAATAAAAATATGATAGAATACCAAACGGGCAAAATTTTAGGGCAGATGATTGAATTCTATAATAATAAAATTAAAAAATGATCACTTATATGGTTTGGACATTTGGAAAGAATGGATGAGAGAAAAATGATTAAAAAAATGTATACAAGCAGTTGTGAATGAAAAATCGAGCCCAGTACGGTCGAGGAAAACATGGCATGATCAAAATATTATAATAAATTATTGAAAGGCGGCTACATTCGAAGTCAGAAAAATCGACGAGGGTGAGTGTTACGATGTATGAATGTAGAGTAAGCTAGATATGTATGTCAGGACAAAGCAGTGTGACGATCCACCCTCTCTGCCTATCCCTTCGATGAAATGATGTGATGGTTAGTTAGTTATGAGATCTAACTGCGAAGAAAATTTGTTAAAATCAAACTTTTTTGGCAACGGTATCCTTTTGAAACCCTGAATATTTTATGGAGCCCTAAAATAAGGAAAACCTGGTTATGTGTTCATTATTTAATTACAATTAATGAAAATAATCCAAAAATAAGCATGGCACACTACTGATACTTTCATACACCACGCGGCGGAGCCCTTGCAGATTCCTTGTATTTTGAGAACCGCTGGTTTTAAGTATCACAACGTATATATTTTGTAGTTGTGATAGATGAAAATTCACATCTTCTCTGCCTAACCCCCCGGAGACACTTTATGATGTTAAGTTAATTATAAAGATTTTATCGCGACAAATATTTTTAGAAAGTGTCACAACGTTTATATTGCAACGATGCGTGCGAAATCACATAATCTCTGGCTACCCCTTCGGAGAAACGGCGTGATGGTTAGCTAGTTATTACAATCTAAATGAGAAGAAAATTTGTTTAAAGTGTCACTACGTTTGTATTTTGTAGTCGTGATGCGCGCGAACTCACATTCTTTCTGGCTACCCCTCCGGAGAAACCTCGTGATGGATAGTTAGTTAGTTAGTTATTAAGATCTTACTGAGAAGAATATTTGTTTAAAGTGTCACAACGTAAGTATTCAGTAGTCGTGATGAGTGCGAACTCACATCCTTTCTGGCTACCTCTCCGGAGAAACTGCGTGATGGTTAGCTAGTTATTAAGATCTAAATGGGAAAGAAATTTGTTTAAAGTGAGAAACGCCGTGATGGTTAGTTAGTAAGTTAGTTATTAAGATCTTACTGAGAATAATATTTGTTTAAAGTGTCACAACGTATGTATTTAGTAGTCGTGATGCGTGCGAACTCCCAGTGTAAATCTAGCAGTAAACTATACACATCCAGAGACTTGAAGCTGCGCAAAAGATGCGTGGAATACGTATTAAGTACGGGGCGTACTTTAGCACGGGCTCGGTGTATTTTATTTGTGTTCCACGTTTACTTACAGCGGTGTGCAGCGTTCCGTGGCTGAGTCCTCTTGCGGCGCTCGCTCATTAGTGAAAATCCTCGCGTGTCTTGAGCCAAGAGGGCCGCACATAGGTGGATTTAAATGATTTAGGCGGTCAAAATTATTTTACGGTGTATTTTGACTTCAAATCATAAATATTATCGTAAAAAATTGTCCTTAGTAAAAAAAATATTTTTTCCCAGCCAAAAATATAAAAAAATACTAAATCTCCAGGAAATTTTTTTTTATTACAAATTTTACAAACAAAAAAAAAATCTAGTTACAGATTAATAATTGAGGTGCAAATAAGTATTTTAAATTTGTTTATACATTTATGGACAAATCTTGAACCATGTCTGAAATATCGGATTCGGTATTAGGGTTAGCTGGTAGTAACATATTCATTGTTTCAGGGCAAAATGAACCTGGTTTGATCGTTTTTTTGTTTGTTTCATGCTACTTAATAGTGGATCTGAACTCAATAATAATCCATTATATATATCAAGGCTACATTCCTCCCTCGAGAACTTTCTTGCGTAGTTTTCGCGGTATAATCGAAAGTGCTTATTTCTGGCTTCTGCTGCCTCTTCCGACAACTGTCCTATGGGTAATAAGGCATTTTCAATTACAACTGCACCATGAATCAATATTTTATGCAAGGTCGGAGTCATTGGGTGCCAACTATATAACTCGACATACAATTTCGCAGTAGCCATGGCATATTCATCAAATCGTTATATTTCCCGTAGTATTTTCGAAGCATCCCTTTTCCCTCGAGCCTGTAATGTTGTTTGCACTGCATGAACGATTACTTCTTTATTAAGCGAAGAACGTATTTCCTCCGTTTTTCTTCTTTTAGTCCTCTCACTAGAATCTTCAAATGATTTAGAAGGCCGGCCTGGTCGAGTTTGCTTGTTTGCTAAAAGTTCAAATGTTCCTTCTAACCACTTTTCATGAGTTTTAAGAAACATTGCCTCTTTTCTATGGGCTTTCGACCATTTTTCTTTCATTGGTGTTTTAAAATATGCAAATCTTTGTTTGAAACTGCTTAGATTATCTGGAGTGTCACCACAACAGGACAATAGGTGATTTTCTAGATATTGAATTTTTTCATCTAAATTAGGTAAATCTTGCTGCTGCATTTGATCGTAAAGATATTTACAGCTTATGGTTTTTGTACCCAATGTATCAGATATATCTAAAATAGAGAAAATCACACTTCATTACATTTTAAGAAAAAGTTGATAAAAAAAGTGATGTCATCCTTTTTAAAAAAATAACTGTAATTTGGTCAACCGCAGCTATCCGCAACCAAATTTTATGTCATTAATTCGTCAAATATAAGATGTATACAATACAGGAACAAACATTACGCGATAGAACGCGATAATATAACAAAATGTCTTATAAACTTCAAAATTAAGTAAAAATTTCATTAGTAGACCACCTTTTTTTGAGGTTCTACAAATAATATAAAATAACTTTTAAAGTATGTTAAACACATCAAGAAATATTGATCATTACCTGAGTTATTCGAATCCATAACGATAACTTCGAAATATTAGGTGGACAAGGCAAAATTCTCCTTGGTAAATGTTTATACTGAGATCGCTAAGAACAATGACGACGTGCACTTCGTTAGGCGGACATGTTTCAACCACCTGCGTGCGCACACGGTAAAAGATTCGAGGTTGAGGATAGTCAATTATTGTTACTGGGACATTTCTTTGGATCTAGGATTTTTTTGGTATTTTTAACATCGATTTTGAAATTTGACTTATGACCGGCTAATTCTTAACAATCCACGTAAGTGGGCCGTCTAGCTGGAAGACGTGCCAGTATAGAAAAGTACTCACGCAGGGCGTGCAGACGCTCTAAGACATATACTTTGTAATAAGGGATTTGTGAAAATGAAAGAATCCGTATTGGAAGAAAATTCGTTTCAAAAATGCAATTCAATACTTATTGTTTCTCGAACTATGGTATAAAGCTCTATATTTAATAATTAATACGAATAAAAACGTATGTTTTCTAAAAGTTTTATTTTATTATATGTGAATGACGCGTTTCGTTTTGGGTACATTTGATAATGCAACAAGACGAAACATGTAATTTCCATAAAATATTATAAAACTTATAAAAAACATATACTCGTAGATCTAAATGAGTTTGTTTCATTGGAGAAAATATAGATTATTATTATATTATTTCTATTTTTCTTTTTTATACACTTTGTATATTCAACACTTTTATTAAAAAATAAAACTGTATTGACATGTTTCGGACAAATAGTCCTTCTTCAGAAAAGATACATATTTATAATACGAATAAAAGATACATAAGAAGAAAAATAGAAATAAACCATCATAACAACACCAAGTATGGCGTATATAGAAGATACCTATACGAGTATAACATTATATATTAATTATTTTAAGAAAAATGGTATACTATATTATTAAAATAAAATTAGTTGATATATAATGCACTAATCACAATTAAAAAAATCAGATTTACTTATATGATAATAATATTTATTGTTTCTTGATTAATGATGTTAAAATTCCATATTAAATAATGAATACGAATGTAAACGTCTGTTCCCTAGAAATTTTAATATATAATATTTTATGGAAATGATATGTTTTATCTATATAGATAAAGCAATATCAAATGTTTAGAAAAAATGACACGTGATAATGCCTTAGCAAGGCGAAACATGCCATTCTCATAAAATATAATCAAACTTTAAGAAAACAGACTTTTCGATTCATATTAATTTAATTCAAAATATAATGAAAACGTTTTCAAGATCGTCATTCACCACAAAGTAATAATAATACAAAATATACAGTTATAACAGTGATAGTGGTTCCCTCAACTGAACCATTCTTTCACAAATCAAATCGATTCTGAGGTGTCACAATATTACAAAGAAATTAATCTACTAACCGGCGTAACAATTTATAGTACATGTCGGTTCTGTATCGAGAGATCACGGACGAACAGACCTACATACTCAATATGTCAAAATTATGTATAAGGCGATCAGTCGAAATAAGTAAAATTGCAAGAGAATGGTTTTTAATCATTTAAATTTCTTATTGACAAAACATTATTAATAAAAAATAGCATCATTATTTGACAACATTATACAGTGTTTCGCCTCCTTAATGGCGGACTACTGCTTATGTGTTTCTGTTCTGATAAATGGTTCCGAACCAGGGTTGGAACAATTTTATATATTATAATTTCGTAAGAAGCACTTAATATGTTGTGTGGCATTATATAATATAATGTTAATTAGTTTTTATTCACATTTTTACCAACCAACCGGTTTTGCTCCTGGCGGAGCTTCGTCAGGGTTACAAAAGACAATTTTTTTAAATTTAATTTTTGATTCTATCATCTGCCTTACATTTCGTCGTTGGGTATTGTATCATATATTATTTTCTCACACATTCTTCTCATTGATATCATTTCTACAGCATTTATACTACATACATCCTTCTTTTGCCAGCCCCAACCGTCACTTTCATACATATAAGGGATGGCACTAAAAATGCTTAAAATAGCAGTAATTTGTCTATGCTTAAAGTATAAATTAGTTTGAAGACTTCTAAAACGAAAAACTTTACCTGCATTTGTCTTTTTCAAGGAACGTTAAATTTTTAATTTCACGGGACAGTCATTAATCTCAAACGAGCCCATCGGAAAATATGACAGCTCCCAAAATTCATCAGAACCCACTGAGGTGGTGGTAATTCTGAAATTAAGGGATGCAAACTTTCGTCGAGGAAAAGGTTAAGGGTAGTTGATTGGATTCCCGCCCCATCTTGGTCGACATTTCGTTTTTGCAGCATCCGGGCCACTTGCTTTGTCCTCGCCACTTCTTCCCCGCCCTTTTCTCCCGCGGAGCTTTTCTTTTAAATTCAACACGTACCCACTTCTGATATCCCTTTACGCAACAAGGGAAGTACATTACTTGGGCGCCTCGTGGCGCTTATTAGCAGTGCGGCTACAACGAGATAAGAGGTGAATAATGAATTTTATTCATAAAAAATGTACCTTCACCGAATACTTCCTAACGTTATTTGGTTCAAGTAAATAAATCAGATTTAAGATTGAGAAAATTTGCTAATAAATTTACATTTTGCGAATACAAGTAAATGTGTTTTGAGAAAAGTATTTAAAAACATTTTAATAAAATACATTTTAAAAATATAACGAAACAAATATTTGATGCATGTTTTATAAATTCTAACTTTGCTTTCCACGAAACAAAAAAAAACATGCATCAGACCCATAATGACCTACGGAATCGAAGCGAGAGCAGACACTGTCACAACCAAACATCTCTCCAGAGTAGCAGAAATAAACATTGCGACATATTGTGGGGAGAACCCTTAGAGATAGGATTCCCAATGAAGACATATCAATCAAAATTGAAGACATAGTGAGATGGAGTAGGCAGAGAAGACGATTCTGGAGGGACCACATGAGAGAATGGATCCAGCAAGAATTCCTAAGGTCGTGATGTACGAGACTTCAGAGGGCCGTCGATCACCAGGACAACCACCAAAGCGATGGAGAGAAGGCTGGTCGTTTTCATCACAGGAAGAAAGTTGATATCCTGCATAAACAGATCGCAAGATCTACCATCAGAACAAGAAGAAGACGAAAAAATTGCACAACGAGATAAGGCAAAACTTAATGCAATTAAACTATCAAAATTTGAATTAGAGAATTTTTACCTTCTTCAATGTGGCATTGAATTAAACCGATATATAAATATCTACAGAAAACTCAGTTACGGGTATGGTATTTTATACTTTGTGGTTAAATCATGATGTTTTTAATTAAGAAAAATATTCATAGATTTAAACACTAAATTAGTCAATAAACACTAAATTTGAGGATTAAAAAATACAAAACACTAAAAAAATATTTTTACATAAAATAACAATTATTGATAATTTTCAGTTTGGGTAACAAACCTGTTATGGCATAATTGAAACAAGCACGTTAATTTTAAATAATAATGAAATAAAACGATGTTTTTTTAAACTACTTTCACTTTTGTCTTTATTTCGACATCGACCGGTTTCACCAGGGTCGCTATCCAAATAAAGCCCAAATTGTAAATGTTTAAAAAACATTGTTTTATTTAATTATTATTTAAAATGAACGTCCATCAAGAGATTTATGTAAAATCATTTTATTTTCCTAAAAATGCTAGAGTATACGAGTATATCAGTTTAACCTTAGTACATAAAATAAATAATATTATCTTCGATAATCAGACTACATTATATATTTTTTATACCTTCTGTAATTGTTGCCTCATAGATATCGCAATAAAAAAATTACATGCAGACGAATTGGTTATATAAATTGAAGAAAATAAACACAGTATGACAAAAATGAGAATGTCGACTTGTGCAGATGAAAACAAAAATAATGAATGAATCATTCAGTGGGTTTGGATATATGGAAAGAATGAATGAAGAAAGAATGGTAAAAAAATATATGTAAACGATGTAAATAGAACCAGAAATAGAGGAAGACCGAGGAAAACGTGGCACGATCAAATAAATCAAATATTGAATGTCGGCCACGTGAGGAGTCAGAGAAATCGACGCGCGTGCATGACACGATGTACGAATGTTGAGGAAGCGAGAGAAATACGTCAGGAAAGAAAAGTGTGGCAGTCCATTCTTTCTGCCTACCCCTTCGGGGACACGGCGTGATGGTTTGTTAGTTAGTTAGATTCTCGACTTGTGCAATAACGTCATAGAAAAATGGTTAGAGTAATATTTTTGTCAAAAAAAACCTATTGCTTAACAAATAGTATCTCCAAGACTTCATTAATCTTTGATTATCTCCAAGGTTAAATGCAAATTTAAAAAACTTTTATTTTAAATTTACTAAATAATCATTTTTTAAAGCCTTTATCCTTGATATTGGTTTACAGCAAGTCTCCCATCGGTCTCACATACTGGTTCTTTGATGCCACTTGGGCTTTTAATGTGGTAGTTTCCACGTTTATTGTTAAAAAAAATGTATTAAAAAAAGCAAGTTCCCTATTCAGTAAGCAAAGGTATTAAGAGGACTGCCGCTTCTGTTTTTTTTTTAACATCTACGAAGTAATTTATTCATAATAGGTGCCCGCCTATGACACAAAAGAAACATTGACAAATTCCGGTGATATTAACTTTCTCTAATGAAGAGGTTCTTGAGTGGAGACAAACTTTGGCTGACAAAGGAAGCGGTGAACGGCTTTATAATCATTTTAAATTCTTATGTAACATAATAGATTTTTACGTAAATATGCAGGTTGAAAGAAAAAAATGTTAAGTAGGAAAATCTCCCATATTAGATTTATAAAATTTGGAATGTTCATTGATAATACAAAAAGTAAAGGAATTTTTAATTTATTATTATAAATAAGACACGTGGTAAATGTTTGTTTTTATTGAAGTTCAAACTCTAATAAATGAATAAAATTGTGAATGAACTACTAACTAACCATCACGCCATTTCCCCGGAGGGGTAGGCAGAGAGGATGGATCGCCACACTGGCCTGTCCTGGGATACCTCTCGACCTTCCTCTACATCCATACATCGTACCATGCACGCACGTCGATTGTTCCGACTTCGAATGTGGCCGCCTTTTAGTAATTGATTAATTTGGTCATGCCATGTTTTCCTAGGTCGTCCTCGGCTTCTTTTCCCACTCACGCTGCTTGTGTACAACTTTTTAACCATTCTACTCTCATCCATTCGTTCCATATGTCCGAACCATCTCAGGGATCCTTTTTTAATTTTATTCATGATGCAGTCATCTGTCTTACATTTCTTTCTTATTTCATCGTTCGGTATTCTATCATACAACGTTTTCCCGCACATTCTTCTTAGTGATCTCATTTCTACAGCGTTTATCCTGCTTTCATCCTTCTTTTGCCAGCTCCAAGCTTCACTTCCATACATGAGAGTTGGCACTAGAACTCCATTGTGTACTGCCATCTTTGCTTCTGTGGATATATTTCTATTTGCAGTAATGACTTTGAGTGCGCCATTTATTTTATTCCCTCACCAACTCTCCTTTCGATGTCTTTGTCCATTTTTCCGTCCCTTGTAAACATGCTTCCCGGATACGTAAATTCAGTAACTTGCTCCAATTTCTCGCCCATCGCACTTATATCACAAATCGTCATACATTCTTCTTTCTCGAAAACCATCACTTTAGATTTAGACGCATTCATCAACAAGTCACTATTTTTGCAATGAATGAATTATACGTATATTTTATTTATATTTTTGTGAATGAATTATACGTATAGTATAGATACAACGGAAGAATAAAATATATGGTGAAGAACATCAATCTAACAATACATGGAAAGCAGTGATTCCCAAAGTGGTCTATATAGACCCCAGGGGTCTACGACAACTTGCAAGGTGTCTACGACAATTGTAAAAAAAATTGGGGGTCCATGAGATGTAAATGGAGGTCCACGAGATGGTTCAACTTAATTGAAGCCGAATATTGAAAAGCAAAACGAATATCGAAATCATTGGCGACTTTTTTTTTAGCTCATTCGGCAAAGAACGGAGATTCAGTTTTCCCAAATGAGCTAAAAAAAAGGTCGCCAAACGTTTCAACGGGCAAATTTTCCCCAATGAGCTAAAGAAAGGTCGTCAACAAATTTTGGCTTTTGTTTCGGATTTTTTTTGAGACATTCAGTATTTGATTTATTTGATCGTGCTACGTTTTCCTCACTCTCCCTCTTTTTCCAGTTCCTTTTGCACGGTAAACATACACTTTTTACCGTTTTTTCTTTATTCATTAGAGCCATGTGTCCAAACCATCTAGATGTTCCTTTCATTATTTTGTTCATAACGCTTTCATTTGCACCGCTTTATTTCTTATATTTTCATTTGACAGTATTTTCGCACATTCGTCTTAGGTTTATACAACATTTATTCTACTGTCATCCTTCTTTTGTCAGTTACATACTTCGCTTCCATACATAAGGGTCGGAACTAGATCACCATTGTGTACTGTTATTTTTTTTAGTTTTTGTATAGGCTTTTGTTTACGATGACAACTTATATTAACTAATAAGTGAATATTCTTATGTGTCTATAACGGAAAGCCCTTTTATATTTAAATTACGAATTTTTACTTCATTACTTTCACAATAGTAAAAGAAAAGGGCTTTCTTATTGATTAAAGTAGTGTAAGATAAATGCACACTTCCGCCGCGTGTGCCTACGTAGGTATCGAATACAAATAGCGTAGCTTTTGAACACATTTTCTTTTAGATTTTGTTCAAGTGTTTTTAAATCTTGTACCATTGCCAAACGAATTTCTCGTATTCTTTATCGCCGCTGGAAACGTTATACTGACATGTAATTCGGGCACTAGCGGTGGTTTTTATTTGGACTTCAGGGTGCGCACAAAACACCCTATCACCGGTATAATGATGTATAACAAGAACTGCGAAAGCTCGCAACATAGCAAGAAATGGTTACTCTATCGATTCTCATGATAATCTATCGCCATTTTTTTGTCATGTGAATTCTACACTAGATCAATGACAGTTTGACAATCACACTGCCATCGCCGGGAATCGAACCCGGGACCATCGGAATAGTAGTCAGAGCTCCTATCACTCTACCACGAAGGTCGTCAATTATTTAATAAAATGATATTTTTAGAAGAATGAAGACGCTCCGCGCTATTCTGGGCAAAACAGTGAAGGACAGAATCAGAAACACAGTAATACGTGAGACCTGCGATACCGAAGATATTGTCAGATGGGCCAGGAAAAGAATATGCTTCTGGCGCGACCACGTAGAACGAATGAGCAACGATAGACTCCCCCAAGCAGCCGCAAACAACGTGCCAATGGGAACTCGCCAACCCTGAAAATCTGTGAAGAGATGGCGAGACAGTTGGAATTCTGTGTCCCAGGAGACCTCGACGCCATAAAAACAGATCCACAGATCTATTAAAAGAGGAAAAAGAAGAAGAAGAAGATATTTTTAGAACTATTTCCACGTTTGTTCTTATTTCGACTGGTGACTAGTCTGTTTATGCCAGCGAGTCTGACAACCGGTCACTGTCGAAATAAAGACATCATTTTATTTAAATATTATATAAAAAGAACATCCGTCAAGGGATTTTCTTATAAATAATAAATAGATGACTGATATGGAATAAAGATGAATGTGATTTCTAGTGACAAGTTAGATAGTTTTATAAGAAATATCATGAAGAAGTAATATGATACAGGTACTAGGGTGTCCCTTATTTTTCAAAGTTTTAATTTTACAATGCATAGGCTATTGTTTTATTCATTTGGGCCTAAAACATCCGAAAACATTTTTTTTCCTTATTCGGAACAGTGTAACCCGTGCCGGCTTGCGCGCAAAGATGTCCCATACAAATTGCTTCACAGTAGCGGCGCGTTGTCGTTTTATTATCATTTAGTCTAGGCTTGTCGGGTAGTAAGCACGGATTGTTTTATATTTCGAAGATGTCAGTGGAACTAAGAAGCAATTAAAATAGTATTTTCTTGGTTGGTGAAGTAAATCACAAAATAACAGGTGTAAACTATCATCTTATAGTCAAGTTCTCGCAGTTCTATTTTTCAACATACGTGAAGTTAATTTGACTGTTAATGAAAGCGCAAATCTTGTCATTCTGGAGTGCAATAATTTTCAAAAAAAGGCTAGAATACCTACCAGAGCTGTTCTTTATCATGTTAAGAAGTTAGTGGATCTTTATCAGGTCTGACGAGAAGTGCAAAAAATATCAAGAAGATTCAGACAGGAAGAGAACTTTCAACTTGAATTAGATAATTTATTCGATATCGCACACGCCGATGCTCTTGAATGTGCTGTGATACAACAGCATCTTATACAGGATACTTGAACGGAGCTTGTGTGCAAAAACTAGAAAGAGATTTGTTACTCTTTGCTTGCCGTCATCATATATACGAACTGATGCACAAAAGTGCGTTTGAATCGCAAAATCGATTATACGAGATGATTTTAGCAAACTCATTGAAATTGCTATTGTTTTTCTGGGTGGAAGCAATCAAAATAAAATAAAAATCAGACCTGCTGGCCCAATGCATCAAGCACGATGAATGGCAAGAGCTATTTACTCTTTAAAAATACGTTTGCTGCAGTCCCAGTTTAAAATGTGCGCTAAGGACAAACAAGCTTTACGAGATGTTTTTTTGTTTATTGTGGCAGTTTATGTGAAGCCTTGACTTGAATGTAGTTTGACGACAAAAGCTCCGAATCAAGATTTTTGTTTTTTAAAGATTACGAAGAAGTTGACAATTTCCAAAGCGGCTTTAAACAAGTTCAGTCAACATTTGTGGTACTTGTCAGAAAAAATAGCCGTCATTTTAAGTTTTGGTAACAACGTTGATGAGCAGACCAAAGGAAACATTGTAGAAAACTTACAAAAAGAAGGTTTAGGTGATTCGGGAAAGAGATATGTTCCATCGAAGGAACAGATGTCTGGCTCTCTATATGGTACGTAAGTAGTGTTTAATCTGGTATCAAGCATTTTCACGACTGAAACTTAATAGTAGTTTCTTTCAAGAAATTGTATCTTCATAGAAAGACAGCGCGGCATTTGTGGAAGCTAAAAATAAGGCTACTAGCTTAAAAGCAGTTAATGACACAGCTGAAAGAGCTGTTAATCTAATGACAGACTTTCATGGTTTTAATATCGCAGATGAAGAACATAAGCAGTTCATATTATGTTGTGTGCAAAAACATAGAAAAATTTATCGAGACTGTAAAAAAAGAGACCTTGGAGAGGAAATATCCAAGTAAATAAGAAAAAAATTGTATCTTTTTTAATAATTACAAGAAAAGCATTATATAAATATATGTTTTCATCAATATTTATCTTACATAATGATTTTAAGTGATCATCTACAACTACATTTAAAAAACACTTAAAGCAGCTATTTTCTAAAACTTTGAGGCCAAGTCGGCACGGGTTAGAATTAACGTAGGAAGTTGAAAATCTGTATTAGGGTAACTAGTAGACTATTAAACACAATTAGGGGGTATGCGTTTCAAAAATCCAATTTTTTTTTTTTGCCCATATAAGGGACACCCTAATAGGTACGTAATATTATAACTGCGTAACGTTTCATTCAAAAATAAACCATTATATAATATCCTTATAATTAAAATATTTTTGTCCTTTAAAACCTATATTAAGTTTTCAACTCATTAGAATATTCATCTAAAACTGGGTAATATTCAAAATTTTGATTATAAAATTCGTAAATATTTGATTTGAAAACATTGATTCTAAAAACAGACTATACAAGTGTTTTCCACACAACAAATTAGCCCTTCATACGAAAGTATTAATGTTTATTTAATTTGTGTGGTTATTATAATTTAAATAACGTTTAATACCGCTATTATAATATCTTGGCGGCACCGGTGCAGCCCCTACTTAAAGAGCTAGAGAAATGTGGACTGACCCGTGGGGCGCCATTTCCATTATCAACGTCCGTGGGGCGGCGATAAGTTGACATTTCTTTATTGCCTCTCCCAGATGACAATCGGATAAGCCCTGAGTGATGGCGGCCGCTCGCATTATACACAGCACATCTCACGTCTCGGAGGAGGCTCCGGCCCTCGCGAGCCCCGCCCCAGCCCCAGCCCGTCTACCCTAAGCAGCTTACCAGAGACTCGGACAATATTTCATAACCAAATTATATATTGTACTATATGTAAGTATTATTAAATTCATAATCACAGAAAAATTTAAACACTTACTTACTTCCTATGGCCATATAACTTTTGAAGAGTATTCGCCTCCTTGATCATTTTTATCGAGATCGAGAACTCGGCCGTACTGGAGGATGTTGGTCTTTTTGTCCCCGATAGATATCTCCGACAGCGACAGCACAGATTGTTTTACCTACCGGCCGCCAGAACCAATCTGCCTCTGATGACACCGGTGGGGAGAGCAATTAGTCTCTTGAACGCGGTCTCTTCAGAGATCGACGTCTTTCATGTTAGTGAAAGTACGTTCAGGGGACAGATACTCTTGACTTTGGAAAGTGTCTTGTTCCTGGTGTTGTGTTGTATGTGTATAATATTTTACCTGTACTCAATAGATGCCTTAAACATTTATGCTGTTTGTAATGTCTTTTGAGTAAATAAACTGATTTGATTGATTTGATTTGATTTATTCTAAACTCCTTGATCCTGCGCCTGTATCTCCCAAAAGTCCGTTTCATCCAACCTAGTCAGATTAGCCAGAACATCATCCATTAAGCGCTGTCTAGGCTAGTGGCCTTCCTACTGGTCTTAATCAGGATCTTGATTGCTCTGGTCTATTCGGCTCGGCATACGTACCCAATATATGCAAAGCGACCGGCTCTCACGGTGCTTGTAATAATCCTGCTGGGTTAACTTATGGATCTCTTGGTTGCTCCTATTCCTCCAGTTCCCGTTACATTACCAGGTCTGTGTTCTAGGATCATTCTTAGGATTCTATTTTCAAACCAGTAGATTATTTTGTGAAAGGTCACTGTCCATGGCTCAGACCATATGTCACTACTGGATTGATGATGGTGTTCTGATTGCGCAGCTTGGTGTATCCTGATGGAAGCTGAAAAGAGAAGAAAAAATCTAAATAATGGATAAATATCCAGAATTTTTTATCTTACTAACTTATACACCAGATATCGTCCACTGATGGACATAGGCCTGCTCAATTCTTCACCAGTCCTCATCACTCCTATCTTGTGCCTTCTGTATGCAGTCACCAGTATTTTTTTATGACATCAAACCATCGTGTGGGGGTCACCATTTACTTCTTCAATATTCACAAGGTCTTCACTACACCACTCTTCTCGTCCTTCTTTGGTCTACCAGTCTGGTAACATGTCCCGAAAATGACCACTATTTCTTTCGATGACTGTAATAATTTCTAGTGAGATAAAATGAGGATTAACAAAACCTGCATCAAACCTATCTTGAAATACCCAATAGAATCTAGCAATTCAATTCGATCAAACAACTCCTGCACGCCAATGAAATGGAAGTAAGGTTTCGGAGATCGTTACGATCTCCATATTTGGAGTAGTATGATATCAAGAGACACGAATATAACCATGATCTCAAAGAATATGTTAAATACACAAACTGACGGAGCGAAGGAACGTAACAACGAAGAAGAACAAACCGACATTTTTTATAGCTATTTTTTTTATCAAAGTGTTAATCGCATCGGCAAATCTACTCTTAATTAAAATATTCTGTGATATATTTATTCGAAAAAGCAAAATATTAAATTGAATTTACACGAAGAGCTTTTTTCAATAACACCCAATAATGTGTAAAATATTACCTAAGAGAAAATGGGATATTCTGAACAAAGCATGTTTTTCTGGGTTGAAATTATTATTGTTATCATTCCGTAATATAAGGGAATTAAACGAGGACACAATTTCGATAGCCTTCATTAACATTATGACGTCACCGAGGTCTGCTGTAATTAAACTTTCATTCCATAAAATAACTCATCATGGGAGGTCACTGCAGTGTATCAAATATTCGCAAACTGAAAATTATTTCACGTCCCCATTTTAGATACTAAAATGTAATATCTCTTTTGCGTGACGTCCACTGCAAGCTGGTGTTGATGTAAATTGGTTCAACTGAGAATTTGTTGATTAACACGTGAATTTGAATAGCTTTGCGTTAAACTTTGATATATTGAATCATGGATTTTAGAATGCATGAAAAAACTAGTAAATAAATTTGTCTGTGCATACATTAAAAAACACTATTTGAATGAATGTATGGGATATAAACTTAGCCATTTTAATGACTCAAAAAACTTCAATTAATATAAATATCAACAAAACACATTGATCACAGACGTATACAGAAATTTCAATTTCAATTTCAATTTATTCAAAAAATTATAAACATTACAGAATAACACATCCAAATCGTTTATAATCACAAAAATAAAATTAACAATTTAAAAAAACATATTTACAAATAATATAACAAGAAAACAAATGAGAGTAAGTCAGGAAAAAGAAAAACAGAAGACAATTAAAAAAAATAATATTCGAGAACAGTTTGGTAAAGATTAACATTTTTGTACAATAAGTAGAGAAGCAAATAGTAATTTAATACATAAGAGATAGATGCTTTCTGAGGGTAGCCTCACTATCGTGAAAAATGTCCACATCCTAAGAGATGCGGTTTAATAGTATTATTGCCCTGCCCACGGGCATTACCTTAGGTAGATTGGTTCTACACAGTGGCAGGTGAAATAATCTATGTTGCCTTTGTCGCAGATAATTGTCGGGGACAAACAAAGTCAAGTCATTCAAAATATCAGAATATCAGAAATGTAAGACATAATTGATAAATAAAAAACGAGTGGCGAAAAAGGTATGAGTTATTTATTGTTTCTTGAACAATGATGTAAAACTTCATATTAAATTATTAATATGTATGAAAAAACGATAGTTTTCAAGGAGTTTTAGGAGTATTATAGTAGGATTTATGTATGACATGTTTCGCCCTTTTAAGGCATTATCAAATGCTTGATAATGCCTTAGGAGGGCGAAACATGTCATACATAAATACTATAATAAAACTCTTTGAAAAATATCGTTTTTTCATACATATTAATAAGGTATGAGTTATTAATTATTTCTTGAACAATGATGTACAACTCCATATTAAATAAATAATACGAATGAAATCGATTGCTTTATGGAAGATTTATTAAATTTTATGGGAATGACATGTTTCGCCTGTTTAAGGCATTATTTAAAGTGACATTAGTTGAATTATTGTATAAGTTACTGATATAAATGGAGCACCAAAACTCCATATAAAAATAATGAAAACTAATGAAAACGTATGTTTTCTAGAAGCTTTTTTTATTTGATGGGACCGACATGTTTCGCCTTATATCGGCATTTGATAATGCCTTAGCAAGACGAGTGTCATTCTCATATATTAGTATATAATGTAGCTTATAGAAAACAGACGTTTTCATTCGTATTAATTACAACATTTTTGTTTTAAATATCATACTAGAAATCATAGATAAACATTTTATCATCAATGGAACAACGAACTCTGCATTGAAGCCAAAACTATAAAAAAGCAAACAGTTTTTTCGCAGAAAATGCAATTAAATGGATAATTTGGTAACAAAGAGAATGCATTATAATTTTGAGAGAGTTCTATTGTACTGCAATATGAGATAAAAAAAATATCACTGCCAAAATGACACTTAGTGCATACAGATGCTATAAATGAAGGTTATTGCAAATTATTTCTCATTTTAGTTACGGCGGGTGATAACTAAACATCTTGTCAAATCAATTTACCGGTTGAAATACAAATTCTATTTTCGAATAAAATTAAACTATTCTTTCTGCAAAATCAATAAATAAAGGCAAACACAAAAAATAAAGTAATCAAATTCAATATTTGCGTATCTTTAGAAAAAGTGCAACGAAATAAGTGAAATCATTTCATGCAAATTAAAAATATTAACCGTTATTAAGTATTGCATTTAAAATATTATATAATAACTATTTGTTTATTTTATTATAACAAGATTTTCCAATTACGTCCCACAAATATCGAAATACATTTTTTTGGAAATTTATATTAAGTATCCAATTAACTGCTTTGGATTTCCAGGCGACTCACAATGGGGCAGGATTCAGATTTCTCATACAATAACCCAAAAAATAAAAATTATGATTCATTAAACGCTTTGTTATTATATGATGACTCAGATATATTTAGCATATGATCACGAGCAGATAGACAAGCTAGACTGTGACACGTTCGCTCTAGCACCCCTCAATCGGAGCCGATTACTCGTAGAGGTTACACGTCCGTTATTTCAAGTCAGCGCAACACCTAGTTTCTAACATTTCTTTAGTTGTATTATTGATAAAAAATTTAAAGTTTTAGTATGGAACCTTACACGTCAGGTATGTATCCTCTTTTTCGAGTTAAATTAATTGTAATTACGGCTTGTTTTAAATGTAAAAAAATTAAACCGATTTCGCATTAAAATGATACAGAGGTTTTTGTAATATTAAAAAAACATTTAGAGATTTAGTATAGAATCCCGATGAATTCCGCAAGTATTTTAATTGATTTATAATAAGTAATTGTTGTACTTTATTGATATGATGTTATTTTTTGCCACTTTTTGTACCTTTTTATAATAACAGCACATTTCGAATAACCAAAAATGAAAAAAAAATACACCAATTTTGTATCTTATTCTGTTTTTCTGTTTCTCGCATACCTAGGTACCAGCTCCAGCACTTTGTTTATGACAAAGCATCAATTAACGCTTATGAAGAGTTTCGGAAAAGAAAAATTGGAGAATCAGATTGATTTACTGCAAAAAGAAATCATAAAACGGACAGGGTGTGTTGATGAGTTAGGAAGAAGTGTTACGTGTGTTAAAAATTTTATTCGGTTTAAATTTGATTATAAATCATGATGGGAATCAGCTCACTGGATGAAAGAAAGATTTCTCGATGTTAATAAAACGTGGCTTGATACATCCGTTTCTTTCATTCGCGCTACAAAAACATGTGGCGGTCGCCCGATGATTCCTTTTGAGGAGAGTACAGAAAGGGTGAAGCGGCAAAAGACGGTTAATCTGAGGAATTCTGCATCTCTGCCTGACTTACTCTACGCAACACAAATGGAACTTAGAGCTGCATGACAGGCAGATGCCTCAAAGTTGGTTCGAGGTATTTTATCTGTTCCAACAGGTTCAGGTAAATCTCATCAAACTTCCAGGGAGTCTTTTGGAAACGTGTTCATGTCAGCAGAAGATGCTTTAGCACTTTTAATAGAAGCGGACTTGCCTCCACATCAGTATAACGCTATTAAGTTGAAATCTAAAAACTTACATCCTTCGTATAAAACTGTACAGGCCTAAAAAAGACGATGTTATCCAGAGTCAGAAAATATACATGTCACGGATACTTTGGTATATGTTGATTTGCAGATCATGCTTAATCTCACGATTGAGCGTTTAATTATCACCCATCAAGATGTTGTTTTTACACTCAAACCCAAAGAATTAAATAATGTGATATTATATTCCAAATGGGGAGTTGATGGAAGTTCGGGGCACAGTTCACATAAACAGGCTTTTTTTGACGCAGATGCCGATGATGCAGCGGTTTTTATCACATCATTTGCCCCCTTACGCCTAGTGTCTGGTGCCAAAATTATTTGGCAAAATCCAAGACCTGGTTCAACGAGGTATTGCAGACCTCTGAAAATAGAATTTATTAAGGAATGCACAGCAGTACCTTTGGAAGAGAAACGAAGGGTAGATGAAGAAATAAAAAATATTACCACAACCATAGTCAGACTAGATGGGCGCGTTATCGTAATCAAACATCATTTAATATTCGCAATGATTGATGGCAAAGTATGTAATGCTATCACACATACTTCTTCTACCCAAAAATGTTACATACGTGGTGCCACATCTAAACAATTGAATTATAATATATAGATGCATTGCTAACAAAATAAATAAAAACAGAAAATTTAGAATTCGGCATTTCGGTCTTGCACGGATGGATACGCTTTTTTTAGTGTCTTCTCCATTTGACGTACAAACTGCCTATAAAAGCTCGAGGGACAGACAATGAAATTGTTGAAGAAACTAAGAAAAAAATTCAAGCTCAGTTCAAAGAAAAACTAGGTTTGATCGTGGACAAACCAAGCCGGGCTTTGGTAACACAAACGATGGAAATACCGCCAGGCGTTTTTTTTTAAATGCAGAGGTGTCTGCAGAAATAACCAATTTAGATGTAGAATTAATAAGAAAAATGCACACCATTTTAATAGTTATATCATGTGGTCATGAAATTAGTGTGGAAAAATACCGGGAGTATGCGTTACATACAGCCAGATATTTTGAAGAAAAATATCCGTGGTGTAATATGCCACCCACACTTCACGAATATTTAATACACGGACCTGAAATAATAAAAACGTCAATATTGCCGATAGGTCAATTAACCGAAGAAGCGCAGGAAGCACGTAACAATGATTTTAAAAAGTTTAGGGAGTACCACTCGAGGAAATCCACCAGAACGAATTCAAACACGGATATTTTAAATTTTCTTTTACTCTCATCAGATCCTTTAATAACATGTAAGAGGAAATTACCGAAAGAGAAACTAACTAGATTCCCCAAAGACGTTTTGGATCTGATAATACCTCCATCTACAGGGTCCTCCAGCCAAAGCGAAAATGATGAATCCGATGACAATGATGGTGTCTCAGAAATATCTGATGTGTGTATTTCTTCTTCTCTGGTTTCAATCCTGGGATTGGTTTGCAGCAATTTCCTCCATTTGTGTGTATTTATGAAGGGTAAAATCGACGTTCTTTCAAGAAACGTATATATTATGTAAAACTAAGCTGCATTTTACGTTATTAAAAATTATAAAAAATGACTTTAACGAGCATATAAAAATAAGACAGTATTTGACACATATTTCATTGTTATTGGAAAAATAAAGTGTAAATATTCATGACATTGTCTCTTATTTTCATTAACCTACCTAATTACATTAAATCCTTTGATTTATAGCTATATATATAGCTTCTATGAGTTAATGACACGTTTTCATATTTTGGCCCCACTGTGCGACTGTTCTAACTGTTAACATATGCATTTGTGATTATTCGTTATAATTTCTTAAGTTTTTTTTACCCTTTGTTAAAATATGTGATCTGGTCTATTTTATTATTGTAAAGGTAAAGGTTATATTTTTTGTTATCTTATCAACTTTTTATAGATATAAAAATAAAAACAAATCACTATCTTAATATTTAATCAGAGTGTAAGAAATCACCCACCAACGCTCATTCTAAAAAAATATATTTTAATTTATTCAAATATTTTTTCGCATTGTGTTTTGTCCCTTGTATTTTGTCATATTTTATTTTGGTTAGTTTATATCGTTCTCCGTTCGATGCTTACTTGATATATTCGGATGATGTCAATAAAAAAAATAAAAAGGGATTTTTTTGTTGTTGAATAGCTGTTTACATCCTTACAGCGCGAGCCAAAACGATGTAAAAGGTATAGCTATTATATTGATTCCCATAACATGTGATAGGTAGCTGATCTATCGTCACGTAAATTCTACGCAAGACTGTGACAATCACACTGTCATTGCCACGAATCGAACTCGAGACCTTCGATATGGCATTCATAGCTGTTGCCACTTGCCACGAAGATCGAATATTGTGTATAAAAAAAAAATTGTGTCATAAATTCACTATTCAATAAAATACTCGCATGTTTCTATTTATATTAAAAAAACTTACAAATAGTCTTGATTTTATTATGTATTTTATAAAGCATATTTAGTGTTTTATTTGGAGATTTCTTTTGAGGCTGGGTCTTGTTGTATCTAAACTGTTGGCAATAAAATTAAGCGAGTTGTATAGGGAGGTACGAGGGTAAATCAGCGCGGTCACAGGGCGCATCAGTATTCAGTTATCGGCTCATTTCATTACGGGAGCGTGGCAAAGGATAAACTGTGTATCCCGTCGCGACAGGACCTGACCGCAGATCCCGGCCCCAGCCCCGCTCTCTCTATCCGGCTAGCTTCCGGACACAATATCAATTTGCGGGCGGACAAACTTCCGAGCCGGTTCATTTCGCCTCGCTTCATATTATTTTACCGCCGCGCTTTGTTTCCTTTTTTCTCCGGCAGATGGCGCCGCCTCCGCGGTCAGAGTTGGCGGGAAAGCCGATGGCGAGAGCGCCTCCCGCGCTCTGCACTTTGTAATTTCCTAGTTTGACTCGCGTTTCTCCCTTTTTCCGATGGACTCGGAAAGCTTTATATGCGAAAGATATATCTCTAATTGAACATGGATTGGCGATTCTTTGTTTAAGATATTTATTCATCTAATTCTCATTAATCGAGCAATGAAATAAAACATTTCAAATCTTTATTTATACTATCGAGATTTATACTATTAAAATTGTGGAACTTTAATATTTTCAAACAGAAAATTAGATAGTGAATAATTAAATGATCCCTTCTTACATAATGATTGCTAGTGACGTGCATCATTTAGTAATAATACTTATTTTTTATTGATGTGTCGGGGTTAAATGCATAACCCAGATAAACATATTTCATGAAGAAATATATTACACGAATAAACGGAAAACGCCGACTCAGGACCTACTAATCAAATTTGATGACTCGAGGGCCTAGATTCATTCAGGTTTGGTCACTAGGTCAGGGCATCGTGGATGACGAAAGCAAAGCATATAAAAGCAGTACTTCCGATCACCCAATACGTCAGTCAACTCTAAACGGCAGTCAACTCTAAACGTCAGTCAACTCTAAACCGCCAGTCATTCTTACGACTTCTAACAGACGCGAGTCTACGTTAATAAGTCTACGCCACGAGGGATCTCGGACGCCCTCCCCCGCGCCGACCTACGAAGCCACGCAGCTACGTCAGCCAGTATCGCGATCTCTAAACGACACAAGTCTACGTACGAGAAACCTCCGACCTTCCTCCCGAGACACATCTGTCTACACGGCTACGTCACGAAACCTTTGACGACCTACCGCCGAGCGAGCCCTCATCCTCTACGGCTCACCACCCGGACTCCGCCCCGCTGCTATCGACATCCAGCCACGCCCCATCACGAGTATATCATACTGTTTACGTGTAATTACTTGTGATCCGCAATAAACGTTGAAACCTTCGCCGTCTTTCAACCACCACCACAACACCCAAAGATGTAAATTGAACAAAAAATAATTGATATTATGTTTTCATTTTAAAACGTGTATGAGAAATTTTTATTTTTATTTACGTTTCTCTTACTCCACTTGTGAAGAATGTTTCATGTGCTAAGGAGATCAGTATCTACAGGATTTATCTAGAATTATTGTCATCAAAGAGTCACAGTTCACAATTTTTTGTTGTTGTTTTTAATTAAGAGTTTATATTTCTAGTAAGAAACTTAATTTTGAGCTCTATGCAATATGCAATAAATAACATCCGTTTGCCCATAAATTACGTTAATATTATATTATATACTTCTTCTTTTTCTTCTTAGTTTAGGTCGTATGACCTGTTTATGACGGTGAACTGTTCTCTGGGAAGATGATGTCCACCAATCTCTCCATCTCTTCATCTTACTATGTTCTCAACACCACAGATAGACCTTATCGTCTCATTTCTGATCCTATCTCTGAGGGTTCTGCCTGCAATGGAGCGTAGGGTTCACATTTCTGCTACTCTGAGAAGGTTCATAGTTCTATTGGTTTCGAATTTACGGTAATATACAAGAAAATGAAATTATTTTTGGCGTTGATCAAAAAAATAAATAAGATTTTTTTTTTAAAAAATAAAAAAAAACTGTTGCGTCTAAATATTATATTGTAATATTTTTAACAGATTTTAATTTTTTTAAACATTTAATAATGTTGAAATATCAAAGTGTTTCTGCCGAAACGAGGATTATCTAAATAAAAGAGGTTGGTTTAATATTTCGGTAGATCATAGTGTTGCTAATGAAGTTAATCTGTTCCACAAATGATGATAAAAACAAACTTTTTTTCTATATTGTGCAATATAAATAACAATTGAAGTTCAGGAAGAGTACACGAAAATAAAGCTCTTTGATAAATCTTTCGGATTATAGTGGTCTATATTATACTCTATATAAATGAGAGTTTTTCCCCTTTTCCATAGTGTATTGATGGCTTTGCTTAAAAGGGGCTCATGGTCAGGTAATTTTTCGATTTTCTTTCCACCATCAGCCATTCGTATCAATTACCGGACAAAAAGTCTTATGCTTACTAACACGATGGTAGAACGGGGTCCGGGAAAAAACCAGGTTTAATAATGTACACGCGTGTGACTATCTCTATTTCGTTTGTCTACGTCAAATAAAAAACAAATTGTTGTATTTTGATACAATAAAGACAATAAAATTGTTTAATTGTAAGTCCAATAGTTAATAATTAGATATAGTGAGATCTGATTCTTCTTCTCGTCTAGTTTTCTAATAGAGTTTAGAAAACTAGACGAGAGTTTTTATTTGATTTCTATAGAGGTAAAATTGGGACCTCCTTCCTAGGATTCCTCTTGGGCATGCTGGGGACTAATAGTTTGCAGATAAGAAGAGATGGGTTAACACTTACCCATTTCTTCAGACTTATCAGGGGATTCTTTGAGAATTCTGCCATCTTGGAGGGTATCTTTATGTTTCGGATGGTTATCTTCGACAGCGTGCACATACTGTTTTATCTCCTAACATGTAGAACCAACCTGCCTCTGGTGATGCCGGTGGGGATAGACGAGTACGTTCAGAAGACAAATATTCTTGACTTTGGCGAGTATCTTGTATTCCTAATGTCGAACCATCTCTCATGCGTTCCTGGTATTATATATATTTTACCTGTTCTCAATAGATGCCTTAAACTATAATTGTTGTGTGTAATATCTTTTGAGAAAATAAACTCATTTGATTTGATTTGGTTTGATTTGATATGACCCCGGTCTGATTAAGCCCCTAAAAATTGGATGCAAATAAATCAATACATTTATGTCATCGCGGTTATTGACATTTAATAATCCCCAAACGGTTTTGATATCGGCTGTTTTTTCATCATAGGGCACATAAAAGTGAAAAGATTATTATTGTTGAACAAAATAAGTTTTTATTATTTTCCATTATTACATCAACATGAAAAAACTCTATTTGTGAAGCGACCACGTTGATTGCTCTCACCACCGTTATCACCAGAAGCAGGGTTTAGGAAGTTAGAAAATTAAATAATATATACCGATACTATCGAAGATGCTAATCCGGAACATAAGGATGGATTCTGCCTAAGAGTTCTTACAGAATCCTCTCAGTTTTAAAAAATGAACCAATCCTTATTCATCTGCAAATAATTGTTACGCGGTGGGTACCGTAACTGGTTGGGGATTAGTATAATATAATTCTTCTTCTTCAGCGTATTCCTCTCCACTCCTAGACAAAGGCCTCATACATTTGCTTCCACGCTACTCTGTCTCTTGCAGACTGCATCCAGGTTATGCTGACGTGTCGGTTCAAATTTTTATTTTGTGTTTATAACGTATGAATCAGAATGAATAAAATGTTACAATAAACAAGTACGCAGTTTCATGATACGTACATATCTCAATATGTTCTTCTTCTTCTTTGCTAGCCTTCTTCCCCCTACTGCTGGATATAGGCCTCTTCCAATTTCCTCCACTCGTCTCTATCCTGTCCCCTTTGTATCCAAGATTTTCCAACCCTTTTGACAATATCATCGGTCCATCTCATCGGTGGCCTTCTGACACTTGCTCTATTTGCCCAGGGTCTCCAACTGAGTAAAAATAAAAATCTCAATATAGGTATGATAAAACAAAAAATAGTTATTTACTCGCGAAATACATTAAAGAGCTCTTTAAAATAAGTGGAAGTGTAATGCAAGTCGACATTCGACGTTAAATATTCTTTTGTGAACGTTTTATTGCGGGTTCCATTTAAGGATTTCTTCCATTTATACTTGTGTAGGTAATTGTTTTTCTCCTCGCCAAACGATGATTTATCTTCGGCCCTAACGACGCTCGGCGGTCGTTTTATATAAGGATTTCCTGAAAAAGGCAGAATCGAAAAATATAAGGCAAACCGCAACATTTAGATATATCATGGAAAAAGTTTCTCGGATTAAAGCATCGCAGCGCGGACCCGAACCCACAGACGTGAGTCTTATTCGCATTAACCACGCGGCAAAACAACCGATTCGATAGAATAGCTAAGCAAGAGATATGTTCTGGCAAAATTAAATATGAGTTAAAAGCTTCTTCCGCAAAGAAACGGGGGAAGAAATGGAATAAACTGTTTTCTTAATTGCTAGTTCTTGGAATAACTTTCCACCGTTTTTCGCTGTCTGTGCTTTCTTGTGAAATTAACTACGGGGAGAATATTATATCTATGCAAAAAATACTATTGCTCCATAAATTACACTCTTCTTCCATCGGAGAAGATTGGTTCATTACAAGAAACAATTTCGTTTTATGATTTCTATCCCCGAAATAGTTGAGATTTTATACAATTTTAATATCTTTGCAGAGTTCATTTAAAAACAAAACTTTCATTGTTCGGTCGTATAATTTTGAATACTGCGTACAAATCATAAGAAAAATGTCTGGTATTTCATGAAAATTGTAATTTTACATTGTTGTTAACAGACGAATTCATAAGTTCATTTCTTTATTTCAGAGTTTATATCAACATTGTTGAGAAGTTATTACTTTCTGTTTACGGTTTATTTAAAACAATATAAACAAATTAATACTAAATAAAAAAAAATAATTTCTATAATTTTTAATTTAGTGAGTTATTACATTATTCAAATATAAGAGATCCTCCAACTTATGTTAATCGGGTGGTGGTCTAGGGGATAGAACGCTTGGCTCCTAATACAGGGGACTTGGGTTTAAGCCTGGACACGACCAGATTCCTTCTTCATAATAATGAGTTTTTTTGCTCACATTGAAGTTGTAAAATAATTTGTAATATCATTGATTTAGATCTTTGGTGAAAGTCGTTTTTAAAATAATAAAAAAATAGGCAAGATTGAAGAATGACGTGATATAATTCGAAGACAACGGTCAGTAATGCAGACG
Organism: Lepidostoma basale; assembly: GCA_022606425.2. Taxonomy (NCBI): domain Eukaryota; kingdom Metazoa; phylum Arthropoda; class Insecta; order Trichoptera; family Lepidostomatidae; genus Lepidostoma; species Lepidostoma basale. The sequence continues at coordinate 82,141 of JAHDVF020001235.1, read as the reverse complement.
TATTACAAAGAGCTGGAGCCAGTAGAGAGCAGTTGTCGAGTGTGAAAGTTAGAAAGATACAACCTCCTTCGGCTGATAATCATTAGCAAAATGGAGGGATATCGGGAAGTTGGCAGAAGGCAGTTGCCCTGGCTGCGAAATATAAGAGAATGGACAGGAATGAGCAGAGTGGTAAACCTGTTCCAAGTGGCGCAGGACAGAGATCCTTTCGCTGAAGTGATCGCCAAAGTTCGGGGGACCTGACATGGTACTAGGAGATGAACAATGAAAAAACGTGTATAATTATGAAATAATACAAATTATACATTTTTATTTGATTTCGGTAAAACGATGCAGTATAAACCCGCATTAAAAATGTATCAGATTGCCGGATAATAAAACTGAGCTAAACGCCTGCTGGATGTGAATATTTAATATGTACTGCAGAACAAAAACGCGGAGTGTCAATTTGAGTATATTAATAATGCCATTGTCGTAATTTTAGATAAGGAAGAATAAAACGTAAGATGTTAATGGCCGCGCCGAGGCCCTTCGAGATCGAAATGTGCGGAATTTTCGAATTTTATTCTCTGTGTTTCATAATGGATCCATTATAGATTATATTTCAAATCGAATTCTGATGAGGTGTGAGATATAAAAAGATAAGAAGAAAATCTTTTATGGAACGATCCACTTAATTTAAGAATTGGTATCTGTTCCTTTAAGCAACATTATATTTTTTATGTATAATTCGACGATGTTTTATTAAGTACATAATTGGTAACGTGTATTAAAATTGTATGTTTAATATTTTTCGTAAATATTGTCATTTTATATCGTTTATTCACATTCAGGAACGGGTGGTGGTCTAGGGGACATAACGTTTGGCTCCTGAAATAGGGGATTTGGGTTTAAGGCTGGACACGACCTGATTACTTCTTCATTATAACGAGCTATTTTCTGCTCATATTGAATTGTAAAATTAATTCAAATATCTTTGGTGTAAATGTATAAGTGTATATAAAAATATTATAACTACTTGCAAAGCGTTTTTTAGTTTTGCCATACATATTTGTACAACAAAACCAAGTGCTTATCTGTTCGTTGATTAAAGAAATGCTTTTATAATTGTATTATTTTCTGAGGCAATCGCGCATTTTGAATTATTTGTATGTGCCCAGTCTATTTCATTCTGATGAGTCTTATATGTGTTCAGATACGGTTAGGTATAATATGTGACCATACATATACTTACAATAAAAAATAAATTATTGTTAAATACATGTTAAACTTATAGATATATTAAAGAAGCTTGGGCCCAAGAGAAACTTGTTGGCATCAATTATAATACCCTTACCGTGGTAATACGAGTATACAACGTATATCTATAAGTTTAGTTTTTTTTCCTTGTATACAACAGGCCATTTGAACCCAATTACAGAATACAATTTATTTTAGCTATTATATTGATTTTTATGACATGTGATAGGTAGCCAATCTATTGTCACGAGAATTCTACACCAGACCAAAGACAGTGTGACAATCATACTGCCATCCCCGGAAATTGAACCCGGACCTTCAGTATGGAAGTCAGAGCTCTTACCACTCTGACACGAAGGTCGACGTCGAATGGACGAGAGAAGAATGATTAAAATGTTGTATATGAAAGCATGGCATGACCAAATTAATCAAATTCTGAAAGGCGGCAACATTCGAAGTCGGAAAAATCAACGAAAGTGCATGTTACGATGTATGCATGTGAAGGAAGCAAGATAGGTATGTCAGGACAGAACGGTATGGCGGCCCATCACATCTGCCTCCCCCTTCGGGGAAACGGCGTGATGGTTAGTTAGTTAGTTAGTTAGTTTTAAATTTAAAATGAGTGCTTCATATGAAAATTTAAATATGTTACATGTCACTAGTAAATATGAAATTGTCGAGATAAGTCAACTCATGTAAGTGTAACAAACAACGCTTTGGTTTATAAAATTTCACTGTATCCACATTAATATAAAGGAGAAAAAGTTTTCTACGGAATATTTACAGTGTTTCCTTCACATGCTTTACCATTTTACCGATAAGTTAAAGCAAAAAATCCAGGAGCAATATTTCAATACTGGCAGAGTCTCGTTGCCCATTTTAAAAATTCAGCAACAAGCCGATCCAAATAGGATTTGTTGAGTATAATGTACGAGCAGAGAGCGAGGGTAAACAAAGAGGCCGAAATCTGTGCGGATAGTAATTACTTCACGGTCGACACTAGCTCGCTTGGGTACCCCATCATATCACGACTGATTGGAGTACTCTTATTCAACTAAGCTATTATACCAACGTGCCAATGGAGTACTCTTATTTAACTAAGCTATTTTACCAACGTGCCAATGAAGTACTCTTATTTAACTAAGCTATTTTACAAACGTGCCAATAGATCTGATCGCCTAACGACCTGAACTAATCAATAAATTAATACCAAATGACGACATCCAATTTCCTATTTTATCGATATTGTTATTATTAGTAGTTGTTAACACTTGAAGATGCCAACACAGGTTAACGAAACAGCTGTAGCGACAATTTCATTGTGATCAATAAATAAATAATGATAATAAATAATAATGATATTATTCTTCATATAAAAAGTATAGCATAATATATTTCCTTATTACGATTCAAGATAAAAATAATTCAAATAATAATAAATTAGTAAATCATTTTTGAGTTACAACAACAACAAACTATCACGCCGTTTCTCCGCAGAAGTAGGCAGAGAGAATGGACCGCTACACTAATCTATTCTGACATACCTCTCTAGCATCCTCCACATTCATACAGCGTGTCATACACGCACGTCGATTCCTCCGGCTTCTGACATGACCAAAATTTAAAATTGGATTAATTTGGTCATGCCATGTTTTTCTCGGTTTACCTCGACTCCGTACTCCATTTACATCGTTAACGTATACTTTTTTTAATCATTATTTCTTCACCCATGCGCTCCATATATCCGAGCCAACGCAGCGATCCTATCATAATTTTGTTCATAATACCTTCTTTCGCTCTACATTCCTTCATCAGTATTTGAGATTCTGTCGTACATCGTTCATATGAGTTATTTTTAATAAATATTATAGTAGACGATTTTTTTTTTTTAAATACGATATAATAGTTTACAAATTAGTTTTTCAATAACAAAGAAAAGGAACATTTCAACAATTGCCAAAAATTTAGCAAGTCACAAAAACGTTTTCATGTTTAGTTTGGAATTTCAAGTATTTTGTACAAAGAAGAAATTTCAGTTTTTTTCAAAGGTAAACAAAATCATAGAGGTGGACCATTATAGAAACATCCCCAAATAATGTCACCTTACTCTCTTCCCTCCCACTGCCCCCTCCACGCGACAGGTACACGACCCATCAACCCCCCCTCCGATCTCATTAGACCACGTGACCCCTGACCTGGCCGTAAGCCAAGGGTATCCGGTTCATTTCTTTGAAAGTATATCCCACTTCACATGCCACAGCCGAGTCAAGGTGAGAATCTTGTTATTGACCATAATATTTGAGGCTTTTGTTTCATTCACCTTCATAAATAAAGAAAAAAGGACTACATGGCAATATTTTGTTTTTTATTATGCTACAATATATCCCAGTTTCTACTCTTTGTTCACAGAATTTTTTTTAAAGGTATTATTAAAATGATTGGAAAATGAAGACTTTCAACTTTTACAATTATATGAATTAGTTTCACGATATTTTTATTTTTCGATGACAAGATTACAGATATTTTTTTACCAAACTGATCCGATAATAACCAAACTTCGCAAATACTATGTAAACTGGATAATCGCTCTAGGAGAGGAGGGGTTTATCTTTTTTAATTGATAGTTAACGTCAGGGCAGGACCTGAGAATATACGAAAATTAGAACAATTAATACGAATAAAAACGTCTGTTTTCTAGCAGTTTTAAAATAATTTATGTAAATGACATGTTTTGCTCGTCTAAGGTATTATCAAATGTGTTTTAATAGAACTTCTATAAAACAGACGTTTTCTTTCGTATTAATTGTTTAATACGGAATTTTACATTATTCGATGGTTTGGAAATATAGAAATAATCAATCAAGAAAGAATTGTAAAAATTACACTTAAACGATGTAAACGGAACTAGAAATAGAGGTAGACATAGAAAAATGTGTCACGATAAAATCAATCAAATAATGAATGTCGGCCACGTGAAGGTCGGAGAAATCAACGTGCCTGCATGTCATGATGTAACGTTGAGGAAGCAATCGAGAGGCGAGAGAAGTATGTCAGGAAAGAACAGTGTGGTGGTTCATTCTTTCTGTTTACCCCTTCGGAGAGTCGGCGTGATGGTTAATTAGTAAGTTAGAATACTTGAATAAATATGTGTGCCTTGTAGATTATCTACACAAATAAAAAAAAACGAATATACAAAAAGTACTAAAATATTATTTATTTATATTTTTCTTTTTATACACTTTGTTTATACAACACTTATATTTAAAAAAATATATATAGACATGTTTCGGACAAACAGTCCTTCTTCAGTAAAGATACATTTTTAAAAATATTATAAAATTGTTGTTGTTTACATGATCTGACAGATGTTATAAAGATTCCTTTAATTTTTATAACATCTGTCAGATCATGTAAACAACAACAATTTTATAATATTTAAAAAAATGTATCTTTACAGAAGAAGGACTGTTTGACGAAACATGTCTAAATATTTTTTTTTTAATGTTAGTGTTGTATATACAAAGTATATAAAAAAGAAAAATAGAATTAAACCATCATAACAACACAAATATGGCGTATATAGAAGAAAATATAATATTTTTGTTAAACAGAATACAAAGTAATAAAATGTTTAACATGCACGAAACATCAGGGCTAGAAAACAAAGATAACGCAAATAAAATGTACCGCGGTGTCCCCTGAAGCCGAAATCGGGATAATTCGTAATACAATAATTCGCATTCCGTTGTTCCGCCAAGCGTTTTATGCCCCCAGAACACTCCATACATTCGGGGCGGTCGTCTCATTATAATAGAGATCCTGTTATGCAAATTACTGAAAATTAAATCGTTTCATCGTTGTCATCCTTTTCCATTACCGCCTCGGAAGGCGTTGCTCGCGAGTCCTGCTCGGGCTGCCATATAAAAAAACAAAATAAAATACGCCTTCGTTTTCATGGTACTGGCAACCCCGAATGTGAAAAACAACTGGATCGTTCTTTTGAAAACTAATGCATCTGCTAAAATATAATAAAAAAGATATGATATTAAATATATATTTTGCTTAATGCTTAAAATACAATCTTCATAGATGACGTTAGTGTGTAGATTGAATAAACTACCATGCAAAGGGTGGTGTTGCAGATTAACATATTTACAACTTCCAAAAATTTGTCAGACATGGTGGTCATAAGAAAAAAGGTGGAACGGGGATTGTTGTATTACATAAAGCGTGCGCTTAACCCAAACAATGACAGGTCATAAGTCCTGTTAATACCTCGATCAACCATATTCTGTTTCCAATTTGCATCTTCGTCTCTATTGAGATACAATTAATTCTTGAAAAAAGATGTGTTTTTAAATGATATGTGAATGACATGTTACGCCTCTCTAATGCATTATTAATGTAGTTACATTAATTGATAATTGAAACGAATGAAATCGTCTATTTTCTAGAAGTTTTATTATATTTTTGTGAATGAAATGTTTCGCCTCCCTACGACATTATCAAATGTATTATAGCTACATTTGATTATGCCTTAGACAGGCGAAACATGTCATTCACATAAAATATAATTAAACATCTAGAAAACAGACGCTTTCATTTGTATTAATTATTCAGTGTAAAATTTTATATCATTGTTCAAGAAATAATAAGTATGTTTTAGAAATCAGTGTTCTGTAACATTTTTATACCGAACTGCATGGAATTAGAAAAATGAAGGATGTTGAGGGTATAAATGAACTGCAAATCTGTCTTTGTAAAAATTGAAAGAAGTTTACAGAATTATGTCAAGACAGAATGCAAAGTTCGATGTCAGAAATATTTACATAATTTACGTACTTTTTGATTAAAATACATTGATATATGGAAAGGTGTACAATACAAAAATATACGTATAACACTATAAAAAGTTAACAATAACATTTTTATACCGACCTAAGGGTGACTATTATTATATATACCGGCCATTATTATATAATAAAGGATATAAAGAGGAAAACATTATCGAAAATATTTTTTTAATAATTAAAATACCGGTCTATTGATGGCAGCGAGCCTGGTGAAACCGATTGCTGTTGAAATAAGGACAAAAGTGGAAGAATAAATTAGAAAACATCGTTTCATTTCATTACTCATTATTTTAAAGTATTATTGTGATTCAAATGTTTTTTTATTACATATTTTAAAAACAATTAGATTTTTTTTAATAAAATTTGTTAAATTAGTAGTTTACACGTTATACGTACGAGCCACGACGCAGTTTTAAGTTCTCGTAAAACTGTGTGGTGCGGAAATAGTTCAGCAATAAACCGGGATCCTAGGAAGAATATTATTAAAGTAAAGCGTAGGCTGTTACACAATTAATTCGATGGCATAAAATTTTAAGTGATTAATTCAGGCAAAAGGTCAGACACTGTCGAACAAAAATAATAACGAAGTAAATCATATTATCAGTGGGATCTGTACTAAATGATTTAATTTTATGAACTTTTGGTTGTTAAAAAGGGGTTTTGCGATGTACTTTGTTTTACGAGTTATGTTACCAAGAAATGACCCTTATTCATTAGCATACGAGTGGTTAATCGTACAACCATGTTAGCTGGGTATCCTACATTATTATTAAAATAACTTACAACTATGGGTACTCTCGCTTACAGGAAACAAGTTATTTTCAAATAGAGTTCTCTTAATAATTAATAATTAATTTTTGGATTTCTTCTATATTCGTCATACTTTGTGCTGTAATTGCTTTAATTCTCTTTTTCTTTTTTTATACACTTTGTTTATACAAACTTACATTAAAAAAATTTAAATTACATATACATGTTTCGGACAACCAGTCTTTCTTCAGTGATACATATTATAAAGATAATAAAAAATCTATATAAATCTTTATAATATGTATCACTGAAGAAGGACTGGTTGTCCGAAACATGTCTATGTAATTTAATTTTTTTAAATGTAAGTGTTGTATAAACAAAGTGTATAAAAAAGAAAAAGAGATATCTTTTTGGTTTCATATCTTAGACGGCCTTCGTGGTAGAGTGATAACAGCTATGACTGCCACACCGAAGGCCCCGGTTTCGATTCCCGGCGATGATAGTTTGAAAATAAACCCACTGTGTTTGGACTGCGGTCCATTCCCAGGATGACGGAGATGCAACTAATAACAGGTCATCAGACCTATAAGAAGAATAAGAAGAAGAAAAAGTAGAAGATTTTTGAACTGATGAAGTAACCATTCTGGATTCAGATTTGAGGAGGTGATGTGTACTATATCCTTCATAAATACTTAAAACATTTGGTTTATTTATACGACCTTTGTGGCAGAGTGGTAAGAGCTCTGACTACCATACCGAAGGTAATGGGTTTGATTCCCGGCGATGGCAGTGTGATTGTCACACTGTCTTTGGTCTGGTGTAGAATTCGCGTGATAATAAAATGGCGATAGATTAGTTACCTGTAATGAGAATCGATATAACAGCTTAAAAAATTGTATACAGTAATTGGGTTCAAACGTTGCGTAAAAAAAAATAGTAAAAATATTAAGGATTAATTGTATCTCAATAGAGACGAATATGTAAATTGTTTTCTGGGAACAGAATATGGTGGCCGAGGTGCTTACAGGCCTCATGACCTGTCATTGGTTGGGTTGAGCGATCGTTTTATGTTTAACAACATTCCCCATTCCGCCCTTCTTACGACCACCATGTCTGACAACTTTTTTGGAAGTTGTATATATGCTAGATCTTTTAAGATTGGGAAGCATTAAGCAGAAAATCCTTATAAACAAATAATTTATCCGCAATGGGTAAAATCCAGTATTTGTCTTCAAGAATTTGTATACATTCAAAATGTTGTAGTAATTATAATATTATAACACCAAATTCATTAGTGGCTTGTTTTAGAAAAGCTTTCAAGGCAATCGTCAATTACCTATTGTTTTCTTCACACGTGTCTTATATTATTAAATATCTTTAGTACAATGTCGGTATAAAGTGCTTCAAACCAAAGGCTAACCACATTTCTATAAGCTTGGAGCGGAATTATTGTGCTGGGTACAGCATGCTTGTCCGACATATTTCCGAAGCAGAAAAGGGGTTTGATATTTTCCTTTCTCATTGTGTTCTGGTTTCTCATTCCCAGGCAGAATTCTGCTGATGACACGTGAAATGTTTCGTTTGACGTTTACGTTGTATCCAGAAAAATGCGTAAACCGTAAATTATTACGGGACGTAATTAATTGAGGGATGAGTGATATAGGTGTCTTGTAATTAAGGCGAAAATAACCAACAGCTAAAAAAAACGTGTGCTATTTTCGGACATTTGGTTTTGTAAAGTCCATTTTTTTTACAAATAAACAAGTAGAAATTACAGCCAGTATTTTAAAACATTATGCATATTACAGACATATTTTTATGTCGTATTTTTATGAAGATGTGATATATTAACGGTAAAATTTGAAAATACTGATTTTTGAATATTTTTTTATATTTTATCCGATGATTTAGGCGTGTACCTTCGCAACACATCGAAATGAATTAATGAACGAATAAAATCTATCGAATAAAATCTATAAAGAAAGTGGTTTACTTCTTTTTGCCATAATAATGAAGTTATCAGCATTGATTTTCATTGTCATTTACTATCACATTGGAATTTTTTGTTATTTAATGTTTTACGTCTTGCAGAAATGAGATCTCGTAGACGAATGTGTGGTCAATATGAACATGATAAAGTGTCAAAGAATGTATATGATAAAGTGTCAAAGAAAAAAAAGTGAATGCAGTATGAAGTTTAATTAACAAAATAATGAAAGGGTCATTAAGATGGTTTGTACACGTGGAAAGAATTAATTAACAAAGAATGGTAAATAACGTATGACAATGTAAACAGAACAGGAAATAGAGGAAGACCGAGGAATCTTGGTACGATCGAATCAATAATATATGTAATGTCGCTCACGTGAAGAGTCGTTAATCGACTGAATTCATGACACGTAATATGAATGTCGAGGAATCGAGAAAAGTATATCAGGAAAGAAAAGTGCGTCGGTCCACAATATTATTTCTGCCTACCACTTCGGCGAGACTGCGTGATGTTTAGTAAATTACGCATTTCGTTTATGTATAGACACAAATATTTCACTGCTTGTAACGTTAATAATATTGCTATAAATATGGTAAGATGAAATAAAAATTATTCAAAATTACATTCAGCGCCCACAGCTACGAGTATCATATTATAAATAGGTAAAAACTCGCATGTCACCAAGAAAGAGTACGAGAATATTTTGAATACAAGGGAGCGAGAAAGGAAATATTCTTTGAATTTTGGTCTGATTCTGAATCTAATTTTGAATTTTATTCTGATTATAGTTTTATGACAGAAGTGTAGAAAACAAAAGATGAACAATTTGGTATTATTAATTGTAAAATTTTAACGTGCGTGAAAAAAAAATCCATTACAATTTAAAACTTATTACTGATTACGATTGTATAGTGAACCGAGTTAGAAAAAAGGGTAGAAAATAATTACTTTCGTGAATATTTAATGGGTTGCAACTAGTATATTATTGATTAAACCAAAACGACGAAAGAAAATGTGCTTTGAGAACAACCATTATACAAACTGGTGATATACGATTTCTTTTTAGATATCTCTGACCCAAACAATCACCTGGAGGATACTAATGTCTGGGAGAGACAAACAAAGTCTACCAACTTAATCCTCGCAAATCAGACTTAAGCATCCAATCAGAGAGATAAACGTTTACTATCGATTTCTTGGATATGAGGTATCGCATTGTAGTATAAGTTTTACTTATACAATTGAACATAGAAGTAGAGACAATACAATATTTTTTGCTGCACGATTATTAGGTTTTGCAAAAAGTGTTTGTACTAATATTTTATTAATAATACTAGCTAAACCCGGCCACGCTTCACTGTGGCTTTGTCAGTTATTTATTATTAGGGGAGTAAATAAAAATAGTATCACTCGGTAAATGTATAACTATGCATTTACCGAGAAAACACATAGCTTAATTTAAAATTGAGTCTTTCTTCCCGCTCATTTGGCAGTTCTTCTGCTCGCCTCTAAATACTTGTGTCTCTAACAAATTCAATATCGCCTAAACGTTCTTGATTAGTGCGGTTTGATGTTCTCTGACGTTCTGCGTTGGCGTGTCGCGTACGGCGGCCTATTTAATTTTTTTTTAAAGATTTTTAAATCAAATTTTTGTAGGTTTTGTAAAGTCACGAACTGTCATTCAGTCAATTTAAAACGCATAGAGAAAACAAATGAGTGAAAATTGTAATATAATTTTTCAGATATAATTCGATTAAATTCTGTTTATTTCTTAGTTGTCGGGAAGATTATTGTACTCGTATGTTTCGCTAAAATTGATAAAATGGCAACACTGTGTAGAAATGTCATTCAGTACTAACTTCTTAACTAGACAAATTAAAATGTTTAGAATGTTCCATTTCCGCTGGAACTTCCGAATAAAAATAATGTATTAACACTCTTCTGCTAAAATGAAATATTCTGTAAAGCAAATTGAGTCAATCCATCGATTACTTTCCGAGATTTACGCGCAGAAACATACGGAACCTAGATTTTTATACATATAGATTGACCAGGTAGCCTAGAATCCTGAAGCAAGCCATGGAACAAGAATCATAGGAATACCATATAAAAGGTGGACGGATGATATTATCCCACTATGGTGGTGGCAACAGATAGCCCAAGATAGAAAATGTTGAAATAGTTTATAAGAGACCTATATCTAGCAGTGGAGTGAATTGGCTGAAAAAAAGAAGAAACACTGAACAAAAATCTAGTGTTTTTTTTTTGTGAGGAAGACCCAATTTTATTTTGTTATAAATTATTTTTGCTCGCATTGAGTGATTGAATAAAAAGTAAGTAATAAAAAAATGTATATTAATATTTGTATTTATTAGAGTAAAATAAACTTTTTACTTCAAACACTTTTAAAATACGTATCACAATTATTTTTTATTAGGTTCCATGAAATTGTCGCTACAGTTATTTCGCGATCCTATGTTTGTATCGTCTGGTGTTACAAACAAGTTGATTATAGTCCATTGTTTTGGCCGAAACACTATGATACTTCAACATTATTACTGTAAAAATTTAAAACACTGTTATAATATCACAAAATCTTTTTATTCATTGAGAGTGTCGTGACAGCTGTATCGCCATCCGATGTTGGCATCATCAGGTGTTACAATAAACTCTTTGTATATTGTAACACCAGTTTATTGTAACATGTGATGATGCCAACATCGGTTGGCGAAGCAGCTGTCGCAACACTCTCAGTGAATAAAAAGAATTTATGATATTATAACAATGTTTTACATTTTAACAGTAATAAAGTTGTTTATAATTAAAAAAATATATATGATTTATTTATTTATTATTATGATGATTTGTATTTTAAGTGCGCCGTTTTGTAAAATCAATTACTCCAAGGGCGCACTAGGAAATGACTGACCGAACAGTGCAGTCTTCAGATGTTTCTTAAATTTAACGTCACTATCCTCATACTTAATACTAACATGGAGGCTATTCCACGCCAACGGACCCGCAACGCCGAAAGCACGATCATAGAAACATGCTTTATTGGCTCTGACTGGAATCGCTATGTTGTATGCACTTGTTTCTACTGATCGGAGTGAACGTTGCCTTTCCGTTGGCATGGGTGTCACGCAGAGGTCCGATATATACGCTGGCTGATGAGTATTATAACAGTGTTTCAAAATAAAACAGCAAGATATTTTGAAGTGTAATAGTGTTTTGGCCAAAACAATGGATTATTTCTAAATAATAATAAGACACATGTGTATCTCGGTCATAAAATCAGACTCGGAAAAGAGAATCAAACTGCAGAGCTACCTCGAAGAGTTGGACTGGGTTGGGCTGCTTTTGGTAAACTGAAACATGTCTTTGAAAATGACGAAAAACCGGTTTGTCTCAAAAGAAAGGCCTACGACATGTGTATACTGCCCATGATGACATACGGACTAGAGACGACAACTCTTACAGTAAAAAGTGTCCACAGGCTCAAGTGTACACAGAGGTCCATGGAAAGACAGATACATGGTGTGAGCTTGCGTGACCGCATAAAAAATGAAGAAATCAGACGCCGCACCAGGGTTGCTGACGTCATGGACCCAGTGGCAAAATTGAAATGGCAATGGGCTGGACACTTGGCTAGACAGGGTGGCAACAGATGGGTACCCAGGATACTCAGTTGGAGACCATGGGAAAATAGGCGAAGTGTCGGAAGGCCACCGATGAGATGGACCGATGATATTATCAAAAGGGTTGGAAAATCTTGGATACAAAGGGGGCAGGTTAGAGACGAGTGGAAGAAATTGGAAGAAGCCTATATCCAGCAGTAGAGGGAAGAAGGCTAGCAAATAAGAAGAAGAAGAATAATAAGACCTTACGGTAAAAATATTCAAAAGGATTGTTGTGGAATAAGTTTTTTCCTATGAAACAATAGAATAGAGATCTCTATTGTTTGTCCCAGATCTCCTCTTAACACGATCGACGGAGAAAACGGGGTGAATATTGTACATTGGATATGGTAATTTTCAATTGAAATAAATATTTTAAATCAAATTCGTATTTTTCGTATTTTTTTCTTTTGCGTATAGAACGAAACCCCTTAAAAATCACAATATATTTTCTGCCGAACCAAAAATCATTTCATAAAAGTTACTTTTTTTAAACATATGGAAATTCGGCTTTGTTTGCTTTATTTGTCTACCTTTCATAGAATCGGCTGAATATAGTTCCATCGGATTTTATGGGATAAGGTCGTAATATAAGAGTTCGTTCAACCGAATTGTGATTGACTTTTACAAATCGTCTAAAAAAGTCGCTAGTTCAAAGTTTGTTCAGAAACAATCGGAATTTCTAATTCTAAATAATAAAAGCGGTTTTTATTATATTACAAACAATAATAAAATGAAACCATAAAAGCATCAAATCCATTTTATAAATATATTTTTTCGTTAACATTATTATACATTATTTATAAATACATCTTCTTCTTCTTCTTCTTGTCCTGTCACACCTCCGTGGTGCATAGGGAGTCAAGGAACCTTCTCCACCCGACTCTATCGCATGTCTGATGCTTAATATCCCAAGTGAGGCCTGCTGCTTTAACCTCGTCCTGCAGGGCTCTTCTCCAGGTGGCTCTAGGTCTGCCTCGCTTCCTCTTTCCCCCCACAAAGAACCAGTCTAGTGGGAGCTGAGCGATGCAGGCTGGGTTCCGTCTCAGCGTGTGACCGCTCCACAGCCATCGCTCTCCATTGCGTCTAGCGACTTGTTCTTTAATTGGCTTTTCGCCTGCCATGGTCCAGAGAACGGCACTGTTTGGGGTCAATAGATCTTGAATATTGAGCGAATTGAATTACAAATACGCACAAACATAATATAAAACTAGAACGATTATACGATTGCATTCTTAGATAATAAATTTTTATTTTTATTGTTTTATTCCTAATTAACTATTCCATCATGGAAATATCATTCATAGTTTAATAAAACTATCATTTTTTAATTTAATTACATAATCTATATTTTGCAAATTTCCGATGAATAGTGGTTAATAGTTTTTATGTTATTTATGTCATCTTCTTCTAATTATTCTTCTTCGTAGCTTCTTGGCCTATTTTTTCTATATTGAGTTAAAGTGGACAATCAGCTATCTTTTTCAGAATTTTCTTCTGTATGATATAAATGTGATGTAATACATTTGAATGCATTTATTGTCTAATTTATAGAGCTGCATTTATATTATCATGAAATATTAATCTCTTGGGCGTTGATTGTAAAATAATAAATGTAAAGTAAATAAATTAACAAGTAATGGTAAAAAGAAAGTCTTCAATAAAATTTGCAAAGTTTTATTACTGATGTTTTAAAAGTTTTTGCTAGTTTTGACACCAACTTCTAACCTATATGGAAACTATAAGATCAAAATATAAGATTAAATGATAAATTAATAATATTTCTGAATACATATTTATTTATTGTACTATTTACACTAAATTTATATCTAGAAATTTCAATAACCAACATTAATATTAACTGTCAAGGTCTAACACTGACACCAATTTCTGACCTATATGGAAACCGTAAGATCAAATTTAATTAAATAAAATATTTAATATTTTTTCTTAATATTTATTTATTTATTGTATTATTTATGTTTAATTTATATCTGGAAATTTCAATAACCAACATTAACATTAACTGTCATGGTCTAAGTAAATATGCTGGAATTGTGCTAACTTTAATGTAAATGAAGTCTTATAGACATGCAAGAATTCTAGTGTTAATGTCCTATGTTAAAAAATAAATTAAAAATGTCAAGATTTTTTAGGGGATAAGATTGGGAAATGGCGTATCCAGTTTCCCATATGAGAAATCACCATTAAAATGGCACTTACGTATAAGTCTTGCAGGCGATGAAAATACAACGCATTTCTCTGGAAAACACCTATATAAATATTACGCCCAAATCCCATATAACTCGATGGTGGGTATACTTGATAAATGTATCTACCGCCGCAGGACGTCTTCATATTTTCTCTTTTTTCAATTTCCAAACATTGAATCGAAGGGTTTTGCATAAAGCGGAGATTTATTCTAACGCCTGTTAACCCGCCGGAGCCGCGCCGCCCTCCGAGGAGGGAATATTCTACATAAAATCATCCATTCCCGCACAAACATTGCAGAGAGATACAGTGATTCATTGTACTTCTCAGAAATATTTTCTTTGCCACCTCTATAAAGTTAAATGGAAAATGTGTGATTGGAAAGCTAACAAAGAATTTTTAAAAGGTCTGCCAACTTACTAGTAACAAAATAAAACATTAAATAAATAAAAAATGACATTCTGATGTCACTTGTTTGCTGGGATTTAAAATTAAATTTATATTTAAAAGAAAAATTATGTCGGTCAAAAAGCTTTTATTTTGCTTCTTTTAGAAAAATCTTCTTAAAATAAAATACTTCAACACAAATTAAAGGATTATGATTTTTTTTCTTCCTACAAATCATCACTGATTACATGTATAACACAATGATAGTACAATTCAGAAATTGGTAGATTATTATAAGAAAAATAATATTAATGAATTTTTTTGCGGAAAAAAATTGTATCAATTACTAATATTAGTTTTCACCCGAAAGATTTCGATATCATTGGGGTATGACGTCACTGATGATCATTGAATATCCGGACATGACCGATGAATTCGGTATTACAAAAATTCTGTAGAATATAAAACATTAGATAAAATTATAAAAAAATATATACTGCATTTATACAATAGATAACTTATAATACTTCGATACAGAACTTAATGAGTTTAATCGTGCATATAATTGTGATTTTAATAAGCAACAATAATGTAAAAAATCAACGGATATTTATGAATTCCTATATCAAACAAACAATTATTGTAACTTTAAGGGATAAATTAAAAAATGTAGGCCACCGATATCAAGGTTTGCAAGCTGCAAGACCTCTATTACGAGTATATTGTACATTTAATTCAATTACTTACAGTATTGGTCACCATTTTGTCTATCCCTATTTCATGTAAAGAGTCCAATTCCAAAAGAGTCACCTAAATATTTTTTTTGTTAATTTGTGTGAAAATATTCACATCCAAAAGGAATGAAATAAATTATTAAGTAAGGTAGTGAAATTACATAATGACAGATTTTTTAAGAATCAAAACACTGGTTTTTGTATATTACCAATATTATTGTGTATATTATTTTTCTCGACATATTTGGAAGGTATTAAAACTTCGTATATATCATTCTCCCGATGATGAAGTTGTAAAACTTTCGAAATGTGTTGCTCAAAAAAGTGTTTTGATTCATAAAAATATTCGTTAAAAAAATGTTCTACAAATTATCGTAAAAATCTAATTATTTTAAATCTGTCGTGATATTGTTGGGCGTCAGACATGCTGAAAACGGTATCTTCAAGGAATTAATGAATTTGTTTTCTCGTACCATAGATAATAGAGACCAGTGATGGAATAGATGAATAGCTGTTGAAGCGGAAATAAGCAAAACATCGTGGGTACAGGTAGGTACTAAGTTTTTTATGCAATTGTCACAAAAATCACAAAAAATGTAAAGACCTAATTAAAACGGTTCGTTCCGACGTAAAGAAATTAAGTGTGAATTAAACCAATTTATAATCGAGTAAACTGTTGATTGTTTTAGTTTTCTTTTGTTTATCTCCCGAAAATTCATTGTTGTGGTATCTACCCACAGCATACAAAGGAACACATTTGCTTTCTAATGCATTGTACGAATGATTGATTTTATTCAACTGAACGCATTACAGACAATTTGATCCTTCTATACCTATATATTTGTAAAGAAAATTAAAAACGTTACAAGTACGTATTCGAAACAATAGAATTAACAAATAAAATATTTTTATATAATATAAAAATAAAATAAAATATAAAAATCAGTATATACATATGTATCATTTGTGGGAAAAAAAAAAAAAATCAATTTTCACAATATGTTATTTGACTATTCATAATTTTTTTTTATGTAATATGTTATTTACATTTTATAATGTAAAGAATTGAAATATTGACTCCTGGTTCAATAATGCAGGTTCGACTCTGAAAACGATTCGAATGAAAACGTCCGTTTTCTTGACATTTTATTATATTTTATGGGAATGACATGTTTCGCATTTCTAACGCAATATCAAATGATAACGATATCTAATAATGCCCAGCATGCTGAAATATGTCATCCCCAGAAATTATAATAAAAATTCTAGAAAACAGACGTTTTCATTCGTATGAATTATTTAATATGGAGTATTACATCATTGTTAAAGAAAATTAGACCATGCAAGTTTTGTTGATTTAACTAAGGTGTTAGACAGGGTGTTGCTATGTGACATTGTGTGAAAATTACAAGAAGGAGGAATATTTCACAAATTGGTCAAGTTTTTAATTTTCATAATAATCCATTCAATTTTGGACACAGTACATCAAAGGTTAAATGAGCCATTACATAAAACCTACTTAGATAGTGCATTCATAAATTCATTGTAAATTTTTTTTTTAGCAATATGGCAATACAACAAAAACCTATCAAAAAAAGCTAGAATGGCAGTGCACAATGGTGTTCTTCTACCGACCCTTATGTATGGAAGCGAAGCATGGAACTGGTAAAAGAAGGATGAAAGTAGAATAAATGCAGTAGAAATGAGATCTCTTAGACGAATGTATGGATACTCTGTGTATGATAGAGTGTCGAATGAAAATATAAGAAGTGAATGCGGTGCGAATGATGGTGTCATGAACAAAATAATGAAAGGATCATTAAGATGGTTTGGACATATGGAAAGAATGAATGAAGAAAGAATGGTAAAAAAATTATATGTAAATGATGTAAATGGAACCAGAAATAGAGGAAGACCGAAGGAAACGTGGCACGATCAAAATCAAATATTGAATGTCGGCCATGTGAGGAGTCAGAGAAATCGACGCGCGTGGATGAAACGATGTATGAATGTTGTGGAAGCGAGAAAAATATGTCAGGAAAGAAAAGTGTGGCAGTCCATTCTTTCTGCCTACCCCGATGGAGTGATGGTTAGTTAGTTAGTTAGTTAGTTAGCAATACAACAAACAGTTTGCGTGAATACTCGTATACGTACGTGTTTGGACTACTTTGATATTTGTTTGTTTGCATGCCCAATGTTAATGCAAATTTAAATTATTACACCCATCGTGTTAATAACGTTTTGCTTTTTGTCCTTTGTGTTGTGAATACATGATTTGGGTTGTTAGTATTTAAAAATAATACGATTATTATTAACTTTGTGGTACTTATCAAATGTAAATCAGTGCGGTAGTATCGGGATATCGGCAAAATAATATTTTTTTTACCGAAAACGCTCATTGTAAATATTATATATACACATTAACGGTCATACTCGTAAATATGCCTTTTTAATAAAATACTTACATTCACAACAAACAGTTAAAGAGATAATTAAAATAAAATAATTTAAAGAGTAATGACTCATTCTTAATTAAGGATGTAAAAAACACCATATAATACATGTAATATTGATGAAAACGTCGTCTATATGGTATTTTTTTTAGAGGTATACAATACATATTCAAAATGAAATAAAAAAGACACATTAAAATAATGTTAATGTCTATGATATTGGCTTTATTTAATAGATAATTTTATGCCATTATTGGTTAAATATGATTTTGGGTATATGAGCGCCACGGCTAGCTCGAATGAAGCGCAATCGTGAAATCCATTTTTCGACAGTTGTCGTCTTTGTGGATGCGTATTATCCACTAGAGTGTACGAGGTGTGAAAACGATCCATGTTCTTCCGAATAACTTGCTCGGATGGATGATTATGTCGACCGTAAAATGGATGTAGTGCACGATAAGTTTGGCGAACCGAACCACGATTTTCAAAATAAATTTACGCAATTTGCAAGCATTGTTCTGACGTCAGTCTATTGACAGTAAAATGGCAAAACGTATTTACTACAAATCAATTATTAACTGTCAAATTGACAGTCTGTGAAAACAATGTTGCTAGTTTAAAAATCAAACATCTAAAAAAACACCCTATAGAAGCTGCATAACATTTTTATGGGAGTTTTTGCTTAGACAAGAGTTCATTTTAAAGAATCGGAAAAACATACAGTTCGTTCGTACTTCTTCTCTCGGAGTCATGTTAGGTCTTCCGACGGACGTTGACTATCAGTTGAGAGTAGTTGATGCCTCTTTTTTCGGTTGAATCCATTTTAATGGCGCTGGCAATTAAGGGGTTAGGTGGGTTTCAGAGGTTCAAAAAAGGGTATTTTTACTATTTTTTTTTTAAATATATACAATCATATATTTTATTTAAGCAATTCAGCATATCAAAGATACATATTTAAACAGTATTTTGTGAACATTTTATTTAAAAATTCTGAAAACTCAGCCGTTGCGTTGGTACCTCATCTCCCTTGACGTCTCAAAAAAAAATGCTCTTGCCGTGGACATCATAACTCAATATTGGTTCATCTAAAATAAAAAAAACCAACAATTTTTCGTTAGTACGAGTACATGGATAAATCCGTTATTGAACGAAGGAAAAAAATTAAATTAAAATTTGAATTTTTGACAGAATTTGAACAAAAAAAACACATTTTTTGGACACATTTTCGTGATGTATTGGCTTGAAAAAAATAGTTGTAATAAAAAAAATAAAAAAACCTTCGTTAAATAACTAGATAATGTTATTTCAAAGATGTGTGCAAAGTTTGAATAAAATCGCTTTATAACTTTTCGAGAAATCGTGTCCACCGACTTGAGTTTTGAGATAAACGCGTTTATACCTGCGAAGCGCTGTACTGACGTGGCCTGATGGTCGGAACTTCCGAAGGGTCTATCTCTTAGAATTTTACTCGGATCGATTTGAAATTTTAGGAGAATATTTTAAACATATTGTACTATTTAATAAGATAATAAAAAAATAACCGATTTTTTGAAATTTTCAAACCCACTTAACCCCTTAAACGACGTTGATGGTGATGATAGTGGTCACATTGTCCGGGTTCGCGGGGTCTATGAGAACACCTATGGACCCAAGAGTAGTAGACTTGACAGAAGTGTTCCTGGTGCTATTGTAAGATGACGCTTTATTACATTGTATAGTGCCACACATCCTGACAGAGCATACTCCATCGTAGGCTTACTACATTTTAAAATCTCAGCTTGTTTCAAAGAAGTGAAATATTAAAAAGCTTTAAATAATGAAAAATTATTGATGTGTTTTTTTCGTGAAGTACCTACATATTTTATCAATGTTATAGTACATAATTTTTCATTCATGATAAAAAAATACCAAACTAGTATTTATTCAATGAACAATATTTATTAAAATACTTTGTAAACAACACTCTCTTTATTATTTTTAAAATTAAAATACAAACATGTTTCGGACACACAAACCCTCATCAGTGTTTTGTTAGTTTTTGTATATACAAAATTACTGTTGAAACAAATTTTTTATGAATATGGTCAATTATGACAGATATTTTATAATTAGATTCTATATTTTGATACATAAACTAGTATTTATTCCTACAACATTTTGAATGTATACAAATACTTGTAGACGAACAACTGGATTTCACCCATTGCGGGCTATCAATCCAAAGAATCAATTGTATCTCAATAGAGACGAAGATGCAAATTGGAAACAGAATATGGTTGATCGAGGTGTTTACAGGACTTATGACCTGTAACAAATACAATCTTCATAGATGGCGTTAGTGTGTAGATTGCAAAAACTACCATGTAAAGGATGGTCTTACAGATTAACATATATACAACTTCCAAAAATTTGTAAGACATGGTGGTTATAAGAAAAATGGTGGAATGGGGAATGTTGTATTACATAAAGCGTACGCTTAACCCAACCAATGACAGGTCATAAGTCCTATAAACACCTCGATCAACCATATTCTGTTTCCAATTTGCATCTTCGTCTCTATTGAGATACAGTTGATTCTAGTATTTATTCCTTTTATATTCTTTCATGTAGCGCTATTCCGTATATTATTCGTAGTGATCCCAATTTTACAGCATTGATCCTACTTTTATCTAACTTTTGTCGACTTTAAGCTTTTTACACATAGGAGATTGTACTAGATCCCTATAATGTACGGACTATGTTATACGTCTTTTGATTATGAATGGTGATAGGATGAACATATAATATATTTTTAAAAAATCCATATTTCCAACTTTTTTTATCTTTTGGGGTTGCGTAATGAGTCATTACAGCGCTGTGAAGGGCCCCGTATATTCGTTAACTCCAATTGAGTTCGGAGTCCACCACCAGCATCTCGTTAGCCTTTGTGGTTGCTCCACAGTACCTACCCACCCGGCCGGTACGCTGGGAGGTACCTATCGGACGCGCAATGAATGCATTATTTGCGGTTGACAACAGCCGTAAGTGTGTAAATAATGGCAATGACAATACTTTGACTGCGACGATTTCGACACCCATTCAAAGTTCTGTGAAAGTCAAATGATGAAATGAATCTTGAAGGTGCCCGGTTGGCAAATATTTATTTTTATTCGCGGAGCTCCATGAAGGAATTTATTGAAGTGAAAAAATAGAGGTTGCAGAAAAATTTGCTGTCGGTAATTAACTGTTCAAACTTATTTTTTTAGAATTCCAATTATACGCGGTGTTTCGTACTAAATTAGAGGGATTCTGCAACATTTTGATAATTTCTCAATTTTACTCGTTTTTTATTAAATTTTTTTTAAAGAAATTTTAAGATTTAATAACATTAAAAAGAATAAGCATTGTGTAAGAAAATTAAATATTCATTTTAATAAACTTGGCGTTAACACTGTGGAAATTCAAAAAGGCCGAAGTTTTTATGAATCGAATTTTTTTTTTCACTTCTGAGTCGTTTTTTCTCGACATGAATCGAATTATCAAGAGAACGACAAAGACAGTTAATATCATTCTCCCTGTGTGTGAAACCTTCAAAACAAATAAAGGAAATTAATTTACAAGCGGAAAAACGCAGTATTGTAATAAATAAATAAACCAAACTTTTAATTAAATAAAAAAAACTAACTAACTAACCATCACGCCGTCTCCCCGAAGGAGTAGGCAGAAAGAATGAACGGCCATACTTTTCTTTCCTGACATATATCTCTCGATTCCTCAACATTCATACATCTTGTCATGCACGCGCGTCGATTTCTCTGACTCCTCAAATGGCCGACATTCAATATTTGATTTATTTGATCGTGCCACATTTTCTTCGGTCTTCCTCTATTTCTGGTTCCATTTACATCGTTAACATATTTTTTTTACCATTCTTTCTTCATTCATTTTTTCCATATGTCCAAACAATCTTAATTAAATAAATATACTCGTAATTTGGTTTTCCACAACTGTTATTCTTATTCCAATTATATATATTAAGAAATCAACAAACATTAATTAGTGTAAACCTTCTAGATAATTCTTTGAAAACTCCGCCATCTTGGACAGTATTCATCATCAGATGCCTAAAAGGAAGAAAGGGTAAATCCATGGAGAGGTACCACGGTAATAAAAAAAAAACGTTTTAACATAAGTAAGTATCATTTAATTTCAAGTACCGGACATAATACAACTATATATAAGAAATTTAGTCGTGCACTACCACAAGGACACCGACAGACACTTAAAAGCACAACAAACGTACAACACACGCAACAAACATAACCATTTTGTACCAAAAACTAAAACTTCTTATGCGCAAAGACATTTCTACTATCTTGGACCCAAACTCTATAACATAATTAACAAAACGATAAACGACCCACAAAAAATGACAATGCACAATTACAAAAAACATGTAACTACGGAGACATTAAAAAAAGGACGGCTTGAATGTAGTATAATTTTTAAAAATAAGTAAATAGTTTAAATAGTGTTATATAAGACAATATAGTGTTTAAATAGTGTTATACGAGTATAATATATAAGTCAATTAATTTTAAGTTATACACTTTAGGATATGTGATGCTTCCCTTAACTGCTCCCTAAATTTGCAAATTATATTATATATTGAAATTATATAGAGTTCTAGGAATGCCTCCCTAGAACGGGTTGGGAGGCTCCCTCCCAGTTGGGAGGTATTAAAACCATGTACTTGGTAAATGATCAATAAATAAATAAATAAATCTCGTTTGTATTTTGTTATACAGTAGACAGCGCGTGAGATCTCAAACGGTCGGGTTCAGGGCGCTATCAGATGCCATTGGGAGACAGGACGTATGTATGAAAAGCCGAAACGGCTGCGGCAATTATTCGATTGGGACGCCATTTGCGTTGCACATTGTTTACTGCAATCACGGTGGCGGTACAATCAAACTGATTTGCACAATACACAAATCAAGCGGGCGTGCTAAGCAACCGCGCTGCCGGGACCCGGGCAGTTTTCCAGCGGACGCTGAGCTGGGCATGGGGACAAGCTGGAAGAGGAAGGATATGAAAGGAGTGAGTATCAACATTAAATCTGTAAATCAGAAGACGGTGGCTGAAGACAAACATTGATGGAGCCTAAGGCTTGATTTGAAATGTAGCACTATCGATAAACTTACTTACTTAAACAGCCGATGACGTCCACTGCTGGTCTTAAGCCTCGCCCATACACTGACCTATTCATATATTGTGCTGATCAAGTCACCGTTAGAAAGTTTGCCGGTGACTGAATGCAAGATTTAAGGTCGATTATTAATAATTCCACAAAATACAAGAATATTTTTCCGTATACAGATGACAGAAAATCACTATTTTAGACAGTTAAGAAAGAAAAGGCCGTAATGGCAATTAAATCGATTTGTTTTTAAGGTAGATATACAATAAAAGAAATGCCCCATGAACTCAACTAATATTTCCTGTAAATTTTAACTAAACTGTTAACGTCAGATATATTTTCCACAGCTGACAGAGTTTTCTTCACTTAATTTTTTTTTGCAGAGAGAAAAACTTGCACACAAACATCACCTTCAACAAAGCAGATACATACCATAAACGATAAAACATATTATTCGAGTAATTTTAAATTCTAATTTCAAATTCAAAAATCTCAGTGTAAAGACTATGTCAAATTAAAACATATGTCAAATTAAAACATAGCACTAAATAAAATGAAAAATATTCGCCGCCCCCGGACTAAACTTAATTTTAAGATACTTTATAATGCACTTTTTATGAACTCTTTCGTAAATTTTTTTTATGAACTTGAATCTGACGACCATAGATGGCACTTTAAACGAACATTTTAATTTAAATAAATAAGATTGTTCAAACAATTTGGTTGTGTTTGCAGACGTTTGTAGATGTAGACGAATTAAAAAAGGTAAAACTATGAGGTTGCTGAATTTCATTAAACTTCTGTTTTATGTTCTGTACTTAGTTTCTATTCCCTCTGCCCCTTTTTCCCTTTTATTTTTATTTATTTAGTATATAAGTGACGATTTTATTTATTTTCGCTGCTAAAATTTCAACATTAAAATTACACCAATTAAAATTATTGGCTTCACATTTTTACATAATCACTTATTTCAACAAAATTTAACCTCTTGGACACAAAGTATTTATATAAAAAACGACTAAGTTAAAAAACGCGCCGAGGAGGATTGATTAAACTTAGAGCGAACAATTATGTTGGTGGTGTTGCAAGGAAAACATTGACTAAAATAGCGCAATACCGGCTTACATATCTCGATAGTTCTATGCAATTCTATGTACCGGAGGAAATTAAGCGTGGGAAACCAGCAAAAATGAACAACAACAACAAACCATCACGCCGTTTCCCCGATTCATACAGCGAGTCATACACGCACGTCGATTCTTCCGGCTTCTGACATGACCAACCTTTAAAATTTGATTAATTTGGTCATGCCATGCAAAAATGAATTACTTACAAAATGCAATTTACTGAATAATTAGAAAAAAACTGAGGAAAATCTTGTGGATTCGGTGTTGATCACATTTTGTGATGTCTTAACATATCTCTGATTCCAAATAAACCTCAATATCATTGGACCATATCCGTCCACTATTGGACATAGGCCTCCTCCATCTGTTTCCATGTCTGTCGATCCTGGGCAACATGTCATTAAATATCTTCCTTTCATCGAAGTAAGTAACATCTTAGATTTTGGATTACAGAGCTAGGACGCCGGCTATGGAGTCGTTTTGTCTATCTATCATCAGAGCTACGAGTGACATGGCATGGGCAGCGCCATTTAAGCGCTACCACTCTTTCGATGATGTCCAAAACTCCTGTTCCGAATCTAATTGTGGTGTTTTGTCACCCTGTCCGCTACACTGATCCCCAATATTGCTACTTTGCGCTTCTCTTAGACAAGGTTATCATTTCAAACCTATTTATTGATACTTGTAAAATGAAGCAGTCTAATATTTATCAAATAGTCCATTGTTTTGGCCGAAACACTATGATACCTTAACATTTTATGAATATACTTTGTTTTTTGTATCACAATTGTATTTTATTTTATGCAACAGCTGTTTCATCAACCAATGTTGACATCATCAGGTGTGACAATAATATATCAAATGTCAAATTTTCGTGATTTTTCGAATCTTTGTGTATTTGTCCCTATGTCAATTTGAATAATTTCTTTGATATAATTTTGAAGTTCTTGTTGAAATTGAGTTAGGTACCTAAATATTTTAATTAAAAGAACGGTTAGTTACTATTCAAAGGAGAAAATATAAACTAACTAACTAACTTACCATCACGCCGTCTCCCCGGAGGGGTAGGCAGAAAGAATGGAACGCCACACTGTTCTGTCCTGACATACATCTCTCGATTCCTCTACATTCATACATCTTGTCATGCACGCACGTCGATTTTTCCGACTCCTCACGTGACCGACATACAATATTTGATTGATTTGATCGTGCCACGTTTTCCTCGGCCTTCCTCTATTTCTAGCTCCGTTCACGCCGTTTACATATACCTTCTTTAGTGGAAAATCTGATAATAAAATAATAATAATAATAATAAAACAGTAATTAGAAGGAACAATTACACATAGTATAGGGTCAAAAACGAATAAAACGTAATAAATTAAAAACGATAAACAATAACAGGAAGTACATAGATTACATTAAAAGGAAAGGTGACAAAAGTTGAAGGTAGTTGAAGGTAGCTGTCGCGTAAAATAAAATACAATTGTGATCCAAAAAACAATATTTATTCATTAACAGTTTATAATATTTATCACATACGCCTATTTATGATAAATTTATTCTTCTTATGATGTGTCAGGATCCCTTGACGTTGGCGGTTACTATATCTAATGCTTTTCTGTCCTGCAATATATAGAACAGTTACTTCTTACGTATCATTACTAGTAGAAACTCTTCTATTGCTCATCCAGGACGTTTGCTTCCAGCTGGCTTCTCGGTTACCGTATATTTTTTTCCGTTATGATCATTTGACGAAGGCGGTATTTCTCTCCAACCAGCAGATGCCTCATTTATGATATCTTATGAATCTTCATATTCAACAACGGTTCCCTATCGCTATTGGCTCTTCGAAAGACCACTGATTTCGTTACCATCTTGGTCCAAGATAAGCAAACCATTTTGCGGTGTAATCACATTTCGATTGCTAGCCTGTTCATAATATTCCCTTTTAGTTCCACGTTTTAAAAACTATACAAATTATTAGCAATATGATAAAGTCTTCTTCTTCTTCTTCCCCTTATTGTAGATCTTGGGATCCGTTTCTTTCTTTTCTTGGTGATCGTCCTGATGGTCGACAGATCTTTGGAGTCTCATGCTTCACGATCTTAATAATCCTTGCTAGATCTAACTACTCGATGTGGTCCATTCATAATCGTCTTCTCTTCATACTCCATCTCACTATGTCTTCGATTTTGCAGGATCTTCGAATCTCTTCGTCCGGTATTCTATCTTATGTAACCTATATCCTATTTTATATGTATTTTATCCGGATTCTATCCACGATAGGTCGCAATGTTTTCATTTCTGCTATTCTTAGGAGATGTTTAAATGTATGTATATACGAGTATATGCAAATTACAGGACAAAATTATTAAACACATAGATATAAAATAAAAAAAACATCAGGGCAATATAATAACTATTATATTGCCGTGATGAAGCTTGGGTCCAAGCGAAACTAGATCAATTATAATAACCATACAGCTTAAAATGTTTAACCACAAAGTGAGTGCTTCATATGAAAATTATTATTATTTTTTTAATAAAGATAACGATTGAAGCCTTTTGTTTCTATCTTAAACAGGTATTATTTTCACTGGAAATATATTTTAACCTGAACATGAAAAGATTTAAAAATTATTATTTCCTCTATTTAATAAGAACCAACAATATTAATTTTTCTTTTTTCCTCATATTAAAATCATCACAGTTTAAAAAATAAACACAAAAAAGTACTCAAAAGAACTTTTGAAGGTTTTACCCTTCTCTTCAAAGCAAAACATCAGGTGTAAAATATGAAAGGTTATTTGGTAAGGGTCAAAATGTATAATGGTATCTTATTATGTCACAAGGGATTTCGGTAAACATCCTCCCACGTGCCCTTACACGCACATCGCTGCGGTAATCCATATTGACTCCAATTAAGAATGAAATTTCAAGTAGTTAGGCCACAGTTAATTAGTTTTGAGGCCACCCTGCCGGCGTCGTACCCTGTAGTGGGTGAAAATGTTCTTTTAAAATACGTTTTTGCTCGGATACCTTCAAAATTGAAACGTCGGTACCTAAATCGTTTATTATCAAGTATAAACCCCAGGCACCTACTTAATATTCTGCGGAAAGTCTTCCAAATTTCAAATACGAAAGATACTCGTATGTGTGAGTAGCTACTTATCAAACGCAAATGGTCCGGGAGTAGGACCAAAATAATTTTTCTCCTTTACTTCAAAGAGATATTTCTGAGAGTGTTATTTCATTCTGAAAGGTCGTAATAAAGAATTTGAAATCGCAAACATTTGCAATCTTTTATGCAAAACGTTTTAAAGTACGTCTTCCTTTTATAGCTCAGCGCCGCCCGCAGCCAGCGGCTTCCGAAGATGTTATCGGAGAATTACGGGTTAACGCATCGGGAGGATTTCGTTTCTAAGGGGACGCCTAATGGATTTTTATAATGTAAAAGCTCATATTGTAATACTCACAATAGTTCATTTTTGTTATCTTGTCAGCTCATGGCGGCCGGCCCCGGGTAGCGAGTGTTTGCGCAGCGAAAGGCTAACTTCATAAACCGTTCGTTTTGTTTTGACAGCGAGAGAACTGAGGCGAGGCTTCCCTTTTGATTGTCGGTACGTTGTGCGAATAAATAAAGTTCGGGCGAAGGATACGGAGAAACTTTTTTCAATAGATTCTGTTCATAG
Organism: Lepidostoma basale; assembly: GCA_022606425.2. Classification (NCBI taxonomy): domain Eukaryota; kingdom Metazoa; phylum Arthropoda; class Insecta; order Trichoptera; family Lepidostomatidae; genus Lepidostoma; species Lepidostoma basale. The sequence continues at coordinate 53,849 of JAHDVF020001235.1, read as the reverse complement.
ACAGGCAATACCTACACAATAACCCCCCGCTTTTGTATTCTATGATGAATGATACAAAGGAAGTGGTTTATTTAAGTTAGATTGCCGCCAAACGACTGCTTTATTTTCTTTGGGAAGAATTCTCTCGAGTACTTACGGAAGAATCTCTCGCCAAATGTGGCGTGGAATGTTTATCAAGGGCGCGTCATAACTTCATTGCGAAGTTATCTTTCGGATAAACAATATTATTAACTTAAATTACACAATACAGCACAATTCATGGTTACATGCTTATTATATTTGTAAGTGTTTGAGATAACTTGCTTTGACCACAATCTTATAGTATTTTGAACTTAACCCCAATTGTGCGGCTCGCTTCATTTGTAGTAAAAAATGGTCTGGAACTGCGGTTGACTACATTTGCAGCTCAGATGGAGTGTCCCCAGTTCATAATAATATTACCCATAATTTAGATGTACGGAAATAAAGAAATAAGGTTAAATAATATACATGTCGCACCGTGTAAAACCGAAACAAGTGCAATTGTACAGTTTGGAGAAATGGGAGTTTAAAGACTTCATATTGCTTGGAAAAACTGTTTTTTTTTTTAATAAACCAATGATTTTCGGTTTATAGGTATATAACTTTAAACTGAAAATCATTGGTTTATTAAAAAAAAACAGTTTTTCCAAGCAATATGAAGTCTTTAAACTCCCATATCTCCAAATTGTATATTTGCACTTGTTTCGGTTTTACACCCACGGTGCGATATATATACAAGCTTCAAATGTAGCCAACCGCACAATACGGATTATATAAAATATTAAAAACAATCGAGGGTCGATAAACTATAATGTTTAAAAAAATGTTAATATCGTTTTGTGAATCGTTTTTTTACAGCTTCGAAGAGATGGGCATCTCATTACCCATTTATTTAAATTAATCAGGGGATATTTCGAGAACTCGGCCGTGCTAGAGGGTGTTCGTATTTTTGTCCCTGGTAGATTTCTCCGACAGCAACAGCACAGATTGACCTTCCGGCCACCAGAACCAATTTGCCTCTGGTGACGCCGGTGGGAAGAGCAATTAGTCTGCTGAACGTCTGCTGACGTATTTCCAAAAGGGTAGGCAGAAAAAATGGACTGCCACACTTTAACCGATGCGTCACTCCATCCTTCTTTCCATTTTTAAACTAAATAATTTATTACACTTGAAAATATGTGTTGTTAAATAATTGATTACACTTAAACTTCTTGAAGAAGTTTAACACACACGTATATTCTCGCATACTTGTTTATAAGTGCACTTAAAATTAAATTTAAAACAAAAACCTATCCAAAAAGCTAGAATGGCAGTGCACAATGGTGTTCTTCTACCGACCCTTATGTATGGAAGCGAAGCATGGAACTGGCAAAAGAAGGATGAAAGTAGAATAAATGCAATAGAAATGAGATCTCTTAGACGAATGTGCGGATACTCTGTGTATGATAGAGTGTCGAATGAAAATATAAGAAGTGAATGCGGTGCGAATGATGGTGTCATGAACAAAATAATGAAAGGATCATTAAGATGGTTTGGACATATGGAATGAATGAATGAAGAAAGAATGGTAAAAAAATTATATGTTAATGATGTAAATGGAACCAGAAATAGAGGAAGACCGAGGAAAACGTGGCACGATCAAATAAATCAAATATTGAATGTCGGCCATGTGAGGAGTCAGAGAAATCGACGCGCGTGCATGACACGATGTATGAATGTTGAGGAAGCGAGAGAAATATGTCAGGAAAGAAAAGTGTGTCAGTCCATACTTTCTGCCTACCCCTTCGGGGAGACGGTGTGATGGTTAGTTAGTTAGTTAGTTTACTTGTTTATTTTATACGTATGTAAATTTCATATTTTAATTAAAAACCCCTTGTCACGTGCGTGGAATCAATGGATAAACAACGGGTCCAGCGGGGCAGCCACCGTCCCGCGAGCGTCAATACAAGAAAAGCATATTCAAATCTAGACGTTGCTCTGCAAACACTGCTTTAATGAATACAAGCTCCTCGCGTCACAAAATGTTTGTTTTTCATTAAGCCAGATGAAGTATGGTGGAGGCTCTCAAATATCTCGCGTGCGGAAGTCCGCCATTCATTTTGCACCCGCCTTACAGCGTTTCACCGGAGCGGCAATGTAAACTCAACCGAGACTACGACGCAATCTAACTTGAATAAAATATTCAATTTAATTTTTCATTCAGCTAAAGAATTTTAGTTGAGTTTACTCGAGGGATGCAGGGAATCGTGGTCCCTGAATATGGGGTCTTTATCTCCGGGTAACGGTCGCCTGTCCCCGTAATCTCTTGTTTCTGTTTGCGGAGGGCCGTGAACTAGGATCCGCTTGTTAGCGAGACGATCTGTCACGCTGTCGTCCTCTTCAGTGCAAACACCCGCGAGACAAGACTGACCTGTGAAATCCTCTAGGATTGACGTATTAAATTATTTACATTAAAACACGTACGGAGAACTTAAACAAAGAGATTGTTAAAACACAGGAATCTTCATGCAATTCTTCAGAAACGTGTTAATTAATTTTAATAACATTGGAATTGGAAAATAACGCTATTTATGTTCCACTTTAATTCATTTAATATCTTTAAAAAATAATAATATTAACCACGACATGTTTGACAACCTCCATCCTCAGATGTAAAAATATAACTTTTCAATCAAATATATAACTGTTTCTGTGTTAATCAGTTACATATTTACACCTGAGGATGGAGGTCACCCTTGAAACATGTTGTGGAACGTAAACTTGCAATTGAAGAAAATTTAATTTATTAAATATCTTTATAAAATAATAATATTAACCACGACATGTTTCGGAGGTGACCTCCATCCTCAGGTGTAAATATATGTCTGTTCAATCAAATATGTAATTGTTTCTGTGTTAATCACTTATATAATTACACCTGAGGATGGAGGTCACCCTCGAAAAAGGTGGAACGTAAAATTGCAATTGAAGAAACAACCTTGTTTACGTTCCACTTTAATGTATTAAATATCTTTATAAGATAATAATATTAACCACGACATGTGTAAATATAAGGTGTAAATAAGATGTAAATATATGACTGATTAACACAGAAACAGTTTTATATTATATATGATTGAACAGTTATATTTTTACATCTGAGGATGGAGGTCACCTCCAAAACATGTCGTGGTTAATATTATTATTTTTTAAAGATATTTATCAAATTAAAGTGGAATGTAAGCAGCGTTGTTTTTCATTTCCTTCTTAAAATGATTATAAAGCAAAATTTCATAATGCTTTTGTATCGAGCTTGAGCGCAATAAGTGGAAACTACTCTTTAACATTCATTACACTTACTACCAAAATCCATGAAACTCATCAGAATCTTTTACGATGTGCTCGAAGCTCCACCTTTCACGTACTCCAATAATTCTTTTCACTTTTATTTCATTTATGTCATTTATTTTGATAAAAAATCACAAACATTACAGATATATAATTCCAGATCGTTTGCAATTACATTATAAGAAGAGAAGCATAAAAAAAATATTTTTTAAAATTAAAAAAAAAAGACTAAACCCAATGATTTAAATCAATGGTGTTAGAATTTATATTACAATCTTCAATATGAGCAGAAAATAGCTCATTATTACGAAGAAGGAATCGGGTCGTGTCCAGGCTCGAACCCATGTCCCCTGGATCAGAAAAGCCAAGCGTTCTATCCCCTAGACCACCACCCGATTAAGCTAAAGAATAAGAAAGAATCATAACATTGATATTGCATCCCTGAGGCAACTCACACTATCACGAAATATAATATTTACACAGTTTATTCAGATCAGCCAATGCATTACCATGCATTCCAGAGCAGTTGCTTTATAATTTGAGTTAAAATCGGCAACCTATAAACCATAGATTCAAAATCACAAGTTATCTAGAAAGGTTTTTTAAACGTCTCTCATCTATGTAATACAAATTCAAACCAATAAAGAATATACTGTTATTATAAAAACGAATTTCACGAAGTTATCAAATTACTAAAAAAATGTTTGTTACGTTTTATATAATTTTTAAACGATTTTTTTAAAGAAAGAACAAACAAATATCACAATGTAAAAACAGAATTTAATTGAAATTAGAGGATATAAAATAACAAAATAAACAAGTGAAACCATGAAAATATTAATTAATAAAGACTACCATAATACCACAAAGACCTTAGTGACCGAGTGGCAGTGCTATGAATGAAGGTCCCGGGTATGATTCCTGGCGGTGGCAGTGTGATTGTCACACTGTCTTTGGTCTGGTGTAGAATTCACGTGACAATAAAATGGCGATAGATTAGCTACCTATCACATGTCATGAGAATCAAATTGATAGCTATACCCTTTACATAGATTTGGCTCGCGCTGTGATGATATAAAAAGCGATTCAACAAAAAACAAAATAATAATAATTCTGTTAAGAGTTAAGTATTGATTAATATTATCAATAGTTGAAATATTTGACGAATATTTCAGTACAGTTACAAAAAAATATACTCTGGACTATTTCGCAAAAAGCGAAGTTGGAGATTAATTTTCAAGTCTCAAGTACCATTTGAATTATTTATTTAGTTGTACTTTGTAAGCCGCCATTAAAACGAATAAAAATAAGAAAACACACCACATTAATCTCACCCTTTGGATATAAGTTACCCCAGCAGTCAGTCTGCTACTCAGTGGAGCACTTGACCCGCCGAGTGGCGAGGGTCGCCGCGACTGCCTCCCCCCGCGCCCTCTCGGCGAAGTGACGGGGAGAAGAAGGGTTGATGTGTGTTCTGTTGTATCATTTTGACAAGAGTGGCAAAAAGGGTTGGAGGCGGGCAAACATTTGCATGCTCCGAGAGTGGTGGAACAAGAGGCGACTTCTTGCGGGGTGCCAGTCCGTTCGTTCTTAGCTTGTTTATCTAATAAGATACAGCTGAAGTGGTGAGTGTAAATAACCATGCGTCACCCTACTCTTTGTCCTTTAATCTTAAATACGTATTGGATTATTTAATTTTTAAGAAATATGATTTTTTATAACATATTTTACCACTTACAACATTTAACTGGTTCTATACCACAACCGTCTATAGACGTTCTATTATCCCGTGAACGGGAGGCCGGCCATTCAAAATTGACGTATTTAGACGCGGTACTTTAACATTTAATATCTAGCCAAGTTTGACTCTTTTAAATAATCTTCTTCTTCCTTGTTGTAGAACTATGTGGTCTGTTCTCCAGAGCTTTGCTCCTCCTGTGAGGTAGATTCCCAGCTGTCTTTCCATATTTTGAGGTCTTCCACGAGGACGAGTCCCATGAGGCTGATTATCCAATCCAATATAGGGGAGTCTGGTGGTGTCCATTCGTTGAACATAACCGTACCATTCCCCTTTTCGCTGTCTATTCCATCTTTGAATATCCTCAACCTCACATACCTCTCTTATTTTGGTATTCCTCACGCGATCTCTCAGTGTCTTGCCTGCTATCGTCCTCAGTGTCTTCATTTCGGAAGTCCTTAAATCTTGTTTGGTCCTTGCTGTGTCTGCCCTTGCTTCGACGCCACATGTTATTATTAAATAATCTAATATTTTAAATGTATAGTTACATCTCTTGACACCATGTTGAAATAATAAGATGCAACATATTGTCAAGAGTTATCGATATTACATTGATTAAAAAAAAGCTTCGTTGGTCAATAAAAATGCGTTGCACTATGCAGGGTTGACACTCGTCAAACACTTGCGCTCTAGAAATATTTTTTTTGGGAATTACAGAAATTCCCGTTAGTTGAAATTCATATTTGACGTATATGATTTAATTTATAATGATAAGCTATGTGCCAACCCTGACGTCTTGTGAGAATTTAAGTTTTATTTTTTCGATAAGCGAAGGCATAAACGAAGCATGGATCATTTAAATGGTAAGTTTTTATTATGTACTTTAAACATATTTCCGAAAAATATGTATTTAAGAGTTTTTAATTATCAAAAAAAAGTTGCCTATGGGTTCCGGCCATATGCATACCTCCCGGCATTTAAAAGGTTAAGACAGTAATAATAAATTGGAATTTCTTGAAAGTTCATTGTAAATAATAAAATAAAATATAAATTAATACCAAATATTCCAGGAATTGGTTTTGCAGCAAAGTCTATTAAAATCTTTGCTGGTTCTTGCGATGTCACTTGATCCTTCTTTTTAATGTGGAAATTTCCCGTTGCTTTCTACATTTTTGTACACAACAGGTTTTTTGAACCCAATTATTTTATATAATTTTTTGTCTCATTACATGTGATAGGTAGCTAGTCTATCGCTATTTTTTTGTCACATTTATTCTACCAGACCATAGACAGCGTGAGATTACATTTTTTTATTTTCACACTGTCAACGCCGGGAATCAAACACAGGACCTTCGGTATGGCAGTCATAGCTGATACAACTCTGCCACGATAGCCGTTCCACTTAATATTATGGTTTCGACCGGTTTCGGCAGCTTGGTGGAGCAGAAGTTGTCGAAACCGGTCTAAACCATAAAATCAAGTAGAATTCAACTAAATATGTATTAAAAAGTTTTTCTTTTTAAATTAAAAAAGATTTTTTATGAGTTACATCGAAGAGAAATTTTAATGATTGTCGAAGAAAACAAATATTTATGGAAATACCAATTTATGATAATTATATCAGATTAAATATAATAGCTTCGACATAGCTTCGTACTTAGATAATAGCTTCGACAAAAAACATCCTATTTAGAACAGTTTACAAGTTTAAAAATGAAATTGAAATTTGAAAAAATATGAAAATATTAATTAATAAATTGTTTTTAAGTTTTAAATTCTCAAAAGGCTTTTTATTAAATTATTTCACAGTAATAATTAAAAAAAAACCATACGATTGCAACTTTTAAATCTTCAAAGTATCGTAAATTCCTTTGAAATGATTATCATAATTTCCCAGATACAGATTTCGCCAAACTTCAGGTATGTCTTTGTATAATTTGAAAATCAAGATAAAACATGAATCGAGAAAGCTTTGCTTTAATCGTAACGGGCGATCAAACATGGCTTGGACCCCCTTTCAAAATTTCCTATGCGTTTGATTATCTTTTGTAAGGTCCCTTGGCCTCCCTGGTTACTTTATGGATGGATGTTTTCTCAATAAACATCGCAGTCGTTGTACGATTGGGGGCTTATAGGGGCTGAAGCTTTTAAGACGGATCCATTTTCAAAGTTATGACAAACAGTTTTGTTCTGTCATAAATTTAAGTGCTTTCTCGTTTCGACTCTTCCTAAAATTTTGGATCTAGGAAGCGCTAGTTTCAGTTGATTTATGATCCTGGGTCCTAAATATATTGCTGTATTTAATGTGAATTGGATGAAAGTTTCTATTAGGGCACTGAAGCAAATTGAATGACATCTGAGATGAGTTATGGCAATGGTTGATGACTACCCAAAATGTTATTCTTCTTAACTGTCATCAATATAGAATATAAATAAAATACTTCTTTCTATTAATTCATTCATCTAAAATATATCGTATTAATCTAGAATCTCTTGTAAGCGCTATTCTCACTTTGTGTTGTGAATTTATACTAGTATTGCCATTTTTTTTGAACCATGATGTAAAACTCCATTTATAATTATTAATACGAATAAAAAAAATGTTTTTTAGAAGTTTTATAACAGTTTATTGACATTTCGTTAAAATTTATTATTGACATTTCGTTAAAATATAAATTTAAATCATTAAAAAAAAATCTCAATTAGTAATAAAACAGAATCTCTACAATCCTAAGTAAATAATAAATACACCATCTATTAGATACCAACTAATTATTCATAGTTTTATACGGTAATCTTCTTCTTCTTCTTCTTCTTTAGCCTATTCCCGTCCACTCCTGGACAAAGGCCTCCTCCATTCGCTTCCATGTCACTCTGTCCTGTGCAGACTGCATCCTGGTTATTATTATTATATTATATAACGGTAATATCAACTAACTATTAATAGTTTTGAACGGTAATTTTATAAAGCGGATTATTTTTGAGTGATTCACTTAAGGGTGAACGTAACATTCGTCATGGGGGAGAATATTTTGACTTCGAATGTGTTGAGGTAGTCTTCTCCCATTAATCTGTCCAGCCACGTAGAAGGCTTGATAACAAATATTAATTTAATACAGTTAAGCTTGAAAGAAATTTCTTATTAACAATAAATTGCATTTGCATAAAATGAATTAATTTAACTAGTTGAAGTACATTAAAAGTTCCGTAAATAATATTGAACTCTATATAAAAATTAACATTGATTTAACCTTCGTTTTCTAAAAAGTTCATTATATTTTAGGTGTCTGACGTGTTTGCTTTTCTCAAATGTCATTTTATTAAGGTTTAACAAAATCGATATATTCATTAATAACAAAAAAGTTTTAATACACTTCATTTTCTTTTAGTAACAAATCAATTAATTTGGTCTTGTCATGTTTTTCTTGGACGTTTTTGACTTCTTTTTCCATTCACATTGCTTGTATACAATTTTTATAACATCTCTTATGCTTTCGTTCCACATGTCCAAACTATCTAAGTGTTTCTATTTAAATTTTACTTAGAATGCAATCATCTGCCTTACATTTCTCGTCGGAATCATTCGAAGTCGAGAAAACCGAAAAGTGAGCGCGTTACGATGTATGTATGTAGATGAAGCTCGAGAAAGAGCAGTGTGGCGGTCAATCATCTCTACCTACCGCTGCGGGGAAACGACGTAATAGTTAGTTAGTTAGCTTTCTTCATTACAAAGCTCTTGAGGTAGTAAGTGAAGAAGACAATTAGCTTTTGTAATGATAATAATAACGAAATTCACAGCATTTTCATATGGCTTCGCATGGAATGAGAACGAGGATTCGGAATGGAGAATTTCCGCCCACGGGCGCCATGTTCCCGCGACTGCAGCGCCAGCGGAGGGCGGAAGGATTTAGTGCCAAGTAAGTCACATTCACGTGGCGGAAGCGAGATTCAAATTTTATCCTTGTAAATTGTTCTCTTCGCATGGCATGTCTCTAGCAAATGTTGGAAATAAAATAACAAATTCCTTCCAGCATCGCAGCTAATGTGCGCGACAACTAAGTTAAAAGAAGTATAATATTTTAAGATGAAATAAATATTTTAAGATATTTAAGGTCATCCCTACTACAAAAAAAATAGTAAAAATTAAATGTGTTCATTGATAAAACGCTTATTTTTTCTTGTAACACTAAACACACTATAAATTGTGAATAAGACATCGATTACTGTGTACAGCATACAATTTTTTTTAAAGATTTTGTGAAAAAATGACAAATAAAAATAAACCTTTCTTTCCTTGATATTGTTAAGATCTGCTTTGCGGTGGCATATTTTATCTTAATTGTACTTTTCGATTGTATTTTCATATAGGTTGATTATTTAGGTTATTAATTGAGTATTGATTATATTATTCATTGATATTTAAATAATGTTAACTATTATGAATTCAAATAACGAACCATTTACGACACCGTACTTTATCAGGGCGATTGCGATAAAAATATCCCAGATAAAGAATCAAAACCGGTTTATAATCTACAAAACATATATGAAAGAGATTTTGGCTAATAAATAAATTTTTGTAGATTAAACAATTATCCGTTAATTGCATAAATATGAAATTAACCAGTTTAAGTCATAAACCATAGAATGGAACCATAAAACCACCAATGGACTGGTTACTAAAAGGCAGAAATGTGTTGAAGACCTTGTGGCAGAGTGGTAAGAGCTCTGACTGCCATACTGAAGGTCCCTGGTTTGATTCCCGACGATGTCAATGTGATTGTTACACTGTCTTGGGTCTAGTGTAGAATTCACAGACAATAAAATGATGATAGATTAGCTATCTATCACAAGTCATGAGAATCAATATAATTGCTAAAAAAACAATTGAATACAGTAATTGGGTTCATACGGCCTATTGGAAACGATAAGAAAAAAGTTTGATTATGAAAAATTCGACGAGCATGTGTGTCACAATGCATGAATATAGAGGAAGTTAAAGAAGTTTATCTGGATACAACAGTATGGCGGTTAGTAAGTAAGTATAAATGTGCATTGTTTATATTTTTTCAAACCAGTTTAAATATGTAAATAATGTTTGTTATACCCTGAAAACACTTTATTAGTGAAAATTAAATTTTGATTAAATTTAGTTGTATTTAATGAGATATTTCGTTCGTACAATTAGCGAGTGCAAATAGAAATAACATCAAACTGGATGCAATTAGTTTTGTTTACATATAGTATTTATACAATCGAAACAATTTATTAAGCAATAGCGAAATGCGCTGTTACAATGGGCTAAAACAAAGGTAAACATAGGTACAATGGGCAAACAACAAAGATACGAGTTTCAGGGATATTAATACAAAAATGTCATGAAAAAGCAGTATATATGCTAATCAATATGATTTTTATAATGCATTTCGAATTGGGATTTGAATGGATGGTTTCGGCCGTGGGGGGATATACCGTGCTAAAAGGTAGGTATGTGTACCAGTAAATGCCATGAAACGCCATAGTTGCATAACAACAGCAACACTACCATCTAGTCCAACTCTCTGGCGTCCAAGTGTGATGTTTATGATCACGAAAACCCTGGTGTGGCTTATTGGACGTACTCGTACGTTGATGTGCAACAGCTATCAGAGAGAGGGCAATTGGCGATTTTCGGCGCCACAAAATCGGTCACCCTCAGCTAAGGGATTGAACAACCTTACAGAAAAGCACTGGTCCACCTAGTTGGGCATTAGGCCAACAACCTAACCTCGTAAAACAACCAACGTTACCAACGTTTTTTTGGAGGAGGCTGAGATCCACAAAGGATTGTAGCGCCGGAGAAAAAAAAACATTGTGAATAAAAAGGTTATGAAAAAGATGCAGAATGGTAGCACCGAATTATGGTTATAACGCGACCGAAAGAAAGCGTGAAACAATTGAAAAACAAATTAAACTGTAAACTGTTTGAAAATTATTCCAATCGTAAATTTCATTCCTTTTTTTCCGCGGCGACGTAAAGTGTATTAGGCCAAGAGAAGATTGATGCTCCGGGATGTAATAAAAGTGGCGAGATGACTCCTCCATCGAGCCCAATGTCGGCTTTTGTCACAACAGTCTTACTAAACTTAACAACAATTCTAAAGTCTCTCTTCGTTATACATATATTATTTTGCATCGCGGTATCTTGTATAACTGTTTATGTCAATTCTACTTTGTTATGATGAAAAAATACGTATTTCTGTTTTAAAATATTTAATGTGCGGTTTACTGCGTGATTTCAAGTTCTTGACTTAAACTCTTCCCGGCTAATGAAAAGTTTTTTTTTTATAAATGTAAGAAGTTTTTTTACAAGAGAATTTTTGGTAAGTTTATATTGCTGGGAAATGCGTTACGCTGAATTTTTTTTTATCTTCGTGAGTAGGACTTCGTCCTTGCACGGAATTAAATTATGTGGTCTGTTTCGTGAGTTACGCAGGGCACTGCGACTTACCCACGGGAGGAATTTGTCATCTAGCGCCCATTTTCTCTATCTCACTACGCCGCAGTACGTACGCGTATGATCGTCAACAATTTGGTGAAGATTTGTAGAATCTTTGTAAAAATAAAATTTACGGAATAATACTCGTATAAATCTTTGAAAGAAAATTTCGTAAATCTAACCATGACAAGTTTTTAAGTGTAACTAACTTTAAAACCATCCGTAGGCAAAAATGATGGACCGCCACACTGCTCTATTCTGACGTATTTAATCATCGTAACATGCACGCTCGTCCTCGTAAATTCTTTTGTAGTGTCACGTTTAGATAATTGCAACGGAATGTACGCTGGATTGCCAAATAATCAATTAAGCAGAATACAAAGCGTATTCAATGGTGCTGCCTGATTGATTATGGGGCAACAAAAATACTGTCATATTACGCCGCTCCTGAAGGACCTTCACTGGCTTAAAATCTGAGAGCGAGTAAAATACAAAGTGTGTTTGACAGTGTTTAAGGATCTACACCAGAGAGCGCCAGCGTATATATATCGGACCTCTGCGTGACACCCATGCCAACGGAAAGGCAATGTTCACTCCGATCAGCAGAAACAAGTGCAAACAACATAACATTTCCAAACAGAGCCAATAAAGCAAGTTTCTATGATCGTGCTTTCAGCGTTGCGGATCCGTTGGCGTGGAATAGCCTCCATGTTAGTATTAAGTATGAGGATAGTGACGTTAAATTTAAGAAACTTCACAAGACTACACTGCTTGGTCAGTCATTTCCTAGTGCGCCCTTTAAGTAATTAATTTTACAAAACGGCGCACTTACGATACAAGTCATCAGAATAATAATAATAATAATAATAATAATAATAATAATAATAATAATAATAATAATTGTCAGATGTGGTGGTCGTAAGAAAGGCGGAATGGGGAATGTTGTATTACATAAAGCGATCGCTTAACCTAACCAATGACAGGTCATAAGTCCTGTAAACGCCTCGACTATCATATTCTGTTTCCAAATAATTTACATCTACGTCTCTATTGAGATAAAATTAATTCTTAATGATTGAACCGTAATGGGTAAAATCCAGTATTTGTCTACAAAGTACTTGTATACATTCAAAACAAAATAATAATATAACCTCCTTGTACGTGTAAAGTATGGATATACTGCTATCGACGGTTGAGTACTCCTGCAGGACTATAGGTATATTAAACACTGTGAAGGTCCCCAAAAAGAACCCAACTGTCAGCGCCCCTCCATCATCTGTCGCGCGAGGAAGGAGATTTACTATCTTTTTGTTACCTTAAGTATGATTATAATGAGAAACTCTTAGTATATTATCCAAGTGGAAGCATTAAAGTTCTGAGGATTCCGTGATTATGAGGAATAATAGCTACTCTGGAGGATAATACTTCCCGAGTAGGTGGCGGTGCATAACCCAATTAAACACTGAAACAATATCTGTTTTACGTCCCTCGTAATTTGCAGAAGCTTTCAACTGCACGTATTGATTTAATAAAACCAAATATGAATAATAAATACAATATTTAAAAACTAACTAACTAACCATCACGCCGTCTCACTGAAGGGGTAGGCAGAAATAATGGACTGCCACACATTTCTTTCCTGACATACTTCTGTCGATTCCTCTACATTCATACATCTTGTCATGCACGCACGTAGATTTCTCCGACTCCTCACGTGGCCGACATTCAATATTTGATTTATTTGATCGTGCCACGTTTTTCTCGGTCTTCCTCTATGCATTAGTAAAACTAACTAACTAACCATCACGCCGTCTCCCCGAAGGGGTAGGCAGAAAAAGAATGCCACACTTTTCTTTCCTGACATATTTCTCTCACTTCCTCAACATTCATACATCGTGTCATGCACGCGCGTCGATTTCTCTGACTCCTCACATGGCCGACATTCAATATTTGATTTATTTGATCATGCCACGTTTTCCTCGGTCTTCCTCTATTTCTGGTTCCATTTACATCATTAACATATAATTTTTTTACCATTCTTTCCTCATTCATTATTTCAATATGTCCAAACCATCTTAATGATCCTTTCATTATTTTGTTCATGACACCATCATTCGCGCCGCATTCACTTCTTATATTTTCATTCGGCACTCTATCATACACAGAGTATCCACACATTAGTATGCTGAAAAAAATCCATTGTTTTTGTTAAATTTTAATTGTATCAGACTGTTATATGCACATTTGTTAGTTATACTTCTGTCCATCTGTCACAATATAAGATTGAATAAATAATATTACTTAACCATTTTTAATTCAGTATTAGTGGTCTGCGATTTATTTATTTTTTACCGATCCGCAGATGTAAAAAGGTTGGGGAACACTGCTTTACATTGATTTGGTTCGCACTGTGATGATATAAAGAGCTATTTATAAAATAGTATTTTTTTCAACACGAAACCGTGTATACTTAACTTGAAGAAATATCAAATTGAATGAGTGTGAGTAAACGGAATTAGTTCAAGTAGCGTATGACTATTTTCAAGATAAACACTTTTCACGAGCACACATCCCCACGAGTCAAGCACGTAAGCCAATACAGCGTACTACGGGCCCTTCCGGGCAGAAAGCGAAAGCGCTTGATATTTTTATTCTCCATGCAAGTTGCGGAGTTAGCCAACAGTTTCATCTCACCCGAAGTGGGAGTTTCTAACTATTTATACAGCGGGAAGTTCCCACGTGGCTTTCCAGCGAGGTCCCGAGATGATGGATACGGCGATGGAGTCACTTTATTTATTCCGCTCAGAGGATTCTAAAAGTTCAAATTCCCTCGACTCTTCTTGTAACGTCATGGCGGGAAATTATGATTTAGTGTCGAGTTTTTGTGGATCCACGGGTACGCGCCGGTCTTGATAAATTGGGCTAAATCGAGCAGACGAAAGATAGCGGAGACTTGTATCAAAGGATTTCTAAACCTCGCCCAGATTAAACTTATCTAGATTAGCTGCATTAAGAAGTTAGTTTTTAAAGGATCGTTTTCTAATTTTCCATTCTCTACTTTCTTTAAGATATCTATATTAGTAAAATATTATCAAATGAAAATAAAATGAATTTAACATTTTCATATTACTTATTATTTTTATTGTTATATTTTTTTGTTGAAAAGCTCTTTACATAATTCCATTCAAATACCATTTAATGAAATATTGTAAATGGTCGATTTGTGTCGAGAAAACAGAAGAGAAAACATGGCATGACCAAATTAATCAAATTTTAAAGGTTGGTCATGTTAGAAGTCGGAATAATCAACGTGCGTGTATGACTCGCTGTATGAATGTGGAGGAAGCTAGAGAGGTGTGCCAGGATAGAGTAGTGTGGCGGTCCATTCTCTCTGCCTACCCCTACGGGGAAACGGCGTGATGGTTTATTGTTGTTGTTGTTGTCGATTTGAAGATTCTAATAACTAACTAACCAACTAACTAACTAACCATCACGCCGTTTCCCGGAGGGGTAGGCAAAGAGGATGGATAGTCACATTGTTCTATCCTGGGATATTTCTCGCGCCTCTTCTACATTCACAAATCGTGACATGCACGCTCGTCGATTATTTCTACTTCAATCTGGTGATGCCATGTCTTTTTTGGCCTTAGACGACTTCTTTTTCCATTCACACTACTAGTATATTTCTTTTAAACCATTCTTCCCTCATCCATTCGTTCCATTTGTCCAAACCATCTTAGTGACCCTTTCGTAATTTTATTTATCACGCATTCATCCGCCTTACATTTGTTTCTATAATAACTTCGTCATTAGATATTCTATCATACATTATTTTCCACACATTCTTCTTATTTACTTCATTTCTGTGGCATTTATCCTACATTCATCCTTCTTCTGCTTACTTTAAACTTCACACTTCCATACAAGGGTCGGCACTAGAACTCCATTGTGTACTGCCATATTTACTTCCGTCGATATATTTCTATTTGCGGTAATGAGTGCACCATTCATTTTATTTCCAGCTCCGACCCTTCTTCCGACATCTTTCTCCATTCTTTCATCTCTTGTTAACATGCTTCAAAGATAAATAAATTCGGTCACTTGCTCTGATTTCTCACCGTTCGCACTTATGTTCCAATCCGCCATACATTATTCCCTTTCACTTACCATAACTTTAGACTTTGACGCATTCATCACAAGATCATCTGAGGTATCTCTACTTGAGGGAGTATGGTAGCTATCCTTGGCATCTATCCCACGGCATTTCTTTTGGGAATGTTCGGAACCAATTCTCTACAGATTCGAAGAGATGGACATCTAATTACCCATTTCTTTAGATTAATTAGGGAATACTTCGAGAACTCGGCTGTACTGGAGGGTGTTCGGCTTTTTGTCCCCGATAGATATCTCCGACAGCGACAGCACAGATTGTTTTACCTACCGGCCGCCAGAACCAATCTGCCTCTGGTGACACCGGTGGGAAGAGCAATTAGTCTGCTGAACGCAGTCTCCTCGGAGATCGACGTCTTTCATGTTCGTGAAAGTACGTTCAGAAGGCAAATACTCTTAATTCTGGAGAGTATCCTGTCTTCCTAATGTCGAACCATCTCTCATGGGTTTCTGGTAGTATACTATACATAATATATTATTTTACCTGTTTTCAATAGATGCCTAAAAAATAAATTTTGTAATTTCTGTTGATGAAATAAACTGATTTGATTTAATTTAATTTGATCATACTAATTGCATACTTCGTACATTCTTGATTTAAATAGCGTCGTCTGCATATAGCATACAGTTGATGGACATATCTTTCATTTTCGCACCAGCGTTTATGCCATATAATTCTACTATTCACTTGTCCATGTATAGATTAATAAGTAAGATTAATAACTTAGTTTTTATTGTAAAAACAAACAAAGTACAAAACACAAATTAATAAACCAAAGGCTCTACGAACATCATTTTTATTTTATTCTTAATTAATAAAAACACTGTTTTTTCTAAATTGAGTTTGAAAAACCAATATTTCAATTCATTCACATTTAAAAATATAATCATATAATGCTATGTTCAGTTGGGGTACCTATCCACTTTTATAGTCACGATTTTTTAACTTAAGATAATTTTTTAAACTAACTATCAACTAACCATCTCTCCGTCTCTCCTAAGGGGTAGGCAGAAAAAATGGACTGCCACACTTAAACCGATGCGGCACTCCATCCTTCTATTTTCGCCCCCGCGGGAGACGCGGTGTGATGGTTTGCAAACCTAAAAAAAATAAACGAAGAATTACCCTTGGGATAGAATGGTAACTAAGAATGTGATAGTGCATTTGTGTGTTTTACGTTTGTTTTAAAATATGAAAAAAGTGACGGAGTACCATTTCGGTCACTCGGGCCATTTTCAAAGGTCACTTAGTATTACAGACCACTTGGCCTAATTTATGCTGGACGCGTCACAAAATTAGCCTTATAGCAGTGAAAAAAAAACTTAAAATGAATCTTCATTAAAAATGTAAAAAAATGTATGCAGGCAAACAATTATATAAAAAAAATTGTGGTATTTAAAAAAATTTAACTATGAGTGAAATATTAACAGTTCATCTCGGTTCTTGCGTCGCTCTCTAATAAGAACAAATTTTAATGTTATCTATAAATATACAACAAAGTCGTGTAAGTTACACCATGTATAACTCAAGACGGCTGGACCGATTTTGATGATCTTTGATTTGTTGGATTTGTCTCCGTCCCGAATAGCAGAATAACTATTAAAACATTGGAAAAAATCGACCCGAGTGCATTTCATCCAGCAAATAATAGTTTAACAGAAAGAAGTACAACAATGCTATGCGAATCATTCGCTCAAATAAAGCAACTCCTTTGCTGTCATGTGAATTACATTCATATCAATGTAATTAAAATACTTTTCAATTTGATTTTTGCACATTTATTGAACATAATTCATTTTGAGTATTCATTCTAACTTAATAAATAACTGAATTTAATTCAACTAATAAGTTAACACAACATTGATTCTGAGGCGGTACGAAGTTCGATGGGTCAGCTAGTTGTTAATAACGAAGAAAGTAATACGCGGGTATTCCATTCACTGTTGAGTGAGAAATGATTTAAACTTATTTTAAACATGACACATGAAATATTAACAATAGTATATAAAGTCAGAAACACAACTGTAGCGTGCCCTTTCGTGAAGCATGCTGACGTCATGGCGAACGTGCACATCCATATGTCGTGTCGGGGCGCCCTCTGACGTTTTTATGAGTCAGTATATTAACAAAATCAGTTAATAAAAATGGCGTTATTATATTATCAATTTTATTATTATAAAATTCTACCATTTAAAATTAAAATTTCTACATATATTAAACGTTCCAAAATATCAAATCACACATATTAATAAATTTAGTAAAATTTACTAACTAACTAATAATTACGCCGAGTCTCCGAAAGGTTAGACAGAAAGAATGGACCGCCATACTGTTCTTTCCTGACATACTTCTCTCGCTTCCTCAATATTCATACATCGTGTCATGCACGCACTCAGGATTACGCCGTGACATGTTAAACTGAAAAAATTCGAAAATTATAAAGGATTTGGTTTAATGTAATATTTGGTTTAATGTAACAAAATTAAAATATTATTTGAAGAATTCACACTTTTTTGCGTATTATTATTGTTTTATCATTATTAAGAAATGAAATTTAGATACCTACATATAAAATATCGATAAACAGTAATGAAATATTTCACACATCTTAAGCGTTATCAAATGTCCATATAAAACTAAATGTTTTAATATACGCTTTTCAATGTGATCAACTCTCACAATCTGCAAAATAATTGTAAAAAAAGCAATGTCCATTGGATTTCGAGTCACGTAGAGCAGTATTTGATTTTCAAATGAAACTGTATCCGACTTTGAAGCTTTAATATGTTTAAACCTAACCGCTTCGTTGATTTGTTACGGAGCCATTCGTATTGGTCAAGTTTCAATTAGTGATATATCTCATCACGTCTCTGTCTTTAATGCCCGGCGTTACCCCTGGGATGGTAGGGAAAGAGGATTGAATGCGAATCACGAAACAGTACTAAAATTCTTATCGTACAAATTAAAAGCGAAAATATTAATTTATACTCATTCTATGAATATCGTATAAAATTAATAATGATTTTATTGTTTTACGTTGTTTCCATGTTCATATAAAACTATACATATCAATTCCGGTTCTATTATGATATAAAAATATAAAGATGGTTAATTCATAAGAATAAAAACGTCTGTTTTCTAGAAGATTTATTATTTAATTTCATTACTTCAAGGCATTATCAAATTATGCCTTAGAATGGTAAAATTTGTCATACACATAAAATATAATAAAAAATTCTAGAAAACAGACGTTTTCATTCGTATTAATGATTTAGTATAAAGTTTTAAAATAAACACAAAAGAAGAAAAAACAGTGTTTTAATTCATAAAAATTCGTCATTATGGAGTTCCATCGTGTTAACGCCTTAAGTTTATCTAAAATTAATATAAGACGATATTTTTATGAATTAAAACACTGTTTTTTTCCCACCTTTGATTGATTTGTATAATTTCGCCTTATAAGTCGTAACGGTATTATTAATTTTAGATAAACGTAAGGCGTTGATACTTAGAATTCCATAATGACTATTTTTTATGAATAAAAACATTTGGAAAAATTGTCATTATGGAATTCCACAGTGTTAACGCTTTAAGTTTACCTAGAATAAATAAAAATTGATTTGTAAATTAAATGGAGGTGAACAAAGGTTGCAAACGAATTATGTGAATAACGCTTTTGCGGGAAAACCAATACACACAAGCGTCATTTACATTTTCAAATGTAGAAATAATACACTTTCATTTCGCTTGTTTGTCAGACGTTAAAGAAGGTCCCTTCATTGAGGGTGGAGTGCTACAAGTGTTCCTTTCTCGCGGAGAATGGTTTCGCAATTCAGACCAAAGACCCAATCTAGTTATGCTAACGAGCCCGAAGTCCACTCCCTTGGAGCTCAATGAGGACCCTGAATGAGGATCACAAAGGAAAGGAAGGATTCCATAGCAACTTCACGCGTGACGATCCACGGATCCCTTTGATTGGAGTTTCGCTGGCGAAGGATTCACTTTGGGTGCTTTTATCTACGGGATTCTGAACTTGAACTTGAAGAAATATACATATTTTGTTTGTAGAATAAATTTGCCGAAAATAAAAGAGAGGAGTGTTATGTTTAAAAAAAAATTAAGTACACGAATGGAGAACAAAGGATTTCATTATGGAGTCTTGTTGATGTTATAAGAAATTGGTTGGCCGCAGAAAATTTTATATCAAAATATTAAAGTTGAAAAACACTTTTTATTAATTAAAAAACTTTTTTTTCAAAACAGATATCAATCTTTTAAAGATATAAAAAAATTAACATCACAGTTTTTTTAGCGAAATGTTATGTAAATATACTCAAGCTGTCAAATTGTTTTTTTCACAATAATTAAAATACGAATCGATACGTCATATTTATAAATGTACTCGATTGAAGTTATGCTGGACTCATTTTTAGGCAATTCGTAAATATTAAATTATTAAAAAACAAAAGAACTTTTTTAATTAAATAAAAAAATCAATTTCAATGTTAGATTTGATTAAAATGTATACCTAAATTTATTCACGGTTTGCCAAACTATGCTGTAGTACTCTATTTTATTTTATATATTTTGAAATTAACATTTTCAGAAAGCTTGTGATTTTTGTATTATTATACAATATGTTTTACCTTAAGAGGACATTATTAAATTATAATACAGGTTTGTGTGAATTTACGCATATAAGATACTTAGTGAAGAATATGTTTATATTTTTAATTCATCGAAATATGTATATTTTTAATTTTATCACGCTAACTAGATTATGTTTCTAAAATAATCATTACGCCGTTTCTCCGAATAGGTGGACAGAAACGATGGATCACGACGTTAGTCTGGTACACCTCTCAAGAATCAATGGTTTATAATCACATGCACCCCTGTTGTTTTTCCAACTTTGAAGATGTCTGCCATTTAGTAATTAATTAATTAAGTATTTCTATGTTTATTTCGGCTTCCTTAACTTATGTCGGCCTATAGGTCAGTAGATAAAATTTTACCTCCATTTTGCGTCTGACTTCATTTGCAGTAAAAAATAACTCGAATTGCGCTTGACTATATTACCAGTTCGACAGATAGTCCCAATTCATCAAAATATTACGCGAATTTAGAAGAAAGGAACTAAAGTCAAAATGTTTATTAGATGAATTCCTTATATGAGCTGCAAACGCAGTCAGCGCAGTTAGAAACCACCACTGCAAATGTAGCTAGCCGCACTATATATATATAAACTAGATATAAACTCGTGTAGCTGAATCAGTTTTCGACGTAGAAGCGAGCTCCTAAAGTTCAATTATAATTTTATCTTCTGTATATCTTCGGATATCACGTATTTTATCGGTTTTGTTTATTTGGTTTCTAACATCACGAATGGGATGATTTTACGTGTTTGAATATAATGTTCCCTAACGCATTGCCCAAACAGGGCGCAGTGCATATTTATTGGCAAGTTCGACCTCCGTCCCTTCTGCCCCGGGCCAGAATTCCTGAATGTATGTACGAGGAATAATCTACGTGACCCAATGTTGGACGCAAACGTGGCGAATTAACTATATTGTGGGGAATCACAAGAGTACAAAACAACATTACAACTGTTGGTAATGTTTTGATTTATGCAGATTCATAATAGAGATCAGTTAATGAAATTTTGTTACTCCATAGTAAAGCAGAAACAATATGAAATAATACATTTTCCTTTGCATTCGGAAGTAAAAAAATAATGAATTTACGGACGTGATTTTAAACATTTTAAACTGGCAAAAGAAGGATGAAAGTAGAATAAATGCAGTAGAAATGAGATCTCTTAGACGAATGTGTGAATACTCTGTGTATGATAGAGTGTCGAATGAAAATATTAGAAGTGAATGCGGTGCGAATGATGGTGTCATGAACAAAATAATGAAAGGATCATTAAGATGGTTTGGACATATGGAAAGAATGAATGAAGAAAGAATGGTAAAAAAATTATACGTTAATGATGTAAATGGAACCAGAAATAGAGGAAGACCGGGAAAACGTGGCACGATCAAGTAAATACATCATTATTACAATTACAATTACAAATAGTATTACATCATTTATATGTTTTACGACAATTAGCTCAGAACATTATCTTCGATACACGAGCTTATTGCATCAGTTTAATTTTTCATCTTTACCGGATCGTAATTGGATTGAACATCACTTATTTTTTCTTACAAGTTTAGTTCCTTCATTCAAAAACACGATTTTTGTGATTTATACGAAGGGTCGTCCAAACCTTATATATATATTTTTTTATCTCAATTCAATATTATCTTTTTTTTAATCAACCGAAAATATGCGGTATTTTTAAATTTCCAATTATGAAATACACGTTTATGCAAACTTTGTTGAACTCTAGTTGTCGTTGGAATAAATGTTCTACTTCAGTTGGATGCCTTCATAAATAATATTGAATTAAGATTTTTGAAATTTATTCATTAAACATGAAATGCGAAACATTTAACTCTCATCTAAAATCATAAAACTTCTGAAAAACAGACGTTTTCAACAATATTAAATATTTAATATGACTTCTCTAAACCATTATCTTAGAAACAAATTAAACTGTTAAATTAAATAACTTTGTTTTATGTATCACAATTGTATTTTATTTTACGCGACAGCTGTTTCGTCAACCTATGTTGACATCATTAGGTGTTATAATAATTGTAACACCTGAAGATGTCAACATAGGTTGACACAGCTGTCGCGTAAAACAAAATACAATTGTGAAACATAAAACAAAGTTTTTTAATTAAACAGTTTAAAATGTTAAGGTATCATAGTGTTTCGGCCAAATAATGGACTATTTAAGAAACAATTTAGTTTATGTTAATAAAAAAGTTAAAAATGAAAAAAATAAATAAATAAGGTTTACTGTATAAACTGTTTATCTGGCGAGGCGTCTTTTTATTGTATATTCAACTTTACTCTAACAATTCGTTAGCTAAATTGGAGAAGCTTAGGAATAGTGTGAGGATCGTCGGATTGCGAAACTTTTGCTCTAAAGACTGGGTCTTTATCGCCGGAGACGAGGCGGGCGGAGCAGGAGCGCCGAAGGAAGAGCGATGACTTTCATTACGTATCTCAACACTATCTATAAATTCCGAGTCCTCGCTCCGCTCACATACAAATCACCATTCGGTGCGCGGGAAACCGACGGTATCAATTCAATTTGCCGCTCCTCTACTTGCGCCTGTTCCTCTGTGTACTAACAATGTTCGGCGCTGAACGTTGGGAGTCGTGTGGGGTTGCCATGCCTCACATAAGTTATACGGTACATATCACACAGTATGAGACGAATATAAGGAATATTCTTATTTTCCTATCGATACCAGTTTGAGCATCGTGCAATCTACATATTTATCAATATAACTTGAGTTTTATTGGTTCTTTTGGAGAGACTGTGTTATTTGCTAGCGACTTCTGTAACAGATGTTGAGAGTCGTGAGTAAGTTAGTAAGCTCGGTTGATTTCTATAATATAACACGGTACCGAATAAAATCATTTTTTAATGTGGACGCATAAATTTGCATATTAGGAAAGAATTTTAGAACAATATTCATTCTGAGCATAAAATTAACAAAAAAAACGGTTTGTTTATAATTGGACCATTTGAGTTGTTCAGTTAAGGATTTTATTTGATAATATCCTTAAAAGTGGAAAGTTGTGCAGAATAAAAAAATATGTGATGAAAAATATAACTAATTTCAATGAAATCAAATGATTTTAATGAAATATCTTTTAATTAAAATAATTCAATAAAACGGTGTTTCTAAAAACATTCATGCTCCCACTTTTTTCTTTATTTGGACACAAGTGAAAGCAGTTCTTTAAAAAAACTTTATTAAATAAATATGACGACCTTCGTGGCAGAGTGGTAAGAGCTCTGACTTCCATACCGAAGGTCCCGGGTTTGATTCCCGGCGATGGCAGTGTGATTGTCACACTGTCTTTGGTCTGGTGTAGAATTCACGTGACAATAAAATGGCGATAGATTGGCTACTTATCACATGTCACGAGAATCAATATAATAGCTAAATAATAAATTGTATACAGTAATTGGGTTCAAACGACCTGTCGTATACATACAATAAAAAAAATTTAAATGAGATATGTTTTTAGAAAAATACATATTTTACTTTCCTGCTATTATATAATCTACTCGTAAAACCTAAACAATCAAGAGAGAGAGAGAGAGAGAGAACAAAAAATCAAATCAATAATATGAGTGAAGAACATAACAAATTGTTCAAGCTAACTAACTAACTACCACGCCGTCTCTTCGGAGGGGTACGCTGAAATAATAGACCGCCACATTATTCTGAGATATCCCATTTTACTGCAGTTATTCTACTTTCATCCTTCTTTTGTTAGTTCCACGCTTCACTTCTGTACATAACGGTCGTTTATAAATATTATTAGAAAAAAATATTCACAACATTCACCGATTCGAAGGACCCCGATTTTTTTCTCCAACTTGAAGAAGAATATTTCAATTTCACCGTACTAGTTACCAAAACTATGCACTCTGTTTGTACCGCTACTTAACGAAACGAAAACGTTGCCTCTGCTTTCTTATTTACTCTAAGTATAAAAGCAAAGTATCTTGGTTTTTGCGGGACGTTCGATTTTATATGTATAATAAAAATAATGTTGAACTGCTTCGAAAGGAAGATCCTCCACAAAATCCTCGGACCCATTAAGCATGGTTAGAAGTGGAGAAGAAGATACAACACATAGCTCTATGATTTGTACCAGGACGTCAGCGTGGTCAAGTTTATAAGGATAAATAGACTGCGCTGGCTAAGGCACTTGCACCGCATGCGGGATCTAGAGCTCCCCAAAAGAGTGCTGATTGACAATCCAGAGACAGGACGGGATGAAGACGTTTCTGGGACAAGACTAAGACGCGTCGAGGGTTATAACACCGAAGAAGAAGAAGGAAGAAGAATTGAAGACTCCAGGGGAAAAACAAGGAATGTCAGTTAAAATTCAAAATAAATGTAATAATGCCATCTAGCGGCATTTGTACGTATCTATCCACAGTAAAATTTTCATATTAAAAAATCATGTGTGTCATCGACTTTGGCCAGATAATCGATTGCTAATTGCTAAGAAATATATATAGACTTTGATTAGCTTTATTCTCAATTTATTCAAATTAACCTTCTACTGACATTCCTTGTTTTTCCCCTGTAGTCTTCAATTGATTAATGAGGGGATATTTTGAAAAGGCAGCCGTGCTGGAGGGTGGAGGTCTTTTTTTTCCCGACAGATATCTCCGACAGCGCCAGCATAGATTGTTCTTTCTTCCGGCCGCAAGAACCAACCTGCCTCTAATAATGCCGGTGGGAAGAGCAATCAGTCTGCTGAACAAGAGTACCTCGGAGATCGACGTCTTTCATATTAGTGAAAGTAAGTTCACAGGAAAAATATTCTTGTCTTCCTAAATTTAAACCATCTCTCATGCGTTCATGATTCTTATTTTTCTGTCTCTAATAGATGATTTAAACTGTAATTATGTTTGTAATATCTTTTGAGTGAGTAAATAAACTGAAAAATGAAATGACATTTTTAAATATCAAAATGGTACATTATGTTGTATTGATAGGATTATTGATATTATATCTATAACTTGAGAAAAAATAATCTCTATGGAGGGGTTAAAATTGTATGGTCACCCTATAATTCACCCACCCCTTCGCATTGTACAGCGTTCCTTATTTTAAATAAAACTTTGTTTCGCCGGCAATGGATATATTGGCCGGGTAAACGGAGGGAGCCATCTATTATGGCGGCCGGCAAGCTGCTCAAGGCTGAAGCTTCGGAAGATCTGACGGCAGGGGGCTTGGAACATCAATCGCAATTGATAAAACTAAATTCATTATTCCGGATATTATATACATTAATGTTTGCTTTCAGTGAATATAGTGTAACAAAAAACGAAAAATAATCGTTTTATTTTATCTACCATTTTTTTCTATTATAATAGAGTTTTGGTACTACGCCTTCATTTTCTGGGCTAACCATAATTTATTTATAAACAATCAATAGTTTTATTGTATTCCCATGAGTAGAAAACTCATTTTGGAAAAAATGATAAGTTGCACATAAAATAATTATAAGACATTCAGAAAATATTAAAAGAAAATATTGACTTAAAACTAAAACATTTTTAAATTATAATATTTGATCATTTTAATATATAATAAATCGCACTATTTAAAGGACATATAAAAAGAATTTTAAATAGTGAATTCCATTAACTTAGAAGCTTAATAACTTAGTATTCACCATATAAAAATAAAAAAACAAAAAGCTATAAAAATAATAATTTTATGCAATATAAAATAAATTTTAAAAGTGACAGTGTATTTCTAATATTATTTATATGAAATTTCTTCTCAACTTCCATTAAATTAAACTTAATCATCATAATTATCATACAGCTTTTAATTTTACACAATTGTGGATGGTATGTAATATGAAACAGTTCGAATACATGTTAAAAAGAAAATCCAAATAATTAAGATCTCATCTAGAGTGTTTACAAAAATGTATCTAACTAACTAACAAATTCACTGCGGTTTATTTGTACTATTCAATTTCAATTCAATTTCAATTTCAATTTATTAAAAAAATTATAAACATTACAGAATAACAAATCCAAATGTTTATAATCACAATATACAAAAATAAAATTAACAATAAAAAAAAATAATATTTACAAATAATATAACAAGAAAACTAATGAGAGCAAGTCAGAAAAAAAGAAAAACAGAAGACAATTAAAAATATATATATTCGAGAACAATAAGTAGGGAAGCAAATAGCAATTTAATACATAAGAGATAGATGCTTTCTGAGGGTAGCCTCACTATCGTGAAAAATGTCCACATCTGAAGAGATGCGGTTTAATAGTATTATTGCCCTGCCCACGGGCATTACCTTAGGTAGATTGGTTCTACACAGTGGCAGGTGAAATAATCTATGTTGCCTTTGTCGCAGATAATTGTCGGGGACAAACAAAGTCAAGTCATTTAAAATATCCGAGTTATGTATTCGACCACGAATCAGTTGAAAAAGTGAACACCCAGGTGGATAGTTCGTCTAATTTTCAATGATTGGTAGTCCAGCATACCCAGCAAGAAATCAGTTGGGTACAGCCAGGGGTAGTAACCGTTCTATTTAAGGTACAGAAATCGTAAGAATTTTTTCTGTACCTTCTCGATTAACAGACAATATTTTATTTCATGCGGTGCCCACACCAGTGTACTAAATTCCAACCGACTTCTTACCAAGGAATTATACAATAACTTCAGGACTTTTGAATTTTTAAAATCCTTTCCATTCCTAAGAACAAATCCCAAAATCTTTTGGGAGCTATTACATACTGATGTAATATGAAGACTGAAAGATAATTTGGGATCGAATGTAACTCCCAAATCTTTCGAAGAAACAGTCCTATCCAGTAGTATATCATCCATTGTATAACTGTGATAGATCGTTGTGCGAGCCCTAGTAAAGGACATGATGAAACACTTCGATATATTAAAATGCAATTTATTTATTTTACTCCATTTCAAGACACTGTGTATGTCATCTTGGAGTTTTAAACAATCGGCGACAGATTTAATTTCTCGAAAAATTTTCAATTCTATTCTATTATATTACTAACAAGTTTATACAAAATGTATACACGATATTATTATCTCAGAAAGGTGATTATGTAACCGTAATTGTTCAAATGAAATATTTAGAAAATATTGAAATGAAACAAAACACTGTGTAAAACCAGTATACATTTCTATTTTCATAAAAATAAATGAACACTACATATTTCGGAGATTCATCTCGTATTCAGGTGTAAAAATAACAAAACATTTATATATGACTATTAAAATGTTTTAAAAGTGAGGTTTACACAGTATTAAGACCTGATAAATATATATTAAATGCATTTTTAAAACTATTTGATATTAAACACAGTGTTTTTACTCGCTTAAAGTGAATAAACTTTTGATCGTTATTTTTGTGACATAGATGGCTATTGTAGTGATTTACAATAAATGTATATTTATGTTGGTTATTTCAACGTGATTAGAAATTATTGCTTTTGAAACCGATTTTTATTAGAATCGTATTTTATTTCTTGTCGCATTTTGTGAATAATATGAAATATATAATATAACGTTCATCACCTAATATCTATATAATGATAATTTATTTTCAATATATATTGAAGGTCTAAATTTTTTGCCATTTTAATTCATTTATCTAATATAAATAAAAAATAATAATGCATGATTCCTCGTACAAAATATATTTTTTAGGTAGTTTTCCCGAGGTTATACTAGCTTAGTAGTCATTAACCCGCGGTTGAAAAAATACCATGAGAAAAATAAATATCTGGTGACGAAAAACAAATAAAATTAATTGAATACTAATAGGTTTTAAAAAATCGTTTCACTTTGGGTAAATATTTTTGTAGACCTTTATTAGCTATTTTGTATACACGTTTCTCTTCAAAGACATCACGCAGCCTTAAACCAAAATTATGCTAATGTAAGAGAGATTACTATGAAAATGACATCCATAAACTGTAATAAAACGTGATGCAAGATTAGTATAATTAATAACAAAGTGTTTCGTGATCATAAACGTTCAAAATAGACACATTTATAAAATTTATTGTTTTGGTGTGTAACCCAACACTTACTCCAAACGGCCCTGGTTCGGTCAAGTGGATTTCATTTAATTATCCCCAGAGCAATCTGATTAAAATTGGAAATGAACTCTTCAGCAAACGTGTATCGGAAGGCGCCAAATAAGAATATTTTAGCAGTTAATTAGTCAAAGTGCAGTTAGCTGCTAGTATGGCTATAATAAATTACATTAATTTGTTAGTATAAGCGAGGAACTCGTAAGAGAGGGAATTTCGCAGAGAGCTCTCGGGAAGGTTACAAATATTTACCGTAGGTAACCAAAATGTGATGAAGGTTTTGATTATGTTGCTAATTATTTTGAAATCAAATGTTAGCTTTCCAGGAGAATAGTAAACAAGTGTAATCTATTTACGAAACCCTTTTTTAATGTTAAAATACGCAAACATTTGAGGAGAATCATATTAGAAGAGCAAACTGAGATACGCGTCGAGCCAATATCGGTTTCAAGGAACAATTTGTATTTCGAAATAAAATTTACTTTACGTTTAAATATGTTACGTACATATAATTAAGGAAGCAAATGTACAAGAAATAAACATACTTATGCTTAATTTCAGTAGATGCGTAATTAATTATTATAAAATATTTCAGATGCGTAATTTATTTATGAATATTGTCAGCCCATTGCACTAATAATTTTAAAGCGAAGTCAAAAACATATTTTTAAAAGCCTCATTTAAGAAATCATTACTTACACGATAAGTATATTAATCAACATTTTGAATGTATACAAATACTTTCAGACAAATACTGGATTTAACCCATTGCGGGTTAGTCATTTTTAAGGATTTATTTTATCTCAATAGAGACGAAGATGTAAATTGTTATCTGAAAACAGAATATGGTAGTCGAGGCGTTTACAGGACTTATGACCTGTCATTGGTTGGGTTAAGCGATCGCTTTTTGTAATACAACATTCCCCATTCCGCCCTTCTTACGACCACCACGTCTGACAAATTTTTGAAAGTGTATATATGCTAATATGTTGAGGAACACTTCACAATTGTGTCGTCGCAATTGTGTATTTGTCCCCTTTCTCCAAATGTTGCACTTGAGTTCAATTCATCACGCAATGTTCTTGCCAAGTTTTGTTATTGTTCTAAAGAATCAGGTTTCGTCTGTTCTTGATTTATTGTGGTCATAAGAACTCAAGGGTATGACTGATGAAATACTCACTTGAGAATTACTTAAGTTTCTAGTAATTTCTTCGTAAGTAACGCCTGGAACACCTCTCCTGCGCGTAAAGTTCCGTTCATATTTCCGTTATAATAGTTGTGGAAACGGAATCAGAGACGGATATCAAAAAACGTGCGGAATTTCCGCAGTTGCGGAAACAGAAGCAGAGGTCTATTGCACCACTACTTCAAACCAATTATTAGGACTGAAAGGTGTAGAATAAGATTTACACCATGAATTAAATTTTGATTGAAAAGAGTTGAATATTCTTATGATGGATTCTTTACTCAAGAATGTGATATATTAAAATAGTCATTGCACCAAGGAACACGTATGGTAAATCTACATATGTAATGAATACCATCTACAAAGGTGGATTTGGTAATAAGTGACATAAGGCGTTGTACAGATTCCGTGTATACGTTGAATATCAAAATTCAAAGACTGTACGAATACACCTCTCCAGAGCGGCTCCCGGCGTGAAATTTGTACAAAGTAAGTTAGTCTTTAGAGTTTTGGGCTGAGTGCTGGCTGCGGCTTTGGGACCCCCATGGAGTCGAGCGCATACGGCGCAAATCACCGGCGGAGTTAGGCGGGCGCCGGGCTATCGTGTGTTACTAAATCAAATTTGAATCAGAACAACATTCATAATTGATTGAAAATTCTTTCTTACTTAAACTGTAGAAATATTTTGTTAAGCACAAATTAAATTGAAGGATAATTTATGGAAATGACACGTTTCGCCTTTCTAAGGAGATGGTCTTCACTGAGGATCGAGGGTCGTCGAGGTGTGGGGCGAAGACAGATCTCTAGGCTCCGGAACATACGAGATTGGACTCGTATTGAGAAGAGTCGAGGTACTATTTAGAACTTAACAAGACAGGTACATATTTATACTCTCAAGTGATAATCGACGCCGGGACCACGCCTGACACATGAAAAAGAAGAAGGCATTATCAAACACCGACAATGGCTTAGAAATGTGAAACATATCATTCCCATAAACTATAATAAATCTTCTAGAAAAATGACGTCTTTATTTGTACTTATTATTTAACATGAAGATTTACATCATTGTTCAAGAAACAATAAATTAATTTATTCATTAATTTCAACAACTACGCCAATCTTGCTTTAAAATCAATAACAAAAATATAATATAAATATAGACAGAACGCTTGGCATATGATCTATGGGTCTTGGATTCAAGTCTGGACACGACTCGATTCCTTTTTCATAATAATGAGCTATTTTCTGTTCACGTTGGAGATTGCATAATTTATTTTAATGCCAATGATTAAATTCCTTATTAATATATTCTAAAAAATACAACTTAGATATAAGAACACACACAACACAGTCTTCGTCTTGTGTGGATATAATTGATGGCATATAATGTACGAAGTACACATTAAAAAAAATACATATATAAACAAATAATTAATAACAGTTTTTTCATATCTTTAAAAAAAATTTGGTTGTATATATTTTATCGAATAGTAATCAAAAGAAATTTTAATTAAAGTAAGATTATTAATAAAATTTGGGACGCACAAAGTAACGGAAGAGTTCGCGATACTTAAATAAAATACTTAAAATCATCCTTGTCTCTTTAATGCCAAAACGAATTTGATAGAACAAATGCGTTTTTTTATTGAATCATATATTATTCGAACATTTACTGTTGATCGTTCAGATAACTTAAAAGGGTGGCTTGAAGTAATAATTAGATTTTTATTTTGTTGGAATTCTGTGTTATCACTTCATTCCGAGATAGAGTACCCAAAAGCTTAAATGTCCGTTTTTAATTTACACTCGCTAATAAAATAATGGAACATTTTAAGTGTCCGACAACTTCGAGAAGGCTACCTGTAAAGTTGCTTGCACACCGGATGAAAAATTTTTGACTTCAGAATGTCGCAACGACTTTTTATCTCTTGACATTTTTAAGACCTCTCGAATGCTTCTGTTGTTTTGCAATGCTTTGTTGCACTGATTAGCTAATAAAGACAGTCCCATGACCGGTGTTTTGCAACAAATAACCTAATTTTTCGTTCATGGCCTCAGAGCGCATTTAATGGCCATTGACATTGTTGACTTTGTGTATCACATTGTGATAATTTGTACATTTACGACTAAAGCTGAACTCTTCTCAAAGGGGAGACAAATTGTTAGGTAAACTTTGTTGAACTGATAACTAAAATTGTAATAACTGAAATAGGTCAATTTATCATCACACACTAACAAACAAAAAATATGAACAAAGAAAAAGTGTTTTAGAGCACAGAATGGATATTATAATTGAAGCCAACTAGTTTCGTTTGTACCCAAACTTCATCTAGGCAATATGAGTTCATATATTGCCCTGATGATGCTTGGGTAAGAGCGAAACTTGTTGATTTAATATATAATTACCATTTTGTAGTTAAATACAAAATATTAATTTTGCGGGAGATACCTATTGGTGGAGATGAGGTTCGCAACCCATCACACCGCGTCTCTCGTGGGGGCGAAAAGAAAAGAATAGAGTGCCGCATTGGTTAAAGTGTGGCAGTCCATTATTTCTGCCTACCTTTTCGGGGAAACGCCGTGATGGTTAGTTAGTTAGTTAGTTTCTAATTTTATTTTACAGAAAAATATAGCTCTCCATGGAACGCCAAACGGACAACGCCGACCAGGAAGATCCCCGAAACGGTGGAGAGAAAGTTGGAATTCAGCGTCTCAAGAGAACCCGCCTGAAATAACAGACTCCCGAGTCTACCAAAAGTAAGGAAGAAGAAGAGAAGAAAAATAAATATTTTAAATTGAAAACCTATCTAAAGCATTATTAAACATTTGAAAAGTCTAAGGCAGGCCTGTCTAAATCATTATGAAATGAGAAAACAGACGTCTTCATTCCTATTAATAACGAAATATTTATAATTCATGTTAAACTGTAGAGGTTTACGTAAGGCATATCTTCACGAAGCAGAACCTGGCGTTTGGTGTGTGGCCGTCCTAACAGAAGACTGCCAACCAATTAATGTCAGCTGTGACAGACTCACGCAACAGGCAGACCTGCCGGGATAACGTGCACGAATATTCTCAATATCGCATTCGAAACCGAAGAAACAACAAAAGCTATTAAATTCATTTTTCCCTTTAATAAAATACAGCGCCCAAACACTACCTAACACAACAGGATATCCAATTTTAGCGGAGTTTAATTTACTCAAATTACATCGTAATTTAGTTTTAATTGTAATTCAAAACGTTTTATCACTTCGTTATCATATTTCAACGGAGGTATTTCTTTATTTATGTTGTCCTGTCATCGGTTCGGAATATTTAGGATTTACCTCGAGAAGAGAAGGAAAATATAATTTTCACAGATTTAAACACGTGTTGTAAAAGGTAAAGAGTTACACGTCACAAAAAAGCTTGAATTTAAAGAATGTTACGTATTTCTTAAAATACACGACGGAACAAGGTGCGGTCTTTGGAGCTATTAGACATTTGATGAATAATGCGAATTAAAATGACAACTTTTATAATTTAACTCCATTCATATATATTAGTTATAATATGTGATATAAAGTAGAGATTTATTCTCTGAACGATGATGTAAATATCGTTGAATAATCACAGTAAAAAGTTGTAATCGTGTTTGGCATTTTAGGTTCAAAAATCACCTTACAAAATTATAATTTAGAAGTCCTTGAGGACTAGAAAGACATTGACTTGCTAAAATCGGGTATTAAAAAAAACTCGTTTACTGAAAAAAATCTAATATTTTTTTGTTTTGATTGTTGCGTATCTTAGATTAAATGAATTTTGAATTTAAAAATGAAGAGTTTAACAATACAATTAAAAATATCAAGTGTGCAAAAGGTTTTATAGGTATTTTTGACAGAAATTTTGATTTCTTCAAATTTGGAGAATCAACATTTCCTTGGTATTGTCGGTGAGTGGAGCTTACTTCGAATTAGTGGTTTTTGCTTGTTAATGCTCGTTTGTTCTTTTTCATGAATTTATTATCTGAAACAATTTTTTTGATAAGAATTTAAGTCAATGTTTATGCGAGAAAAATTCATAGGTTTTATAAATATCTTATTAACTTTCTTCCATATTCGCCATACTTTGTATTGTAGATGCTTTATTTCTCTTATTCTTTTTTATACTTTGTATCTACAACACTTACATTAAAAAAATTAAAATAACATAGACATGTTTCGGACAACCAGTCCTTCTTCAGTGATACATATTATAACATTTTTTTTAATGTAAGTGTTGTTTATACAAAGAATATAAAAAAGGAAAAGAGACATATCTTTTTAACTCTTTATTATAGTGTTAAAGATATAAGGAAAATGTAATATTGATAACTTGAAGAAATTTATGATTAAAGGATGTCACGCCATATAAAGTATTATTTACTATGTACTCAAACAAGAAGTTGTGATGTAGGAAATACATATGAACAACGAATTGAAAAACAATATCTATATATTATATGAAAAAATCACATAGACACACAAATAATTCATGAGGTAAAATTGCCTAGAATAAAAACAATATAATACAAATAAACTATCATCATAAGTTTTTTACATATTTTCGAATCGAGTTTTAATAGATGGTGGTTGAACATTAGAGTTAAATAAATGGTAGCATTACTAATTAAATCACCATTAGACATGCTGAGAAGGCGATTCTGTTTACGAAATATCGATTCATAATTAGATATAGAATATAAGTTTTTATTTGAATACAACATTTAAAATGTCGTTGATTACTTTGTAAAACAAGATGGCGTGACTGCATTTGCAATCGTATAAAGTGAACACAATACATTATAACTGAGTATTATTTGTGAAATATATCCAATTTTGTATACTCATACTTGTATGCATCGAAATTTAATGTTTATTTTGATGCATTTTCTGTATCTTCCCACAAAATGTAACATCATATAGATTTCAAATCATTATTCCTAAATCCTCGTATATTAAAATGTACGAGTATATGTTGAACACTAATTACTAGTGAATGTTGTTCTTCTTCTTCTTGCTCAGCCTATTCCTTTCCACTGTTGGACAAAGGCCTCCTCCATTCGCTTCCATGTCACTTGTGCAGACTGCATCCATGTTATTCCGACGTGTCTGTTCAGATCATCCTTCCACCGTAGTTGCGGTCGCCCTGCACTTCTCTTTGCCGTCCACGATCTGCAAGTCAGCAGACTTCTTGTCCATTTTTCTGTGTGTCTTTTCAATTTTATTTTTATTGATATTTTGTAGAAATGAACTATTTTTAGTGGTAAAATAGTAGTGATGAATGAGTGTTATGAACAAAATAATGAAAGGAACATTAAGATTGTTTGAACATGGAAAAAATGAGTGAAGAAAGATGGTTATAAAGTGTATGTTAAAGATATAAATAGAACTAGAAATAGAGGAAGACAGAGGAAAACGTGGCGCAATCAAATAAATCAAATATTGAATGTCGGTCGCGCGAGGAGTCGGAGAATCGACGTGCGTGCATGACACGATATATGAATGTTGAGGAACGAGAGAAGTATGTCAGGAAAGAAAAGTGTAGCAGTCCAATATTTCTGCCTACCCCTTTGGAGATACTGCGTGATGGTTAGTTTGTTTTATAGTAACATGTGTAAATAACACGTTCTTTTGTGACTGCGTTATCAATGGTCTTAAATTACGATCTATTTGAGAGCGCATTTAAAAAAAAAATTTTTTATTCCGATAGGATCCTTCTTTTAGCATATCTGCTTAAAATATTTTATTATTAAGATAATATTATACATACAGGGAAAATTTGTATCATTGCAATTGAAAAAATACAATAAATATACCATAATATAAATATTTCTAATTAAAATAGTTCCAACATAAAATAATATTGAACAGGTTGGCATATTCATAAAGTATATGTAAAAGTACAGAGAGTGAAAGTCATTTAAAAAACTTCACAATTTTGTCTTTAGGTACCTTTCAAAAAAATGTTTTCCTTTGTTAAACGATAAAATGAAATATTACACCCTCTGGTACCTTTTAATGTCTCCACCTAAGAATACAGTAACCTCATTACGTCGAAATAAAATTATAAATATTTGCTACGGATTTACCCATTTATAACATGAGCAAAACGAGATTATTTTATTTAGCTTTAAGTCGAAAAATACGATTATATATTAGACATATTACTCAGAGGTACACTTAGAATCAGCAACTTACAAAGATGACACGCAATTTTCAAATCATTCTTGCAGACAAAGAGTACTCCAGAAAGTTCTTGAAGTATTTTATTATCCACGAGAAAAATAATATAAAAACGCTCACTAGCGTTAGTAAAAATTAAGTTGATTGTATTCGTTTTGGAAAAATTATTTAGTGAAGGAAAGAACTCAGACTAATATTCCAGTTACACATGCAACCTAAAAATAATTATTTTTGCTGATTCACATAACCTGAAAATTAACTTATTCAATAGTATTAGTTTATCATACTCCTTAAAACTCGTATATTATAATGTATATGTTGAACACTAATTACTAGTGAATATTGTTAGCCGATATAAATTAACCGATCGACCTGAAACCTTGGTACTTATTGTCCAAACAAAGGACCGAGAAACTACGAGTGACCCAAAGAGCCATGGAAAGAGCCATGTTAGGAATAAGCCTAAGAGACAGAGTCAGAAACGATACGGTGAGAGAAAAAACAAAGGTCACTGACATCATCCACCGGGTGGCGACTCTAAAATGGCAATGGGCAGGTCACTTAGCCAGAAACTCAGATAAAAATGGACAAGTAGATTGCTAACTTGGAGACCGTGGACGGCAAAGAGAAATGCAGGGCGACCGCAACTACGGTGCAAGGATAATCTGAACAGACACGTCGGAATAACCTGGATGCAGTCTGCACAAGACAGAGTGACATAGAAGCGAATGGAGGAGGCCTTTGTCCAGGAGTGGACGGGAAGTAGGCTGATGAAGAAGAAGAAGAAGAAGTTTATCTTTATACTTCGTGAGTTATAAATATACATGCGTAGTAATTGAGTGATTACTTTGCAAATGCGTTAGTATTATACTAACAAATATTATAATTAATAGAATTTTACGAGTAATTAATAACTTATTATAAATAATTGCTTATATATTAGATTAAATCCGATAAAGAACCTTCTCTTCGCGCGCACAGAGCTTTTAACGTTATGATTAAGTTGTTGTTATGAATAAACCTTCTTGAGCTTAATTAAGTTTCAATATAATGAATATCTGTATCTTTGTTTTAATGGTTACACTTTTGCTTTTTCTGGATAATTCTATACTAACTTTGTGAACACTTCAATAAAAATAAATACAAATGAAAATATTATTATAATTCAACCCTTTTTACCTTAACTGAATATAATTTGTTACTCATTTTACAGTGAAAAAATTATTGGATGTTTCTTTTTGCAAAGAAATATTTTGAACCTCTCATTTCTTTTTTATGTACTTGAATTACTCGTAGACATACCTCAAAATTGTATAGTTTTTAATAATCGCGTGTAAATATTTTTAAATTATTTTAAATAAACGTATGTTACGAACTTAAATGATGTTTAAAAGACCTTTTTGTTATAGATAGTTGGTGTCAATAATGAGGCATCACTCACGATATTCCCATATTGATCGTAATAAAAAACCTTAACATTTGTTTTCTACTCGAATCGTTTAATTTGAAACATTTTATTTTACTGCCATATTAACTTAATTGTTTAAAAATGATATGTTTTTCATTTGATTAAGAAAATTAAAAAAAATATATAAATGAAAAAACTAAAAAACATTTTAAAAGGAAACATAATGGAAAGTACTTATTTATACAGTGTGACGATCCTTACCCAATAGTTTCAATATTTTAGTTAAGCGCGAGTGTAAAAGCAAAAGAATGTATCCTTAAATATGTATAACGGTTGCTCTACGAAAAGAGAATTTATTTTGTATTTAAGTGTCACTCGTACTGAA
Organism: Lepidostoma basale; assembly: GCA_022606425.2. NCBI lineage: Eukaryota > Metazoa > Arthropoda > Insecta > Trichoptera > Lepidostomatidae > Lepidostoma > Lepidostoma basale. The sequence continues at coordinate 16,163 of JAHDVF020001235.1, read as the reverse complement.
AAATAGCGATGAATTATGTACTTCTGGAGACTCGTTAAGAATTCACAACCAGTCTACGTTAATTTACTGAGCCCTTGTTTTTTAAAAGTCATACATTATTTGAATGTTATTGTAGCCCGGACCTTCAGCTTCAAATGTAAATGCAATTTATTTAGTATGTATCCTCTTCAGAATATTAAAACATTTTTACAAATGAACGGAAAATTGTTATTCCAGTCGATATTGTAAGTTACATTTTAATAAATAAAATAAGCTGCTCGCTTAAGCGAAAACGCATCATAAAACATAATTATACGAGGGTTGCTTTTTATATTTCTGGCCTCGGCAATATAAAGTATTGCCAGGCGCCATCCAATATATTCATTGGTAACATTGTCATTTTTTAATATAACCTTATTCATAACATTTTATCATTTGAGCGCCATTTGTTGTTTACAGTAACTTGAACAGTCAATTTCGGGGGAAAATGGAATTAATTCGTGAATATTTTAGTGCGATTATTTTTCATAACTTTCGACGTGGATTATCAAGGTAAGAGAACATCGATGAATTTAATTATAAGAGATAAAGCACTATCCTTCAGCACTGTATAAAACTGGTACAACGAATTCAATAGTGGTATATAGGTTCACTCCAGGACGAATTTCGTCTGGGTCGTCCAAATTGGTTGTTGTGCCAGAAAATATCGATGCTGTGCGTGAACTGATAAAACAAGATTGTCATGTGATATACCGTGAGATTGAGACATTTTTGAGAATGAGCATGACAAGCATCAATAAGATTTTACTTGATCATTTGGCTAAAGAAAAATTGACGGCGTTTGATCCCGCATAATCTGACAAACGTTCAAAAGAAGGATCGTGACGATTGGTGCAGGAAAATGTTGAAAAAATGCATTCAAGGTACGTTAAAGGCTGTATATAACGTCTATATAGGTGACGTATTAATGATCTATGAATATGATTACGAAACCAAACAGAAATCGACTGTATAGGTCTTCCAAATCGAGTCAAATCCATCAAAAGTTATTCGTGGAAAAAGCAAATCGAAGTAAATGGTTGACTGTTTCTTCGGCATTATACCGTCACGTGGCGACAGTGGCATTAGAGAAATGTAGGATGGTCAATTCTGAATGATACACGACCATTTGTTTACCAGAAGTCTTCGGAGAAATTCGGAAAATGTCGAAGAAGGGGCGAATAATTCTTCATCGTAACAATCATTGAATTGATGGGTCATCCGCCGTACAGACCTAATTTGGCACCCAATGACTTCTTATTGTTCCCGCACATGAAAAACGTAGTAAACAAATTTCGATACCCGAAGATGCGGTTGATGCGTTCAAAACGCATGTTTTGGAGTACCCCAATCGGAGTGGAAAAAGTGTTTAAAAATAGGTCCAAACGCATGAAAAAGTTTATTTTATATTGTCACAATATCTTCATTAACGCAACAATTCTCCCATAAACTTCTATCTACCAAATTCACAGTGAGGAAATTCTTAAGCATTTTAATTTTATTATTATTTTACACCCTTTCTAAATGGTTTACTTTTGTTGTTGGGAGTTTTTTTCCATACATATGATTACGTTGTATGTAACCAAGTTATCTTAGTCTCAAGACAGTGATTTAATGGGCTACACTAGTATCAAGATTAAATTCTGAATTTCCACGTCTTTATGATATATCGTCCTGTCAATTCTATTGCAAAATTTAGAGTTCTTTTCCACTCTCTATTAACTATGACACTGTACAACTAAATAAATTAAAAATAAAACAAGCAGTATTTTCATCGGTTACGTTACCCGTGGTCTAAGAGACCGCTCGTAGATGCTAAAGAGTTAGGCTTTGCAGAAATTTTGCTAGTGTAATTGCAACATGGCGCATTACGACATTTTATAGAAGCATACTTTCCGGCAGAGCCTAGTACATTGTAGCCCAACTATCCGTCAGAATTATAATTTATGTTATCCAAATAAATACGAATAAGTTACTTTAATCTTCTATTGTTTGAGTCGTGCATATTTTTTATGTTATGTTTCATTAACTGAATCATCCCTGCCCGATTTTTACTCTGTATTAGGAAAATTGTCCGTCATTTTACCAGACGTACGAGCGTTGGATCGTGGCAAAGTAGGGGCTTTCAGTGAAACGTGTCCGAGAATTGTGACGCTTTCGTTTCTCTTATCGCCCGGTCAAGACAGTACCTGCAGGGGCCGCGGCATGCAATACAGCCATCCATCAGGGCATAACGCAACGCTTGCATTATACCAGGAATGACACTAATTAAACAGAAAAAATGTGCTAGAGTATACGCCTTCTAGAATTACTCCTGTGGAATATAAAATAACCGGGAAAATATAGTGTTCGTGCTTAACAATTTTTCAGATAGGTCTAACGTTAGGTACGGATATAAAGTGAGATATTACAATTTATCTTTTGAGTTCCAGATATTTATTATTTCCATTGAACTTCTACTAATAATAACATATTTAATATTAAGTTGAATCGCTCTTTACATCACGACAGCATGAGCCAAATCGATGTAAAGGGTATTATAGCTATCATAGTGATTTTCGTCACATGTGATAGGTAGTATCGTCATTTTATTGTCACGCGAATTCTACACCAGACCAAAGACAGTGCGACAATCACACTGCTCTCGCCGGGAATCAAACCCGGAACCTTCGGGGTGGCAGTCAATGCACTTACCACTTGGTCACAAAGGTTGTCGTATGGCGTCTAAGCAAGGGCAGATACAGTAAGGACTAATCAAGTTTTGAGGACTTCCGAGATGGAGACACTGAGGATGATAGTAGGCAAGACACTGAGAGATCGCGTGAGGAACACCAGAATAAGAGAGATATGTGAGGTTGAGGATATTATATTATCGAACAGGTAGAATTCACGTGAAACTAAAATGATAACACATTAGCTACCTATCACAATATCACGAGAATCAAAATAATAGCTTTACCCTTTACTTCGATTTGGCTCGCCCTGTAATGATGTAAAGAGGGATTCAACTACATGTAAAAAATAATAATAAATAATAAGAGATCTCTTTTCAATAGTTTTTTTGAACCGTAGATTTATATGATCTGTAGGAGAATTGTTATTAAACACAATTATATTATGATAATCAAATGATTTAACTGAAATATCTCGATGGAAGTTCATTTTAAATAGTTATTAAATAAAACGATGTTTTTCATAACTACTTCCACATTTATTTGTCTTTTTCTTTTTTATATACTTTGTATATACAATACTAACTTTAAAAAGTTTAAATTAAATATCCTTTGTTGTAAGTAATTACCTGAACCCCAATAAGAACTTAAAATTATTATTTAAAAATTTAAATTGATTCATAATATTTGTTATATCAAAAGCATAAATGTTCCAAAATAAATCCTTATAACATCGGTCAAAACTGATCATATTTGTAAACAATTTATCATTATTTTAAATATCTATATAATATCACTGAGAAAGGACAGGGTTGTCCGAAACATGTCTGATATTTTTTTATTTTTAAAGTTAGCGTTGTATATACAAAGTATATAAAATAGAAAAAGACAAATAAAACATCTACAACACAAAGTATGGCGAACATAGAAGAAACTTCCACATTTGTCCTGACAGGAAGGGCTGATCGACAACGTCAGGTGCAGTGCAAATATGTTTGTTGTTATTATTATCATTATTATTATTAATACTTTTATCTAGTTGATAAAACGGAGCATCTTCTACAGCGTCCTTGAGATGAGTAATTCATAAAAATTGCGCTCCATAAATTATCCAATATATTATTATTATTATTATTGTCTTTATTTCGACAGGAACCGGTTTTGCCAGGTTCGCTGGCATCAGACCAGTCGGTCGATGCCAACGAGCCTGGTGAAACCGTCCGCTGTCGAAATAAAGACAAATGTGGAAGTAGTTATAAAAAACATCGTTTTATTTAATTTTAATTTATTATTGTATTATAATATATTACTTGTTTTATATTCGTATTATACTCGTACATTCTAATGTCATTACACAAAGATCATGTGTTGTCCTTGTTCACTTGAAAGATCCACATTTTTGCATAAAATAAAATCAATATACCCGAGAGGGCACACTCATACTAACAATTACTTATTCAAATGCGGTAATTTATATTTTATTAGCGTGACTCACAGTTTTATGAACGATTGAATTCTCAGAATTTGGCACGTGCAAAGAGGATCGGCCAAAGAAAACGTGGCGATTTAGGGACACAAAATGATTTATGGCCGACACAGTTCCCGGCTTGATTGATTGCGGCCGCGAAAGTGTGAATGTAATTGAGTGACGCAAAGGAAATTTTAACCATTAGCTTGTTCCCCGCGTTACGTCGTTATTAAGCCATCCAATCTTAATGAACTAATCGGATTTCTCGACCAATTTTTGATACTAGAATTATGCGTGATCAAAGGGTTTTAACACCCATATTAATTAATACATGAAAAAAAAACTGATTTCTTAATTCTATTGTTAAATTTCATAGCGTGATGTTAAATTGTTAATTAAATTTATAAATACTACCACTTTAAGATTAAAATTCATAAGAATTATAACATACAGATTTAAGGTAATCAAATGGTTTTACTGAAATCTCTTGATGGAAGTTCATTTTAAATAATAATTAAATAAAACGATGTTTTTTAACTACTTCCACTTAGACAAAAGTGGAAGTAGTTAAAAAACATCGTTTTATTTAATTAATATACCAATTTAAGATTAATAAGCGTGCTAAATTATAACGGATTTAAACGAATAATGTGAGAAAACTTTTCATTTTAGGTTCCACACAGATATGCAAATATTCAGCAAATGAAGTTTAAGTTTTATTAAGAATAATGAAAACTTTCATATTAAATAATGATGAAAACCGTTGTTTTTAAGAAGTTTTAATACATTTTCTGAGAGTTACAACTTTTGTCTTGCTACTGCATTAGATAGTGTGAAATCATCAAATTGATATTACATAGTGCCCTAGCAAGGCAGCATACGTGTATACCATGTTATATACAAACACTTTGAGAAATGGACGCCTTCATCAATATTAATTATCCATAAATCGGATCTGATTATTAAGTACCATGGTTATAAAAAAAAAGTTCTAGAGTACCTATATTAATTAAAATATGAATATACAAAGAGAGAAAATTATGTTTAAAACCTGATATGTAATAAACTGTATTCATCTGGGCTTATAAAAACTAACATACAAGTATGTTTTTTGGATTGTCGTAGGAATGGTGTGTAATTATTGGTTAATAGTTTTAAATATAATCATAATACACTTATAAAATTTGTACATAAACCACTTAATTCGTTATTAACACCAACCGGTTTCGCTCCCGCTGGAGCATCGTCGTATTAAGTTGGTTTTATTATTATTACGTAAGAATAAAGTGGTTTAAATAGAATTTTTACAAGAGTATAATTATTATTTTATTTAATAATGTCACACCACAAAAAATGTCGCACAATTCTATGCTTCTAAGACAAGGAAGTTTTTTGTGTATTAATAATGTTAGAAAGGATCTTGAATACTGGATCCAGGAAATATTATATATTAATATTAATACCACTTCCAATACACATATCTATTTAATAGTACAAAAAATAGCATACTTATTTTTATTTTCACGATAATCATAGCTCATTGAAACGAATCGGTCAACCATAATACGAATAATTACATCGATTGTTTCAGATTTGCAGCAGTTTATTATTATTATTATTATTATTATTATTATGTAGTATGGCAGTGCACAATGGTGTTCTTCTACCGACCCTTATGTATGGAAGCGAAGTATGGAACTAGCAAAATAAGGATGAAAGTAGAATAAATGCAGAAGAAATGAGATCACTCAGACGAATGTGCGGATACTCTGTGTATGATAGAGTGTCGAATGAAAATATAAGAAGTGAATGCGGTGCGAATGATGGTGTTACGAGAAAGAACAAAATAATGAAAGGATCATTAAGATGGTTTGGACATATGGAAAGAATGAATGAAGAAAGAATGGTAAAAAAATTATATGTGACGATGTAAATGGAACTAGAAATAGAGGAAGACTGAGGAAAACGTGGCACAATCAAATATTGAATGTCGGCCACGTGAGGAGTCAAAGAAATCGACGCGCGTGCATGACACGATGTTTGAATGTTGAGGAAGCGAGAGGAATATGTCAGGAAAGAAAAGTGTGGCAGTCGATTCTTTCTGCCTACACCTTCGGAGAGACGGCGTTATGGTTAGTTAGTTAGTTAGTTACAGAATAAATGATTACGATGGATAGGTTTCAAATAATTACTCTTTTATTTTGAAACTGGACGGACGCACATCCCGAATTTATTAAACCCAAGAACCTAAGCTTTTTAGCTACATTCGAAAAATAATTGTTTAATATACTAGTAATTACGAAAAAAATTCAAATAACAAGATCAGACCATGTAGGAGTTTTGGAGTTAAGTATAGATATTGTAAATACGTATAAAACAGTATTCTTGTAGAAATCATACAAAAAGTAAAATAATCCAAAGAGTTATTCGCAGATGCCAGAAATAGTAATCGATAAGCCAACAGAGATTAGTTAATAGCCGTAAAGGATTCAGGCAATGTATAAGATTTTTCCGCAAGATCTCCGATTTATCTGAACTCAGCGCTTCCGGATACGTGGAACAGTGGTCTATAAACTGCTGGCTGATAGCACTGTCAGAGATTGGAGATTTATGATGAAACTTTGGGGAAGATTATCGTCTCAGGCGTTCTCGGGAATTCGTGGTTACACCTCATAATGGATACGTAAAAATCTGTGATAAAATAATAAAAATGTTATAATTAAGTTGATATAAGAGTTTAAGCATTTTTTGTTTGTTCCAATAATCAAACATGATATGCATAATATGATTAAACGTTAATGATAATACACATAGGAATACATGAATGATAAACGCTGGGGAAACATGTTTCTGTTTGGCTATAAGCCTTCGTCAAGACAACGATAATAATAAACATAATGAACAAAGTGAGTTTAAAAAAAAAATAGACTAATATCAAGGATTTACATCAATGATATTAGAATTTATTTTACAATCTTCAATGTGAGCAGAAAATAGCTCATTATTATGAAGAAGGAATCTGGTCGTATCCAGGCTTGAACCCATGTCCCCTGGATCAGGAGCCAAGCGTTCTATCCCCTAGACCACCACCCGGTTTCTTCATTAATATTCAATAATACATTTATTATATCTATTTAAGCATTGCGATTGTAATCTTCTTCTTCCTGTGCCGTGTCAGGTCCCCCCGACGTTGGCGATCACTCCGGCGAAAACCTCCCTGTCCTGCGCTGCCCGAAACAGGTCATCCACCGTCCTCATTCCGGTCCACTCTCTAATGTTGCGCAGCCAGGACATCTGTTTTCTGCCAACTCCCCGTCTTCCCTCTATCTTGCCCTCCAATATAAGTCGGAGGAGGCGGTACTTTTCTCCACGCAGCACGTGACCCAAATATGAGACCTTTTTCACTTTGACATTCGACAACAGCTCTCTCTTGGCTCCGGCTCTCCTAAGTACTTCGACGTTACTGACCTTTTCGGTCCAAGGTATACGAAGCATTCTTCTGTGTATCCACATTTCGAATGCTTCTAACCGATTCATTACGTTCACTTTTAGAGTCCATGTTTCACTTCCGTATAATAGAGCTGACCATATGTAAGCTTTTATCATTCTTTGTCGAAGTTTAAGATTTAAATTATCGTCACAGAAGAAGGGTCTCATCGCGATTGTAATAGATGAAAATATTGATTGAACTGCCAACAATTTAAATGGGTTAATTGAAATGAAAGATCTCACATCTGAGTCATATACTGCGTGGGGAAAAGTACAACCTTCTCCAACTGATATTGGAGGGGAAAATTGAGGGACGCCGAGGGGCCGGAAGGAGACAAATGCCCTGGCTGCGAAACGTGAGGGAGTGGACCGGCATCCGAAGTGTGGAGTAGCTGTTCCGAGCGGCGCAGGACAGGGACAGGTTCGCCGAGGTGATCGCCAACGTTAGGGGGACCTGACAGGGCACTTGAAGAAGAAGAAGAATTGAAATGAATGTAATTTTCACAAAACTAATATTTTATGTGCAGTATAAGATTTAAAATAGCGTGCAAAATAGCCTCGTTGAAATGGAATTGGCCCGGCCATATAGCAAGGACAACGGATGATCGGTAGACATGACGCACCCTGGAGTGGCAACCGAGAACCGGCCATAGAAAACCTGGCAGACCATAAGCCAGATGGTCTGATGACACCAAGAGAGTGGCAGGAGGTCAATGGCAGAGAGCGGCGAGAGATAGAGAGTTGTGGAAGTCGAGAAGAGAGGCTTACGTTCAGCACTGGATGACTCAAGGCGGATAATGATGATGATAAGATTCAAAATTAATGACCGCTTCTGTAGATGTATTCAATTCTGAATCGCATTTAGGAATCATATTTTGTTAACATGTTTGGGTATTTTTTCGGTTTTGTATGAGTTTTCTTTGGTATTTAGTATTATTTAGTATTAATACATACTGGTTCAGATTTTGAAAATTTGGTTTGGTTCATGTGGTACTCCCGTAAATTTGGAGATATTTCGTGTATAAGTGAATTGTTTTGTGTGAATTTGGTTGTTGCCATACTTTATAATAGATAATTGTGACACGTAATACGTTTATACTGTTTTTATGCTAAAATTAAGAAAGTTTTTTCGTTTAAATAAAGAATTTTTACAGGTGTAAAAATAAATTTTTCATTCGTTCCAATGACAATTTGAATAATTTCTTCAATATAATTTTTTGTTCTTGCTGGTGTTGGTTAGTTTTAAGTGCCTTATTACATTAATTAAAAAAAAACGGTGGATACGTGGAACATAAATTAAATAGACAATATGTGCACCATCTAAAACGAACATTATGTGTTAAATTATTTTTATTTTGTTATTTTATATTATATTATTGTATTTTATATGATTTATTTTAGATTTATTTTGTGGATGTTGTACGATCTAAGTGTGCGCAGGATATGCCTATTGGTGGCGATGAGGTTCGCAACCCATTACACCGCGTCTCCCGCGGGGCGAAAAGAGAAGGATGGAGTGCCGCATCGGTTAAAGTGTGACAAGTCCATTCTTTCTGCCTACCCTTTCGGAGAGACGGCGTGATGGTTTGTTAGTTAGTTACATAGAAAAATATATAAGTTCTTGTTAATTTGTTTATTATTTAAAATAAATAAATGAAACGGAACAATTTGTATTAACGAGTACTCGAACACATAAACGTGCATAATTGTATGGCATTGAAACAAATGAATCTCTCAAAATAATGCAACGGGAAGCGTGCTGGTAACGCAACAAAGCAAATCGTTTACTTAATCTAAGCGATAATTGGAGATATTTTAAAGTACTTTTAAAGATTTACAAAAGGTAACGGAGAAGATCGGGATAAAAGGGAACCGCATTAATTGGAAGAAATTAGGATGAAAAACTGTTTCAAGGGTCGCCGCCAAGGGCTGGCGGACAATTAGGTACCTACCCTCGGCGAGAGGGGGGTTATATCTCTGAAATGAAAATGGTGTTAAAACGGTCCAATTATTTTAAATTTGCAAATGCATAAATGAGTAGGTACTGTTGGGAAATGGTTACACTTAAATATTTAGACATTACGCGTTAAAAATTCTTGGCTCTGTTATTAAAGTATCTGATTTTCAGTATTAAAAACGTTTGAAAGTTTTTAATAGCAACTTTATAGATATAATGATATTGGTTAGTTGAACGCAGTATTTTCTTTATTAAAAATGTTCCATTTGATCCTAAAAATGTGAAGGTTTTTAGTAAATATGTTTTTTTGTTGTTTTAAAATGCATTACATTTGGTGGTTCAGTTGAAAGCAATATTTTCTTAATTAAAAAAATGTTGTTTTTGATCTTGAAAATGCGCAGATTTTGAGAAAAAACGATCTTTTTGTTTTAAATAGCATTATAAAAGTGCGCTTTAAAAAATTTTCGTGGGAGAGTTCAGGATTTTACAATGGGAGTTTTAATTTTCAAATTTGGAAAGTAATAAAGTTTAAGAACAAAAATAAGTACTTGATGATACGATTTGGCGAGCTTTATCTAATAAATGCATTATTGCGGCCACTCATACCATCTTAATTACATAGTTGACAATTTAAGCATCTAAAGACGTTGGACTAGTACGGTTGTCATCGCTTATCAAAATTATTTACAAGTAATATACAATATTTTTTTTAAACGTAATGTTTATTCAATGACCATGCAACAGGCCCATAATGATATATGGAATCGAAGCAAGAGCAGACACTGTCAGAACCAAACATCTCCTAAGAGCAGTAGAAATGAAAACATTGCGACCTATCGTGGGTGAAGACACAAAGAAGAGATTCGCAGATCCTGCAAACTTGATGACATAGTGAGATGGAGTAGGCAAAGAAGACGATTCTGGAGGGACCACAGTAAGAGGATGGATCCAGCGAGGGTTCGTAAGATCGTGTTGCACGAGATTCCAAAAAGCCGTCGACCATCAGGACGACCCCCAAAGAGATGCAAAAAAACTGGTCATCTTCATCACAGGAAAAAAATTGTTATCCTGCTTAAACAGATCGCAAGCTCTATAATAATAATAATGTTAAATTAAACGGTTAAATTATTTTCGCAAATATAACACAAAATTTCTAAATGCACTTTAAACATTACTGTGAATATTTTTCTTCTTTCCTATATTTAACTAACTAACTAACTAATCATCACGCCGTCTCCCCGAAAGGGTAGGCAGAAAGAATGGACTGTCACACTTTTACTGATGCGGCACTCCATCCTTCTCTTTTTCCTATATTTTATTTCCAAAAATCTTAATTTACAATTGAAAAATGATTTATGGAGTAAACTTATTAAAAAATTCTCCTTTGTTCATAAACTAACTTACTAACCGTCACGTCAATTCGCGGTGGGGAATAGGTAAGAAAATGGATCTCCATACGGTTTTGTATTATCATAACTCGCGCTTTCTTTACACTTATACATCGTGACATGCACGCCAGTCCATTTCCCAGCTTCATAAATGCTTCATAAATGACTGCCTTAAAGTTATTGATTAATTGGGTCGTGCCATATTTTTCTCAGCCTTATTCCATTTATTTTTTTATTTGTGATACTTGTATTTAATGGTTTAATCAGATTAATAAATACAAGTATCACAGATACTAATCAGATCTTTTCGTTCCATATTTCCAAACAATCTGAGTGACTGTTTCTCAATTTTCAACTGGACGCATTCTTTTGCCTTATATTCTTTTCTTATTTCTCGTTTATTTTATGTGGTTTTATCAAACACTCTTCTAAGCGATCTAAAGTATAAAAATAATAAAATATATTAAATTAAATGAAATATTTAATCCAAATGACAACGTCTCTTTGCTAGAAGTTTTATAATAGTTTATGGTAATGACATATTTCGTCTTTCTTGGACAATATTTAATGTTGTCTGTCATGTTATTTGATAATGCCTTTCTACGTCTGTTTGTCTGCCTGTCATTTGATAATACCTTCTAATGTCATTTGATAATGCATTAGAAAGTCAAAACATGTTATTCTCAATATTATTTCTAGAAACCAGACGTTGTCATTCGTATTAATTATTTAAAATGAAATTTTACAGATTTTTTCAAGAAACAACATAGAAGTTAAATATCTATATTTATATCCATGTATAAACTGCCCTATATTTTAGTTCCTATTGTCTTGGGGTGGTGTTATATTTATTTCCCGAAGTCTCTGTTAGAACGACATCGCTGACGTCACAAAAAGCAGAACAATCTTGCAATTTCGGTCCGTTTCTTGTTCCTTCTGCAAGTGAGAAGAGCAGAAACTACGGGCAAGACCCGACTGGGGAACGGACCGAGAGTCGCCCCCTGTCGCGTGCTCCTGACACCACCCGACACACAAACAAACCGTTCGAAGTTGATAAATAAACCCCCAGATATTATTACACTAAAGAGCTCAAGTCGCCTGAAGGCACCTGACAATTGCACAATTGTTGGAATGTAATTTCACTTACTTCACAAATGTTCAATACTTTTATTTCAAATGAAGCCATTAACCTACATATTCCATTAATTGAAGATAAACAGGAGTGAACACAGTTTTGTCAATAAATATCAAAGTGAGAATAACGTCTTATCTAGGTAATAAAATATATGAATACTATGTTTCATCTTTTAATGACGCTTTTAGATGCTATTATCAACAAACAATTATAATTAAATGCTTTTTAATTCCTTGCATAATTCAATATATTTAAAAATCCAGCATTACAATTTTGACTACTCTAAACCTAATACCAACACGTAAAAAAATCAATTCAGGAGTTAAATATCTTAGAAGTTATAAGTATTTTGTGATAGTGTTGCAAGAATGCTTTTAAATATTTAAAAATATATATTGTATTTATCTATATTCAAATGTATTATATTGAATAAAACTTTACCATTTCCAATTTATTAATATACAATATATATTTATATTATCTGAAAATTTATAACAGAAAAAATATTCTAAAATTTGAATAACTTTTTTTCTACAAACGCCAAACTTTGTGTTGTAATGATGGTTTATTTCTCTTTTTATTTTTTATATACTTTGTATATACAACACGTTTATTAAAAAAATAAAATTACATAGACATGTTTCGGACAAAAAGTCCTTCTTCAGTAAAGAGATACATTTTAAAAAATAGTTTAAAATTGTTTACATGATCTGACAGATGTTATGTTATGAATAACTTTTTGGAAACATTGTATTATCATAACACTTTTTTGCGCTTTTCACAAACATGTTTTGGGACACAAACGTCCCTTTTTCAGTGTAAGAATTTTGAAACCATTAATACATTGAAGAAGGAAAGTTTGTGTCCCGAAACATGTTTGTGAAAAGCGCAAAAAGTGTTGAGTTAATACAATGTTTTCAAAAAGTTATTTGAATGTGAATCCACAAAACAAAGTGATGGCGAATGTAGAATAAATTATTCTAACATTTTTAAGTTTCATTAATGCTCAAAATAAATTAAACGATGTTATAAAAATATATATTATTAATATATCACAAATTCAAAAGAATATATTCAGTCAGTACGAAACATTTCAGAAGAGCAGAAATTTAAACATTGCACACTATTGTAGCTAGAGCTCTTAGAGTCAGGAAATCTTACTGGAGATTTGTAGAACTTGCAATATTAATGATAGATGGAGTTAAGAGAGAAGACGATTCTGGAAAGACCACGAGAAGAGGATGGAATCAGCGAGGATTCACAAGATTCTGAGGCACGAGATCCCAGAAGGGCGTCAACCAACAGAACGACCACCAAAAGCGATGGATAGATTGTTGGACGTCTTCTCCATAGGATCAAAATTTATATCACGTCCAAAAATACCATAAGACTTACAGAATGAAGAAGACGAAATACAAAACGTGTATAAAGATAAAATTCGAAATGAAAAACAAAATGACGTCCTTTTAGAATTCATATCAATTGCCAAAATAAACGCGAATTTGAGATAAAAACTTGTATTATGTGGAAGGATTCAGAACATACACAGAATGTTCCTCGAATGATAAACCGAGTTGTCCAGGAATATGTGTGTTTATTATTTTTATATTATCTACAAATAATATTGTCTGAAATACAAAAAAAAAGGAAACAAATTTTTATTTATTAACCAATATTCAAGTTGGTAATTATTAAAAATGTTAATGAAATAAAACAATGAATTTTTTTAAATAGTAATACAATGTATTTTTTTAAATAGTAAAACAATGTAACTAACTAACTAACAGGGTAGGCAGAGAGGATGGATCGCCACACTGGCCTGTCCTGGCACACCTCTCGGGCTTCCTCCACATTCATACATCGCACCATGCACGCACGTCGATTATAAACTGTTATAAACTGTTAAATAAAAAAAATAACTTTGTTTTATGTATCACAGTTGTATTTTTATTTTACGCGACAGCTGTTTCGTCAACCTATGTTGACATCATCAGGTGTTACAAATAACAACTGATGATGTCAACATAGGTTGACAAAACAGCTGTTGCGTAAAATAAAAATACAATTGTGATACATAAAACAAAGTTTTTAAATTTAACAGTTTATAATGTTTTTTTTAACTACTTCCACTTTTGTCTTTATTTTAACAACGACTGCTTTCGCCAGGCTCGTTGGCATCGACAGTGTGTCGAATGAACTTCCATCGAGAGATTTCAGTAGAATCATTTGATTATATTAAACATATCATAAAATACCAATATTATATGTTTTAACACCGTTTTATTTACAACCAATCGATTATGCTTCTACCGGAGCTTCGTCAGGTTTACGAACAAATGGATGATAATTATTGTTGGCAAGAAATGCAATTTAATGTTAAAAATATCTTACAACAATGTTCCCCTTCACAGAGACCAAGACCTTACAGGGATATTCTTGATTGTAAAATACAAACTTCATTTTCAAGTGTCATGTTTTCACATCGTGTTTTCGATACACGAATCCTCGTTGAAATTGTCCAACAGCATTATACCCGACTAATCGACCTTAGACCGAACTTGGTTCATATAATTTTTAAATTTTTAAAACAGTCGATTCATTTTCTTACTTTAAATTTAAAATTGAAGAATTCTTAAGAAGTTCCAAAGATGAATTTTCCCGCCTGCCTCACTCAACGGCTGAAAGCTGAAGGTCAGCTTAGATTAATGATTTCCGACGTTTAATAGAGCTCTTTTCAAATACGTCATTAGAGAGTTTTTTACTTCGCTAAATGTTTGAATTTATCCTGTCGGTTTACATTTTGAAGCGATTTAATCACGCCGTGAATGCCGTTAAATGTCGGAGTTACGGTGGGACACTTTTATTTAAAGAATTTTATTCTCTCACAGGTAAAGATTGTTAAGTTCTATTTTTCAATTTTAATATAAAAGTAAAAATAAAACTTTATTTATATATCACGCAACAACCATTTTTTTACGTATTTATAAGGACACACCACATTTGAATTAAATATTTTTTATTAATTTGATAAACTGCATTTTTCATTACCTTTGAAAGATTTGTTAGTTCTCCTGTTATAATCCAGACTGTTATTTGAGATTTACATGTCCTATTTTTTAATATATTTTTTTATAAAGTATATAACAGCGGTGACATAACGAAACCGATTTTGGAAAACTATTTTAATGCATATATCAAACCGTAATAAAAATTATATGAAAAATTATAAATACTTGGAAAAACAACGCATGAATCCAATGTTAACAAACTAAACAGCAATCCATTGTTTTGGCGGACACACTATGATACTTCAACATTATTAACTGTTTAATTTGAAACTTTTTTTACACTATCACAATCTGTTTATTTCATTTTTACGGGTTCAACATTAGTTGGCGAAACAGGGGTCACGACAATTTTATAATGAATAAATAAAAAACACGTTTTTTTAAAGTTAGATAAAACTAAAATGTAAAAATTTCGTTTTCTAAAGCAAAAGTAAACAATAACAATGCGTTTATTTGAATACCACAAATCGAACAATAAAACATTTTTCTGATCGATTTAACAAAGTCTAGTGTTTATATATTTTAAACTTTTTCATTTAAAATTACGAAATTGCACTAAACGCTCTTTCCCTTTGGTGTGTGAATTTTTACAAATTTTACTAATTGTGGGAAACGGACTTCGTAAGTGTTATATTGAAATACAAAACGAGTGTCCTTAAAAATACGACACCGAACACAATGTAAAATCATTTTTTATTTAATGGTTTTCATTTTATATCATTCCTGAAAATAATTTTCCATTCTAATGGATGAAAAAATAAATTTACGTTAAAAAGGGACCCTAGGTTTTTTAATGACTTTTATAAAAACATTTTTTCAGTCAAAAGATTATGTTGGCTTTTAAGTGATTAATATTATTTTAAAATTATTTTGAAACGTTACGATTTCAATTAAATTTTTAATTAATAAAATGGTCTAATATGTTTTTATTATTTATATTTATACATATACATAGTAAAGAATCGTAA